>WEKX01028484.1:59248-81198 GCA_013390025.1 Pitta sordida | reverse complement strand
TCTGTGAACCCTGGTTTGGTGAGGGACACCCCATGGTCATAGAATACAATGTTTTTCTGGTGGCACCAGCCCTTAAGCCATTTAATAAGAGCAGGAATCCTCTTGTTGCTTTCAGGGTCCGATCCTGCCATTACAGGAACAGAGCAAAAGACTACCTTTGTTTCTGTCCCACTGATCACTTGACCAAGTTCCTGAAACCGCTCTCTGATCTCTCTAGATCCCCTCTCATTGATCTTGTCACTACCAGCCTGGATAACCAGCAGGGGGTAGTAGTGTGTAGGTTAAATTAGTTTGGGCAACCTCTCAGCGATATCCTGTACCCGCGCCCCGAGGAGGCAGCAGACCTCCCTGTGGGATGGGTCCGGTCGACCGGTAGGCCCTTCTGTTCCCCTCCTTTTCCTTTTGTGACTGGAGGTTCTGATTTGCTTAGTGGAAGAGGTAGTTCCTGTAGATTTACTAGGTGGGGCACCTCCTTCCTTGGGGACGGATGCCTTACCCCCACAGAAGGAGACCTGTTCCCACTCTTCCTCATCCTCGAGGTTTCTTTCTCCTATTTTGTGTGGAGGAATGTGAGGTGCTTGTGAATGCTCGGGCTCCCAAGAGTCCCCAGAGGTTGGGAGTGCACTGTCCCCCAATTCTACTTCCCTTGCCTTACCTTGATTATTTCTCAGCCTTTCCGCTTTTCCTTTAGCTCTGTTATCACGGAGAGCAGGTCATTCACCAGCACAGGTGTTTTTCTGGCTGTCCTCCTGTTTGTCCATCAGGTTCAGGCGTTCCCTGAAGCCAGAAGTCTGGACAGCCACATCCACTGACCCAGGGGTAGTTTGAGTCTGAGCCTCCCTTGTGACCTTGGCCCCAACTTTCATCCATCTGGTTTTGGCCATGACTGACAGCAGGGGAGAAGGAGAGATAGTACCTGCCAAGACCACGTCTGCTACCCTGCCAGCTTGCCCTGCCCGCATAAACCGTCATGCCAACTGCATCTTAATTGCTTATTTACAAGCCCCCCGCAGTTGCCCAAACCCCCCGCAGTTAACGTCCCTGTTTGCCTTGCCCCTGTTTGCCATCCTTCGGTTCGCCGTGCTCCCAGGAGAGTTAATGGTTTAAGTACCCGCAGGTGGGAAGTCTTGCCTCCCTGGGCTCCCCCGCCCCAAAGTCCTGCAAGTTCAAAATGGCCCCTCGCGGCCAGCTCCTTGCTGGCTGGCACTGTTCCAAGCCTCGGTGATGGCCGCTCGGCGTTGGCTCGGGTCCCAAGTGTGGCCCTCACTCGGCTCCCTGGGCTCCCTGGCCCCAATGTCCTGCAAGTCCAAAATGGCCCCTCGCAGCCAGCTCTTTGCTAACTGGCACTGATCCAAGCCCCAGTGAGGGCCGCTTGGCGTGGGCTCGGTTCCCAAGGGTGGCTCCCTGGAGTCCCCGGCCCTAAAGTCCTGCAAGTCCAAAATAGCCCCTTGTGGCCAGCTCCCGGTTGTAATGGAGAAGGCTGACAGTCTCTTACCTTATAACAACACTAGCCATTAGTGTGCCCATTTGTGTGTGGGTGGAGGGTTTAATGGTGACATATACTGAACAGCATTTTTCTTAAAGACTGACCTTGAAAAATTAGAGCATCAGACTACCAATAAGTGATGCTTAGTTCTAAAAGTTGTAAAATGTCGATGTGTACCTTATGACACTCTGATGTTTAATATTTTGATATCATCCCTGTAAATGCTGAAGCTTTCCCTGTTACAACAGAAGTAATGTTGAGAAATTGTGCAAGACAGAGAGAGGTATAAATTTTGATGCCAAGGAATGCTAATATGGGTAATAGGCCAAGTGTTTATGTTCTGGGTTTTTTTATCTTCTCAGTATTGCAAAACCTGTGTTTTCAGGCTGTGAAGAGTGTATTATTTTATATGTCCCCTGGAATATTGAGGAACATGCTTTTAAAAGTCTGTGCCTGATTTCAGCTCAATATGGTGAGGGGCCTTTCTTTTTCTTTTTAAAAGATGCGTCCATATATTTCAGTTGTAAACCATGTGGGATAGAACATGTTTCCTTGCTAGATGAGATTAGCAAGAGATCACTCAGGGATTAAGATCCAGTCTGAGATGACAGTAGGGTTTGACAGGTAATGTACATCATTTTAAGAGATCCACTGAGTGCTTTGAACTGAATTTTAGAAGTGTTTGACGTAGGCAGACTTTTCTCTAAAAATTGAAAGCAATTGCTCTTATGTGTTTGACAGGGTCCAACTGAGGGATCTTTATCAAAATACTAATTAGCGATTTTTTTAAAGGAGAAAAATCTATTTATTGTTGGTGAGAAAAAAGAACCTTCTGGATTGGAGAAGAGGTGTAGATTGAAGGCTTTCAGGATATAATCTCCATATGGAACTAAAAGCATTCCTCTAATGTAAAAGGACATATGTTTCTGATGGGTGGAGTTATGGACAAATAAGTACTTTTAGTGTTTCTGAAATACTTATGAAAATAAAATCTATGGGTTTATATATGAGTGTGTGTATGACTTCTATAACTGTATATATATAAATATATAGGTGTATATTTATACACACACATCCAGAAAAATACATGTGTATGTATGCATGATATGTTTATTTATGAATATATGTACATAAGGTTGCATACTGGAAATAAATGATTTAAAGCATTTTCTAAGCCTCTGCTTTAGAAGCTAAGCCCTCAGGGAAGAAAGAAGGTATGTTCTGTTCCACCCATAGAGTCTGGGGTCTTTTGCTCTGCTTGCAGAGCTTTTGTCATGCCAGCAGCCTTACATGGATTCTCTTCTGTTAAGCTGGTATCAAGAAAAGTGGACTCAGGGGAATCAATTGTATTCATTTGGGCTAATTCTGCTATAGCAACATCTTGAGAACTGCTGATGAAAACTAAGAAGATTAAAGTCCACATAATCTGGGGAATCTTTATGTAAGTGAAGTTCAAATTACCCTAAACTCTTTAAATCATTGATCTGAGGATCAATAAGAAGGGAAGAATAACTTAAATGTGATGAAGTTGCAAACCCATATCTTTGGGTCCTCTTCCATTTTTTTTTTAACTCAGCTGCTTCCTATTTCTTCCTCTTTTTTTTTCTTTTCTGTCTTTGGTCTTATTTTTTAGTGAAATCCTTTCATAATTCTTTGGCATAAGGCAGTTGGGTTTGTTCTACCTTCTTAGTAGGAAGAAGCTTTCAAAAGAGCTGCACAACTGATTGACAGAAAACTCAACATGAAACTGCAGTGTGCCCAGGTCGCTAAGAAGGCCAGTGGCATCCTGGCCTGTATTAGCAACAGTGTGGTCAGTCGGAGTAGGGAAGTTATCCTTCCCCTGTACTCGGCACTGGTCAGACCACATCTTGAGTACTGTGTCCAGTTCTGGTCTCCCCAGTTTAAGACGGATATTGAACTGCTTGAGAGGGTCCAGAGAAGGGCGGCAAGGTTAGTGAAAGGACTGGAGGACGAGCCCTATGGCTACGGGAACTGGGATTGTTCATCCTGGAGAAGAGGAGGCTCAGAGGTGACCTAATTACTGTTTACAATACCTGAGGGGAGGTTGCAGTCAGATGAGTGTGAATCTCTTCTCTCAGGCTGATGACACCAGTATGAGAGGACATGGCCTTAAGCTACACCAGGGAAGGTTTAGACTGAATGTTAGGAAGCGGTTTTTCACAGAGAGAGTGATCGCTCATTGGGATGGTCTGCCCAGGGAGGTGATGGAGTTGCCATCCCTGGAGGTGTTTAAGAGAAGACTGGATGAGGAGCTCAGGGACATGGTCTAGCGTGTCGGGAGTTGGACTAGATGACCCTGAGGGTCCCTTCCAACTCAGAATAACCTGTGAACCTGTGAACTGTGTCTCTTCTGCAATTAACATGTAGTTGTAGGGGACTTAGGAAGGCTGTTAAAATGACAGAAGTCACTAATTGATTATTTTAATCGTATACTATTTGAATAGTGTCCTTGTTTCTTATTGTTTTTTATAGCACTGGGAATTATCTCAAGAAATCACATTTTTGTATGTGGATCCTGTAAAACTAAAGCTAACTGAGGAAAAATTCCTATGGAAAAATACTCTTTGTCCTTCCAAATGATGACAGAATCAGATCTGTGTTACATGAAAATTGAAATGGAACAGAAAGTTGGAACAATACATTAAATGAATAAAAATTGACATTTTTCTTGACCACTTATGCTAACATCTTTAATTGTACTCAATTAATTTAGTATAAACATATGTCATGCATTACTGTTGGCTACACTTTATATACTACTATTGCACAGTGAAGCCCCATTCTCCAATTTATTCTTCTCCATCCTGATGTGTCCTTTTTATCCTGATCATTGGAGGGCAGATATGTGCAGCATTGAAGTTGTGAATGCTTTGATGCCAGAAAAATCCTTACTGTTTTTAGTTGCATTCTCTTCCACCAAAATGTCAAGCAATCTCTGTTGAGATTCTTTTTTCTCCTGTTAAAATTTTGTAGGTGTTACAATGTATGACCTTTTGATTACAGAATCACATAGGTGGAAAGGAACCTCTGCAGGTCCGTTTTCCAAGTTCTTGCTTGAAGCAGGTCTAATTAGAGCAGGTTACTCAGGGGCTTGCCCCAGCATTTTGAGAATATTTCCAAGGATGGGTGTCCAATGGCATCTCTGAGCCTCTGTTTCTTTGTCTGCTCATCCCCATGGTAAAAAATAAGTCAGTAAATCAATTTATTATATCTAGTCACAGTTTTCTGTCTGTTGTCTTTCATCCTATTACTGTACATCCCTAAGGCTAGCTGGGCTCCATAATTTCTACACCTTCCCAGCGGAGAAACTGCTGTGGTCAGCAATGAGATTCCCTTCTTCTCTTTGGAAAAGTGAGCAAAGCTGACTCTATTAACCTCTCTTTATTTATTGTACACTCCAACCATCTCACCATCTCGTTGGTATTTGCTGGACTTTCTTCATCATGGGAAAAAAATTAAAATTCATATTGGTATTGAAATATAGTGGTATGTATTCAGCAAAATAATTGTCTTTCATTGCCTCAAAAGGCCATCTAAATCTTAATGAATCTTTCTGTGTCTTTAATGGATTCTCAACAACAACTTAATGTTGTTTTGTTTCATGTTCTGCTTATATAGCTTCAGTAGTAATGAAACCTCAGAGTGAATACAGATTAATTTAATGTCAAATTCCATTTTATACAATAGCAGATTCATCTTATGGGCCATCCCCAAAGGGAGTATTTCTTTGGCAGGGTTGTTTGTTGTTTTATTTTTTAAGTTCTAAGTCAAAGCATATGGAAATTTAGCTTTTGAAAGTGCATGACAGATTCATTTTTTCATAACGCTGAACTGAAATAAAATAGGCACATAGCAGTTTTGCCCATAGATATTTTATTTTAAGAAAATCGCTTTCTTTTGAAGGGCATGAGATTCTTGTAGAATATGGTACATTTATAAATGAGTATTTTATTGCTAACACCATAGGGCTATACGTACATTATAAAGGCCATTCATGCTAACAAGCTCAAAAAGTGAATGTGTCTTTAAAATCAGGGGAACTAACACCCCCAAATTGTTAACTTCTTTTTCGTATTTTAGTGTTGATCGTTATGTTTTCTTTTGTAAGGAATCTGTCTCTGAAGCTGTCTAAGGAGGTGAACCAGGGCGAAGCCAGGTACCCTCGTGTTAGCCAGCTGGCTGGCAGCCCATCCGTGGAGTGGCCTTTCACTGGTCTGGAAGAAGGTGGAGGCATTGAATCTTTGCCCTTCAGATTGATGCTACAAGACTGCACAGCTGTAAAGACATTGCTTCTGAAAATGAAGAGGGTTCTTCAAGAGGTAATCACGCACTTATTTGTTAGATTCATACCTATCGACTTTAGTGAGCTAAGGAGGAAAAAAGAGTCAGTAAAGTTTATGGACTTTGTGAGTTTTAATGTCTTGAAAAATGGAATTGATGCAGAAGTATAAATAATAATATGTATCTGGGCTCCCCAGTTTAAGAGGGATGTTGAGCTGCTCGAGACGGTCCAGAGAAGGGCAACGAGGATGGTGAAGGGACTGGAGGGCAGGCCCTATGGGGAGCAACTACAGGAACTGGGATTGTTCAGTCTGGAGAAGAGGCGGCTCAGAGGGGACCTCATTGCTGTTTACAACTACCTGCGGGGAGGTTGCAGCCAGATGGGTGTGGACCTCTTCTTCCAGGCTGATGACACCAGAATGAGAGGGCACGGCCTCAAGCTACGCCGGGGGAGGTTTAATCTTAATATCAGGAAGCGGTTTTTCACAGAGAGAGTGATTGCACATTGGAATGGACTGCCCAGGGAGGTGGTGGAGTCACCGTCCCTGGAGGTGTTTAAGAGGAGACTCGATGAGGAGCTTAGTGATGTGGTCTAGCTAGGGGATGTAGGGCTGGATGATCCTGGGTCCCTTCCAGCCCGGAGTGGCCTGCTAGACTGTGAGGGAACTAGGTTTGTGTTACCGCTCTGGGATGTGCTTTCAGTCTCTGCACGGGTGTTAGATGGTGAGTTGGACTAGATGATCCTTTTGGGTCCCTTCCAACTCATAATATTCTGTGATTCTGTATAAATAGTTGTGCCTCAACATGCTGAAGGTCAGAAATTTTATACTGTAGCAGAACTGAACTGATATTACCATTTGGGTGTCCAAAGAGTAAAACTTCTCCTGAGCTTTTACCAAAAAGGGAGCAGGCGAGACTAACTGCTTTAGATCAAAATACATTGTATTTTATTCTTTCAATATTTCAGTGCTTTTTGGTTTTATTACTACATTTGTTAACCATTATGAAGTCACATGCAATTTAGAGAAGAGATGCTAAGGAAATAAAAAATGTCTGAAGTAACAGTACTGAAAAGGCACCATCTGAGTTTGTAAATGATGACTGAAATCACATTTTTTAGGATGTTCCTAACAATTTCAAGAGTCCTGGTGTGTCCTGTCCCTGCTGTATTCTCTTGCTTCCCCTATGGACTGCCGGTGTTGCTTTGAAAATTTACTTTTATGTCTGTTTGCCTAGTGTATTTTAGAGAAATAAAATTACTATTGACTTTGATTTTTTAATTTTTGACACTTTCTAGCTGTGGAGTCTTGACTCAGGTATATGTTATATATATATATTGATGTTAGTGACTTGCAGTGTGCATTATAATTTTGATCTTTAAGAAAGATAAAAAACAAATCAAAAATTGTGTAGTTCATAGAATTACAGAATACTTTAGATTCAGAGTGTTTTCTGGAGGTCCATCTCCTCTACTTATAGCAAGGCCAACACAGAACAAGTTTCTCAGGTCATTGTCCACTTAAACATTTCCACATCATCTCTGAGTAACCATTACAATATTTGACTGTGTAATTTTATTTATTTCCCCTAAGACGTAAACAGAATTCTTTTTGTTGTGACTTTGTCGTATTATAAAGACCAAAAATAAGGTAGGGTTTTTTTACTGATCCCTTCTTGGTCATCTGTGTCTAAATTCAACCAACTGTTGTTCTATATAAAAAGGTTTGTCACAGATTTAGCCATTATAGTTTTCAATTAGCCCACCTAAACATGGTTTTGCTGAATGGGAAGCCGTATACTTTCCAGTTTCCTGCAGTTCTTTACAAGCTTCATGTGTGCTGTTGGGATTCTTAATGCACTACTGTTTTGCTGAATACAGAATTCAAATCATTTATTCTCAGTTCCTTCTTATATAATATCAGAACATAGAATGAATTTAAAAGACTTGTAATCCATTGTACCACAACATTAGACCTAGTCAGCATAGATTTAGGAGAGGTAGGTCCTACCTGACCAAACTGATCTCCGTTTATGAATTGGTGACTCGTCTGGTTGTCGATAGAAAGGCTGTGAATGTTGTGTAATTGGACCTTAGCAAAGCCTTTGACACAGTTTCCCATGGTAAGCTTCAGAAGAAACTCTCAGAGCATGGATGGGATAGGAGCATTTTATGTTAGGTTAGGAATTGATTGGATGGACGAGCTCAGATAGTGTTGGTGAATGGTGTCACATCCAGCTCGTGGCCAGTCACTAGTGGAGTCCCATGGGGATCAGAGCTTGGCCTGTCACTGTTTAATATCTTTACTGACGATATGGACAAGGGATTTAAGTCCACGATTAGCAAGTTTGCAGATGATACCAAGCTGGGGGCAACTGTTGAACTGGCAGAGGGTAGGAGGGCCCTTCAGAGGGACAGACTAGAGAAATGGCCAGATTCCAATAATATGAGATTTAACAAGACTGAGTGCCAGGTTCTTCACTTTGGACATAACAACCCCATGCATCACTATCGACTTGGGAACGAGTAGCTGGAGAGTGGTGAAATGGAGAGAGATTTGGGAGTAATGATTGACAGAAAACTTAATATGAGCCAGCAGTGTGCCCTGGTGGCTAAGAAGGACAATAGCATCCTGGCCTGTATCAGTGACTGACAGTGTGGTCAGTCAAACTAAGGAAATTATTCATCCCCTATACTGGGCACTGGTCAGACCGCATCTTGAGTACAGTGTGCAGTTCTGGGCTCCCCAGTTTAAGAAGGATGTTGAGCTGGTTGAGAGGGTCCAGAGAAGGGCAATGAGGATGGTAAAGGGGACTGGAGGACAAGCCTTAAGGGAAGTGCCTGTGGGAAGTTTTAGAATTCTAAAATAATAAAAAATTTATTTTTATTCCATTAAACTTATGTTTAATGTAATAATCTACTGTTATTTTCTATTTGGAAGTATATTGTACCTTCACAGTACTTCATCTTTAAAAACATTCATCAGTTGATCTCCACAAAAGAAACAAGAGGTATTTCATGCAAGCACTGGAATTTCATGTCCAGTTACTAATACCTCCTTATGTAGCTCATTGACTTTATTTTTTCCTCTTAATCAGTCAGCCTTTTGCTTATTTGTTCCTTTTTGCCATCTGTTTTCCTCTCCCCATCTGACTGTAATGAAGTGTGTCTCTGTCCTTTGCTTTTCTTTTTGTTTTGCCTTATGAAGTTAAAATTATCTTTTTCTAGTTCTGCATCTGGATATTATATCTGATGTATTTATATATATACAGTCATACCTCAATGCATTGCACTTTCTCCATTACAACTTCACTGAACTATGAAAACTTTCCCCGCAAATCTGCCTCAGTGATTCATGGAGTGATTTGCAGAGCTTCCCAGTCAAAGCATGTAGAGAGATGGTTAGAATCTAAAGGGCATGGGCCCTTTAAGAAACTGCACAATCAGAGACTTTCATGTCCTTGAACAACAGAAACAGAAGAATACTTTTGAGTAAGAGTTAAGAAAAACAACAGGTATTTGCTAGTAATTACAAAGTAGAAGTTGCTTAACAAGCATGAGTTAGCAAAGTGTGGCTTTTGCGTCTCGCTTCGTTTAGCCAATAAAACACTAATTAGTATGCGTGAACAATAGCAATAAACCAATCAGCTGTGACAATCAGTCGCGTGCATAGCTGTAAAAATGATATATAATATCTGCTTGAACGCTGAATAAATGGATTTAAGCTACTTAACTCGTATTGAGTCGTTGCTTTGATCTCCGAAGTCCTGGCTGACTCGTGACAAAAGCATGCACAGTGCATCTGCTTTGCTGAGGGCTGGCACTGGGGCTCCCTGTGGGATGGGACTGGCCCAGCTTCATGAGGTGAGCATGCAGTGCCTCCCGCTTGCTGGGGACAGCCAAAGATCACTCTCTTATGAGTGCTGTAGAGGTTCCGTGTCATTTTTACGCAGTCCTGTGGCACCATGCCATAATCCCTGCCTGACTCCTATGTGTATCCATGCCTGGTCCCCATCACGGAAGGCTTACAGAATCACAGAATCACAGAATATTATGAGTTGGAAGGGACCCACAAGGATCATCTAGTCCAACTCACCATCTAACACCCGTACAGAGACCGAGAGCACATCCCAGAGCGTAACACCAACCTAGATCCCTCACAGTCTAGCAGGCCACTTCGAGCCGGANATCAGTACACCTAAGTCTCTCTCCACTTCACTAGTCTCGAGCCACTCCTCCGCCAGCCAATAGCGGTGCATGGGGTTGTTATGGCCGAGGTGAAGAACCCGGCACTTAGTCTTGTTAAACCTCATACTGTTGGAGCCTGCCCATCTCTCCAGCCTGTCAAGGTCCCTCTGGAGGGCCTTCCTACCCTCTGGCAGTTCAACATTTGCCCCCAGCTTAGTATCATCTGCAAACTTGCTGATGATGGATTGAATTCCCTCGTCCATGTCGTCAGTAAAGATGTTGAACAGTACTGGGCCCAACACTGACCCCTGTGGGACTCCGCTGGTGACTGGCCACCAGCTGCCCAGGGCATACTGTGGGGCAGGTGGCACTGATGCTTCCCCATGGGGGACTAAAACGGCCCCCACGCCCTGAGGCAGCGTAAGCCTTCCGCAGTGGGGACCGGGCATGGAGACACACAGGAGCTGGGCAGGGACAGCGGCACGACACCACAGGACTACGTATAAGCATCACAGAACCTCCGCAGCACTCATAAGGTGTGGTCCTTGACCTGTTGTTTACCAATAAGAAAGGGTTAGTCAGTGATATTGTGGTTGGAGGAAACCTGGGATGCAGGGGTTCTCCCCAGGCAGAGAGGACTCAGAAATGCTTCCCTTTGCACCCCTGTGCTGTGAGAGCTGGTGGGGAGGAGCAGAAAATATTCCCCAGTTCTCCTGATTGGCTAAGGGTGGAGCAATGGGCATGGCCTGTATGCGTATTAATGACCTGTGACTGTTCACGGATTAAACGGTTCACAAGACCCTTGGGACACCAGTTCCATGTGATTATGGAGGTATGACTGTATATATGTGCTGGAATTTACCTCCCTGTTTATTGTCCCCTTTGTGATATACAGACTAGAACAACTACATGGCCAGAATTAAATCACTAATCTTACATAATTGAAAACTTTTGCAATCTTGAATTACTATTTATATTTTAGTTTTCAGTGAATATCTTGTGTAATATCAGTAATAGAAAAGATATGAAGAATTCTGTAAAATGGTATGGGAGTGTACTTCTTTATCTCTCCATATGAGAAATAGATGTTTGTATGTATTGCAATATTGTAGTTCTACTGGTATAAATACATGTACTAATTCTTGAAACAAATAATTAATTTTCAAGATTTACATAGTTTTCATAGTTAAGAAATTCATCCTTATACAGTAGGTGTTATTCATGGTATAATTGCAGGAGAGTGAAAGAGCAGTAACAACAAAATATTCAGTCTTAAAAACGCATACAAATATTAAGAATTAAGCCAAGCTCAGAATACAATTCAAAAGACCGTGAGAAACTATTTTGAACAACCAAAGGGAAAACTACCTTGAAATATATTAGAAATTTATATTGAAATGACACAACGTGATTATCTTCAGAAATACCGACATTTATACATTTATGTCACATTTAAATTATTAGTGAAAGATTACAGGGAAATATAATCAGATCAAATTGAAATACTGTATTGAAGAATCTGATAAATAAGTCATCTGAGCATATTTAGCAGACAGTTTCCATGGAGAAGATCCTTTACTTCCATTGCAGATAGATGTAATTTCTTCATCCAAAAATCACTTCTGCCCCAACCAATATTATAAATCAAACTCACAATTGTACAGAACAAAAGACATAAAAGAAAAAATTATTCCTTACCATGAAACTCTCAAGATATTTTTAGATGTAAACATAGTCTCTGGCAGGCTTATATGGTATAGAAGCAAAATACTTTAAGCTTGTAAGAGGATGAAGTAAAGTTATGTATTTATAAAAAATTTATGTCAAATGTTTTCACCCAGTTTAACAATATACGAAGGATGCAAACTAAATGGGGAAAATTACACAGGTTACTTTAAAAAAAAGCTGCAATATTGCTGGTTTATACCTGATGCTATCCATAGAAGAAGAAATTATGGTAGTGTACACCTCTTTATTGAAAAATAGCATGCTAATTGAGCGAAAATATTAGCCCTGTTATTCAGTATAATCCTTTTTCTTAAACACTGACCCCTGTTTCTGCAGAATAATTTAATTATGATCTGCCAAAATGTAGTACTAGCTAGTAAAATATACCCCTTTTTTTGTTGCAGTTGCTTGTAATTGAGGAATTTAAATAGAAAAACTACATACCATGTATGCTGTGCTGTGCTGCAGATTTATAAAGGAGTGAGTTAGCTCGTTATTAGTCTTATCTTGAAAAGGGAAATTGAAGACATGGCAGTAATTTGCAAGATTGAGAATATTATTTAGTAAGAGTCTAATGAAAGATCGTTCACTTAATAGAATTAATTACTGTTTCAATTTCAGTGAAAAAGCCCTGAAAATGTCTACTTATAATTCTTTATTGTTTTGGCCATGCAAATCTCATAAGGCAGATTGTCCACTAATGTTTTTAGAACCTCCTTGTACAAAGCCAATGATATTCTGGGGAACCCTTGTAAGTGAGGAAAGTTGAGGATCCACCAAGTGGTCCAGAAAATATCTCTGAATCTCTTCAGCACCTTTTTCACATAGAAGTCATATTTACAATAGAAAAATCTTCATTAATAGCATAGTCAAGACTTGTGGGCTTCATAATTTCATGGAAAAGTATTACCAGAGTTTAGCAGCCTGGGCAGCTTGATAAAAGCCCCTTCAGCCTGAAGGACAATACAATCTGTTGTGCAGCCTGTCTGTCATTTAGAAGTAGTTCCCAGTCTCCCTTTTCTCTCCAGCTCCCTGGTGTTTATTGAACTATTTGTGTTTTGTTTGATTTTTTTCCCCTAAAAGTCTACTTGGTGTTGACCTTTTTGTCACTAATGTCTCCTCTCATTTAAAAGAAAAAAGAGAAGAAAGTAGGGAGTTGAATTGATGGAATTGGTAGGTTTGCCCATTCCTGAGAAATGGATTCTCTACTTTCAGACTTCAGACAGGCCTTTCTGCTCTGAACTGCTCTTCAACTTAATCTGCCACTTTTTCTCTCTATATGCTGTTCTATACTTTCTATATTTTATTACATTTCTAGCAACTAATTGATTGTGTGTAGCCAATGAATTTCTGAAAATGATAGATTATTTCTCTTTTACTGCTATCAACAATAATGGATATATAATGCCTCTTAACCAAACAAGATATGGGCTTTCCTGTACTCTTCCAGATAAGATTAAAATGATTTCCATCTATTAACTTTTTAATGGTTTGAGTTATAGCTAGTTAAGGCAATTTTGAAGGCTGGCTAATTGAGAGGACATATAAACCTTTGCCTTTTCTAATATCATTGGTAAAATATTTCAGATAGAGACATATGAGTGAAACTTACATACTTTTGTATTTGTGTCTTGAGAGAGAGTGCCTATATGCTGAAATAAATGTAGTGTAAAGATACAGTTGTATTGGGAAGGAATCCGTTTAGTCAGTTGCAATGGATTTTTGTTCAAACCTGAGAAGTTTAGCTTATTGATTAATTTTATTTAAGGCCCTAATAAAAATAAAATATTTAGGCTTGTTTCTACAGGTCATATTTGCCCTATATTCTTTATTAAATACAGTTATATTCTGTCATTTGCAAGGAACGGGCCATGCCAAGGGCCTCGCAGAAAGTCAAACTCTCAAAGACACGCAGGTCATTAATATACATGCAGGCCATGCCCATTGCTCCACCCCCTGGCACTCCGGAGTGCTGCAGACACTTTTCTGCTCTTTCCCATGGCCACTCTTAGCACAGGGGAGGAAAGAGAACCGTTTCTGAGCAGCTGCTGTGACCACATATGCTCGCAGCCCAAACCCCACGCTGCTGCTCCCCCACCAGCCCCCTGCCCGACCCTGGTGCTCGCTCTGACTTGGCCCCATGCCAACCTGTGCGTGCTCGCTCTGCCTCCGTGACGGGAAAGGGGTGTCTCTCAGCTCTGGTCAGCATTCTTGAAGCTTGGAAAATCCTTGAACTTTGCAAGACTGCGACACCCTGTGCCGCTTATGGCAGGGGGTAGGGCACGTTGGTATCGGAGTTTCTTTCCCTTTAACATGCACTGGTCCCGGTAGAGGAAGCACTGCCCGGGCTTTGACTGGGCTTTGAGTAACAAGGAATGGCATGTCTTGTGGCGGTACTGTGATGAGTCTCAGCAGAGCACACAGGAGACACACATGACCAGGTCAGGATCCGGGGCATGGTGCCGCAGGGCTCTAAACACCATTGCAAGCCAGAGAAACTACGCGCCCTCCTCGCAGGGGCTGGCCCTGCCCCGCCTACCGAGAGAGCTGGCACTGCCCCTCAGCAAAGCAGAGGCACTGCGCATACATCGGCCTGGAAACCTCGCAGATCCCAGAAACTGAATTGAGAGAAATTTTCCTTGCAAATGCGTGGGATCGTAATGGAGAGGTCACAGTGCAGCGTGGATATACTGTATATAGTTTATCAACAACATAATTCAACTTTTAGGTATTTTTATGGGGCTATCGGGAGTGACTTTAGTGCGATTTTAGGAAATTAAGATACATTGTCTATACATTTGTGTTATTGTGAACATAAATTATTCAGTGCATGACCATTGTGTTTTCCAGAATTTCGACAAAACTATGCAGGCTGTGGAGCTTTAGCTAATTACGATTAGCAATAGGAGTAAGTCACTTTGGACATATATTGCATACTATGTGTTACTTATTAATCATTTATTTTACTGAGGGAAATTACAGCTGTCTGTGGCTGTCATTATAAGTTAATGTGTCCAATACAGTGTCTTTAGATTACACTTGAAAAAAAATGAGAAATGTGGAAAATTAGGTTAAAATTGCTGTGAGACTGGCCATAAGAGCTGCCTGAGATTAGGGGGGCAGAGTGAGACCACTCAGTCTGCAATTAGTCTGTCAGATATCACTGACTACATTACTTCTCCCCATGCATCTTTCACCTCATCAGTAAAATAAGCATAATTATAGAGTCTTCTTTTATGCTGCTCTTGCAACCCACTAATGGAAAGTACTCAGAGAATGCTAAGTGTTGTTCCCAATATTTTTGTAGTCTGATTGCTAAGCAATATGGAATTGGCCTTAAACCATGGTTTTTAAAGATATTAAAGCATTTTCTGAAGTCCACTATGAAATGTATTGTGTCTGGTAATATTGTGTTAGCCACTCTAGGAACCAATTGCAAGTTTAATTCACTGTAAAATACTGCAGGTTTTCTTCTTTCAAGTAACTTTGTAATTAACCACTGTAGCATTGCTGATTTATTCAACAGCTCTACATTTAACACAGTATCTGTTATCAAGTAATTCATGCTGGAAATTGATAATTTCTTCATTTCATGGTGTGTTGACACTGCATATACCCATAAATTTAAATAACTAATAATAAAAATGTACTAGATTTAGCAACAGGATTTAAATTTATCACATTAAATTGCTTTTTCACTTTATATATTGGCATGCCCATGTCCAGCTGATTGCAGAGACAGCAGTAGAACACCCCATTTTCACACTTTGTATGTATTTTCTAGGACTAAATCTTCGGATAATGGAGAATATTGGGAGCTGGTGGATATAATCAACTTTGGCAATGAAGATGTTTTACTCTAAGATTATCCATTATAAGTTATTTAATAACAACTAACAAACCCAATGTTTGTTATTTAGTTAGATGTTCTCAAATTACAAGAAAATTTCCTAGGCCCCTTAATTTTTTGGCAGGCTTCATAGGGCAAACATTAACTCAAACATTGTCATTATGTGTGCTGAGCTTAGCATATATAGTACTGTGAAATAGGTTGTAATGCTGGAATTCAAGTCTTATTGCTTAGATTTCTTAGATAAACATGCATCAGAAATCACTGACCATCAGTCCTCAGTTCCTTTCTATGGAGCAGCTTTCCAGTCATTCTTCCACACTCCTATAGTGCTGCATGGGCTTATTGTGATCCAAGTGAGGCTTTGGGTTGCTGATAAACTGACTGAGGGTGCACTCAATCTATCCCCCTGTCCAGGTCTTCGATAAAAACCATTAAACACGACTGGCCTCAATTCTGAGCCATGGGGAATCCAGTGAGTGACTGGCCACCAACTTGATGTAGCACCATTTGCCATGATATGCTGGGCCTGGTCATCCAGCCAGTTTTTTACCTAGTGAAGAGTGTACCATGGGAAGCCAGTTTCTCCAGGAAAATGTTGTGGGAAATGGTGTCAAAAACTTCATTGAAATCCAGATAGACAATATCCACAGCCTTTCCTGTGTCCACTAATGAGATCACCCTATCATAGAAGGAGATTAGGTTGATGAAGCAGGATCTGCCGTTCCTAAACCCATGCTAACTCGGCCTGATGGCCAGGTTGTTCTGTGTGTACTATGTGATGGCACTCAGGAGGATCTAGTCCATGACTTTGCCCAGCACTAAAGTAATGAAATTTCCTGGAGCTTCCTTCCATCCCTTCTTGTAGATGAATACGTATCACATTTCCTAACCTCCATTCAACTGGGACGTCCCTGATGAGCCAGGATGGCTGGTAAATATTAAAAAAGGCTTGGTGAGCTTTTCTGGCAGCTTCCTCATCCCTCTTGGGTGAATCGTATCTGGCCCCATAGGCTTCTGTGTGTGTAAGTGGTGTAGCGGGTTGCTGGCCATTTCCCTTTGGATTATGGGGGGTTTCATTCTACTTCCTGTCCTTGTCTTCCAGCTCAGAGGTCTGGTTTGTATCTGAGGATGAGTAATCTTGCTATTAAATACTGAGGCAAAAAAGGCATTGAGTTCCTCATCCTTTTCTTCATACATTGTCACTTTGTTTCCCCCCATATCCAGTAAAGGATGGAAAGTCTCCTTAACCCTCCTTTTGTTATTAATATATTTATAGAAATACGTAATTTTTTGTTGTCTTTTACAGCAGTAGCCAGATTAAATTCTAGCTAGGCTTTGGCCCTTCTGATTTTCTCCCTGTATAACCTCATTAAACCTTTGTAGTCCTCCCGAGTATCCTGCCCCCTCTTAGAAGGTCTCAAACTCTTTTTTTCTTAAGCTCCAGCCTACATGTGTTTTGGCATGTAGGGCTGCCCTGTTCCTGCACCATGAAAATTTCCTTCTTGAAGAATGTCCATCCTTCCTGGACTCCTTTTCTCTTGAGGATCTTTGTACTTTACAACAGATGCTCCTGGCAACGTGCTCATTTGCTGACACAATGAGTATGTTAGAGTGGGCGGTTACAGGCTGTGGTGGGCACACAGCTCTGTGCTTCCGTAAAGTGACTCTAATCCCAGCTGAGCAAAAGATCTTAATTGGTTCACCTCAGTTACCAATTCCTGTCATTACCCAGTTGTGTTCAAGGCCACATTCAGAGTGGTTTTGAACCCCACTTTGAGATTATCAGTCCCAAGTGAATACCCTTAACTCTTAATACTGAAAATGGAAGATTTCTCCATTTATGTTCCGTTTCTTCTGCTGCTGACCTAGAGGCTTAATTTTTGTGGATAACATGTGTGCTGTAGTTTTACTGAAGCCAGAATCACCAGGAAACATGGTGATCCTCTCACATGTGAAGGTGGCAGTGGAGTATATGTGTCTGCTCTGTGTATTTGGAAGGCAAGTGATGAGTTCTTTCTTACTTCTTCTGTAGTTGCTTGAATTAAACGTTTTCATGTGGCAGTGCAATGTGTGCCACGTCAGCACAGATTTGCAGAGACCCAGCCTCCTCTACAGCCAGGTCTTAGCAGCACCTTGCTTAGAGGCATTAAAAATAGTAACCCTATCAATATGTAATGTCCCTCAGCATTTCTGTGCAATTGGCTGTGATTAACCTATGGCTGAAGATCATAAAATTATAAACATTACAAAACTGAAACCATTTTCTCATTTAGTACTTCCAGGGTTTTGATCAGTTGATGCCGGTCAGTCAGCTAAATCCCATCTGACACTCCTTGGCAGTGGAACTGATCACACCAATTGCATTTTCTGATAAATCTACAAATACAGAAAGATACATTACAAAATTAAGGGCAAGCAATGGAAGAAATCCAGAATGTCTGTGAAAGTGTGTAGAAGGAATTGATTATACTAAGTTGTTGCAACTCATGGGTAATTTAAATGACAGAGGGTAGATGGAAGAATTTCTGATAAGAAAATGAATAATACTGCCAGATCTAACAAATTTCCCAGTAAGTTATCTATTGTTTAAAAGGAAAAAAATTGGTAATAGGAGCAGGATAAAGATGAGTGCACAACACCTAAGCTGTACTGCAATTGATTTTCCTGCAAATTTACTGGGATTATAGATATGGCAATACCAAACAGTTTTGTAATTTACAAAGACCATTTCATAACAGGTTTATAGCTGAGGCCATTGCCTTCAAGTCCAGTAGGCTAAAACAAAGAATAGTTGTCCTTATTTAAGTAGTTTCTCTACTTCTGAAATTTTATGGTGCTGTATTCTCACTATATTAAGACCTTTTTCTTCCTCATGATAGGTTTCAGAGTTTTCCTAAGAATGAAAAATGATTGGTTTTATAGATAAAAAAGTAAAATTGACAATATACAATTGTTGCTGTAAATGGATGTACAAGTATTTAGGTAGTGGAGTGCCAGCTGTACATGTAGTTACCCCTTTCAGTATTTGTCTTCATATATAACCATATAGATGATTTTGCAGAATTTGAATTTGATCTCCTCATTATCCCTTACCCCTATAATCCAGAATTTTTGAAATAAGTACTAGTGCAGTCGCAGGAGAAATTCTCACAGTTCACAACACAGCTGGATCTTGGCATAGTTCTGTACTGCAGATTTGTTTAATGCTTTCTCTGCACAGTGCATTCTATTACTTTGTATCTCAGGTTATCAGAACACTGTTGATCATTTTTCTAGTGGAAGAAAGAGAAGATATGAAAAATGCTGGTATAGCAATGCTTACAACTGAACAACCTGATCTAGTAGAAGATTTCTCTGCCCATTGCAGGGGAGTTGGATTGTTCTATGATTTTGAGAAAAATAATATTGCTGATTTTGTGCAATCTGTCTCCACTTAAATTCATGAAGTGATTTGTTTGAGGGCTTACATGATGAATCATAGTGATAGAAAAAGAAACATTTTTTTTGAAAAGGATTTAGAAATTGCACATCAGGGACATATCTTACATCTGTTTTTGTAATTCTCCAGGGCCAGTTGGTAGGCGCATGAATTTTTTCATGACTACATGGTGTATCTAAAGAAATATTGTGTATGTCCAACAGTCTGTATTTCTCTTCTTTATATACCTATTAATATTATAAATACATCAGTTCTCTGCCTTTGGTCAGGTCCTCAGCTGGGTGTGAAATAGCACAGATGCATTTAATCCAGTTTAGTGCCTACTCAGAATGCTATCCTCTTCCACTTTCTTTCTCCTTACATTTTCATGTCCGTGGTGAGTTTCCTTTACAGAGACAATAATTATCCTTGTGATTAAGAGCTCATGGACCTGAAATGCAAACTTACCTCATGCCTAGAATTTTTTTTTAATTGAAATTGAAACCTGTTCCCTATTTTCCCTCCTGGACTCAATAAAAAAATATTGGAAAGGTATCAGGTAAAAGCAATATCTTTGTTTGCAAGTTTATAAAGGAGGATTCTTCCTTTTATCAACAACTCTTATGACAAATCTATGTGAAAATAATCTAGATAGGAACAAATATATATTAAAAAATAATTGTTGTTGTCTCAGTATAAACTGAGGATGTCATAAACTGGCAAAGCAAGGATACAATTTCATGACTTACCTCTTTTAAGCAAGATAGAGATAAATAGAATAAACAACTAGCCAAAAATGAATTATAATCCAAGATTTTTATTTATTTTATATGGCACTATTTCTCCAGTTTCTATTGGTTAGACAATTGTGGTGGGAGTCTTTTTGGTTTTGGTTTTAAATTTTCTTTTGTTTGTAAATGAGAAAAACAATTCTCAAGTCACAGCTATAAACTACCACTGTGGAAAAAGAGGAGCAGGTTTCTATTACTTACCACCCCATGCAAAATCTCTTCTGAAAACTGTTCTTCATGTTTCATTTAAACTATGTTATGAAATTAGATAGGTGGTGAAATAAATATTTCTATCTCCAGTGTATAACCATGCCAGCCCTGCTCATCTGTGTAAGACCTCTGCTGCTAATAAACTTTTGGCAATAGCACAGAGGAAGCAAGCAGGGCTTGTGTCAGTCCTTTTCGTATGAAAATGGGCTTTTTTCTCGCCAGTTTTTTTTTTCCCCTCTACACTTTGTGATACCACTTTGTAGTCCTAGTCTGTGTGATATTTAGTTTCTCATGCACAGTGCTATGCAGCAATGACCCACTTTAGTACAGTGGTGAGAGTCCCTGCCTCTTATGCGGGAGATTGAGGGTTCAATTCCTGCCAGGGAGGCAGTGGTGCCTTTTAAGAGTTGAACTAGATGATCCTTGTGGGTCCCTTCCAACTCAGAATATTCTGTGATTCTGTGACTGATTTCAAAATAAGAGACTGGCATGGTGCATACAGAGAAAAGCAGTTTAGTATGTCTGAATGTTTTATAGCTAAAAGACTTAACAGAAATAATCTCTTAAAATGTAAGCAAATCTCCCATTCCTAATTTGCCCATTCAGAAGGAAGAACTTTGTATTCCATTTATGTAGGCTACTCTTATATTGAAAGAGAGAGTTAGCTTTCTTGGAGTGCTCAAACTGTACATTAAAGATTAAGATAACCCAGGATAAAAAGACTGTTAATTATAGTGACCTTTATAAAACCAGTCAACTGTCATAAGTGTATGCTGTCTAGTTCTTTATTTCACTGGACCTCTTTTTCAAAGCTCATTGAGGCAATGGAGAGCTCTGTATTGATGTTATTGAGCTTTGAATAAGCAGTGATGTCAAAATGTATTCATACTCATGGTTTCTGTTTGTATGCAGTTGTCATTATAATTCACATTCTGGTGGACCTGAATGCTTTTTTTTTCATTGTGATTGTGTTTGTATAAAATGTGAGTATAAAGCTGTAAGTTATTTATCTGTTTTTACGACAAAATACTTAGGAGATACATGCAGATTTGTAATATGTGCATAACTATGCAGTTCTTACAGACATACCTACAATATGCCACTGTCTCTTGTTAATTACATTGATGTTTTGTTAAAAACTGAATCTATATCAAAAATTTCTTATATTTCAAATAGAAAGCACTTTTAAATATGAATATCTCACTGTTGTTTAGATACTGAGCTTTTCTAACCTACATCATTCTATCTGTTATTGAACTGTTCTTTCATAACTGATTTTTCTGTTAACATATTTCTTTTGACTTCTGTGATTAAGCTCTTTCTTAGTTGTATCTATCTTTATTAATATGCCCTTATGTTTTGACAATGCAAGATTCATCAGTATATTTTGTCTGTCAGTTCTGTAGGCCGTATTTTACCATATGCCATAGTTTACTTATACAATGCAATATTTGACTGTTGGTTTGTTTATATACCCAGATAACTCTTTTTTTTTTCCTGCAACTTAAGCATTTTTCTGTTTATCTCGTGTTTATGGCATTTTTGCCAGCTTCTTGAGCACGAGCGGAGTCCCACGGGGGTCAGTGTTGGGCCCAGTACTGTTCAACATCTTTATCGATGACATGGACGAGGGAATTCAATCCATCATCAGCAAGTTTGCAGATGATACTAAGCTGGGGGCAAATGTTGATCTGCTGGAGGGTAGGAAGGCCCTCCAGAGGGACCTTGACAGGCTGGAGAGATGGGCAGGCTCCAACAGTATGAGGTTTAACAAGACTAAGTGCCGGGTTCTTCACTTCGGCCATAACAACTCCATGCACCGCTATCGGCTGGGGGAGGAGTGGCTCGAGACTAGTGAAGTGGAGAGAGACTTAGGTGTACTCATTGATAGGAAACTGAATATGAGCCAGCAGTGTGCCCAGGTGGCTAAGAAGGTCAATGGCATCCTGGCCTGCATCAGGAACAGTGTGGTCAGT
>WEKX01028484.1:16969-52308 GCA_013390025.1 Pitta sordida | reverse complement strand
TATATATATATATATATATACTTATTATATACTTACGAGATTTAGATTTCTCAAGCCCTATTTCTGAAATGTACACAAATGTTAATGCTCATTGCTTTCAGAGACGGAACTGAAGTGATTTTGAAGTGCATGCATATATAGAGAGAATAATTTTTAAAAGTAGAAAGAAGGTTCTATTAAAAGCAGGATAAAAGCTGTTGTATATATTCTGAATTAGTATATAGTTTCAAATGAAATCATGTCCTTAGGTCCAATCTTCAGGGATTTTAGTACTACCTGAAAAATCTACATTTACTTTGTGTACTCTTAGGGGTTTTTTTTTAAATAAGGTGTCTTAATCAGATGGTGATTATGAGAAGCAATAGACCTAGGAAGAAAAGGCAAGCGCAGCTTTGGAAAAAAAGAATTAAGATTTATGGCATGCAGAGAACAAAAGGCTTGTCAAGTTACCTGAGATTACCTCTGAGCTTTTTCTTGGTGGGAATACATTTTTTTTTTTTTAATGAAATATATTTGTGTGGAAGATGAATGTGTTGTGTGTAAAAGTTCCAAGAGGCATTTTTAAGCAGATGATTTTACATGCTTAGCAACTGTTAAACTATGTCCACTATTAAATGCCTTCAGGGAGCAGAAGCAGTTGTTTTAGAAACAATATATGAAATTGCAAGAACTTGATTTATTCTGCTGAATTCTCCTTCTTGTTTCAACATTTCGAACAATTGTTTCCAGTGATCTTAGTTTTTCATTGTGATAAAGATGATAGAAAATCAGGAGATTTTAGTCTGGTGTTTCCTTGTTCTTTCATAGAGGGTACATTTTGCTCTATAGCAAGACTACAGGAGATGTATTGGGATAGCATCAGCCTTTCAGCACGTGTCAACACAAGAAGCAGCTGGTAACTACTCTTCTTAGTTAGAGGAAGCTAGAAGAAGAAATGATATTTCATTTTCTGCCTTGGTGTTCTTTTGGGCAAGGGAAGATCAGGAAATAGGGGAAAACTAGTACAGCTCTTCAAAGAGGGAATCTTATCTCCTACCTTGTTCCTGTTCTGCTGCACTGACTGCAAGTTGCAAACTATACCTCTGCCTTCTCTTGATGGCAGTTCAGATGGCACTTCAACACCTCAGTGGCAGGAAGGGAGAATACACTGTGCAGTTACCAAGGGAGTCACTACACCAGAGCAATTTCTGGGTAGGACAAGTAAGGAGGAGGACGCAGTTTATTCTTCTGTGTGGCTCTGAGCACACCAGCAAATTCTGACCTCCTTCTGAGGTTTCCAAGTACTAAAAAGCTTGCCTTTATTTTCTAATTAAGCAACATTTTCTAGTGCTTTGCAAACACACAAACAAGGAACACATCTTTTTTTTTATTTATTTACCTTTGTATGTATAATATACATATGCATGTGTACTTTACGGTGCTTCTGTGAATGTTCTCATGTATTCCACATGCAGATCTGCCTTTAAATATTGAAGGATACATGAGCTCAAACAGACAACTAATTAGAAATTTCTTCCTATAAGGAGGGCTTGCTTTTATGAGCCACATATGTCCTACTTGTATTTTCAATGACAAGCCTTTTCAAATGGCGAACTTGTTTTCTGCCTGATGCTCACACAGACGTTTTCTGATATTTAGAAATACATTTACAGATTGCAGAATCAAGCCAGTTTCACAGCATGACAGACCAAACTTTAAACACTGTTGCTGAATGTAAGGAAGATGAAATGATCCTTTTTTTAAGTTTCTGTCAGTCATTATACGTGATAGCAAGCTTCAACTTTAAATTCAAACATAGTGGAATAAAAATAGATGGGAATAAAATTAAAAAGGAATACAATTAATCTAACCTCTTTGCATGGAATGCTAGTTTTTAACAGCTGTAAGGTAAAACTCAGAGGTGGCAAAATGTATAATTTTCTGTCTGGGGAAAGAATGATGGCCTTAAAATATGTCTTACCATGCCAAAAATAATCTTTATGCAAATGGACATTCCTTATAATATTGCCTATAGGTAATTAGAAATTAAGAAAGAGGACAGGAGGCCTTGAGATTACATTAATAAAGTAGTACAGTGAGGGAGGATAGAGAATAGCTAATGTGTATTGCTGTCTGGTAGACAATATGAAAGATAATTGAAAGGATACTTAATTTTGATACTAAATCAAAATTGTGGTAGGAAATGGAAGACAAACTTTTTCCTTAAAAAAATAAATTAGATATTCAGGTACTATTTTCAAGTGGTATGTTCAAGAACAGTAAAGGCTCTTACAGCTGAGCTGCTTCCCTCACTGAAAAGGGTCTCTCACATTTAGGTGTGGGTTTTTAGTATAATGGACGATAGTGTCCCTTTATCAGAGAGGATGGAGAGGAAAATACAAGTGTATGTGAGGGGAAGGAGAATGTTGTAGGCACTGGATAGGGATCATAAGGTATGGAAAATGGAAAATTAGACACATACATTGGTATCAGAATATAATGAGTAGGAATCATCCGTCCTGGAGCAGTTTGCTAATCTATACACAGGAAGGAAATGAGAATACAAGAATGGAAAGATATTTTTTAAAGCAGAGTTAAGATATAATAGGAAGAATGGAAACATTTGTATTCAGACATAATTCTGGGAAGGACAATGTTAGGATTAGTAGTTTGTGCCTTGAAATCTTCTTGTGTGATTTCTGTAAGTAAAAAAATATCATATGATTGAGTGGCAATGGCATTTTGAGTTCATCCATCTGTGAGAATTGTACCAGTGCCTCTTTCAGTCTATGGTCTTGCTGGAGCTCAAGTTTGTGTGGAGCTATCATGGCTCAGTGTAATCAAGACTATGTAAACTTGAATAAATACTGCAGGGATTCAGTCACCCTAAATTTCTTCCAGAAATCCGTAGAGCTTCCCCTGGTTTCAGGAGCAGAGTGTGGGCCTTTCATGAGCCAACTGAGATTTTTTCTGTGCTATGTTTTCATAATTCTGTACACAGCAAGAAGTAGAAAATTAACAAATGAAAATAGAGTGTAGCGGGTGTACTTTGGCTGGATGCCAAGTGCATGCATGGTCCCTTAATCCTGAATAATAAGATGATACACAACGTGNTGTCCTCCAGTCCTTTCACCATCCTTGTCACCCTTCTCTGGACCCTCTCAAGCAGCTCAACATCCTTCTTAAACTGGGGAGACCAGAACTGGACACAGTACTCAAGATGTGGTCTGACCAGTGCTGTGTACAGGGGAAGGATAACTTCCCTAGTCCGACTGACCACACTGTTCCTAATACAGGCCAGGATGCCATTGGCCTTCTTAGTTCCTTAGAAAGCATGCATTGGAAACAATGAATGACCCCTCTTCCTGCTCCCTTCCTTCACTTTTATATCTGAGGTGGTGTCACATGGCATGGAATATGCCTTTGGTCAGTCTGGGCTAGCTGGCCTGCTCGTGTCCCCTCCTACAATCTTGCCCTTAACTGGGGGGAAGGAACATTACAGTCCAGATGTGTGCCCAGCTGTATTGAATGCTCTTCTAGTTACCAATACAAAGCCAGCACTGTAGGGGCTGCTATGGGGCTCAGACAGACCCAGCACACAAAGACACAATTAATAATGTAATATAAATGTCAGTAAGGATTATTCTTTCTGATTAACCATTATTGAGGTTTCACTTGAAGCTCAATATTGTCATAATTTCCCATGGGTTTTTCAGTTTTATGAGAGCTTCAAAAGTTGCACCTCCCGAGGTGGCAAGTTCAGGGCATCTTAGGGAAGGATCCAGTCTTCCTGCAAAAGTTTGTGTAGACTTCTACCTTGTTATAAACTGCATTCTTTGAAGTTGTGTACACTAGCAAGGCATAAAGTAAATATTTTTAAATATTGAAAGGGGTTGTTTCAGTTCCTTTACTGTAAATATTGAGTGCCATTTAATATGCCTTGTGGTCATCTCATCTAGCTTCTAGCTCCAACTCTTGAAGAACATGAGCCTCCTAGATGTCCTATGTCATATATGTTGGCCTAAATATGACTTAAATACTTTAGGATGTCTTAGAGATAACTCATATTTAGGCAACTGAGCGGCTCCAGAATCTGAAATCAGAAACCAAACATGTCAAAACAGACAGATCTTACCAAAAGAAATTTTTTGCAATGAGAGTGGTGAAATACTGAAGCAGGTTGCCCAGAGAGGTGGTGGGTGGCCTATTTCTTGAAATGTTACATTTGGATGGATGATCAGCCTGCTCGTCACAGGGGGACTGGACTGGATGACTTTAATGGTCCCTTCCTACCCAAAGCTTTCTTTGATTCTAATTTTGTGGGTTTGTAGTCATGTAGAGAGCAACGGAATATAAAGCTGGAGTAGTGTTACCTCTAAACGTATTTGCTGTGGTGTAGCTGCTCATGTGGAGGTATGCACTCCGTTTTCCATATTTAAAATAAAGAGACATAATTTTTTTGCTTTTATACTGCTTTCATTCTTGTAGCCTGTGTTTTTAAGAAAAAGATCTTGAACAGGCACTAAAAAAAAAACCCCAGCCAACCATCCAAACAAACAAAGAAAAAGGAAACAGCAAACCAAAAAAACCAACCAAACCACAAGCAAAAAACACCACATTCAGTTTATGTGCAAGTCTTCTTCCTTATTTGACATGAAAAACTAAATCACCATTTTTCAGCATTGTTAAACATGCAGTAAAATAATGACTTAGTGGCAGTATCAAGCCCAGACAGCTTGGCTCTATCTTTCAGAAGAAACTTTCCGTGTAAGGCAAGAGTCACACTGAAATAGCACATCTAAGAGCACCATCAGTGCTTTTCTGCTAGATTTAATTTCTGAAGTTATGGGCTGTTGCTTTTGTAGCTCAAATTTCAGCTAGAGTGTGTATTAGATTTAGTGAGCTGTTTGATTTCATTGTAAGGCATAGGGCTGCTGCATTTCTCTGATGGCACAATCTACCTGCCTTTGCAGAAAGCACTCCTGTGGGAATCGGAGTGTTTGTTCAATGATGAAAAATTAAACCTTCCGTTTGATGTTACTTTTATTGACACTCTGCAAAAGGAAGTTGAAATACTTTCCGTGTAATAAGCAGCCTGAGTAAAGTATTATCCATCAGTGTGGGCATAGTAATATATGAATACATGTTTATTACTGTGGGCATAGTAATATATGAATATATGTTTATTACTGTATTTGGTGAAAAACTCCAAGCAAGCTCAGAGAATTCCTTGTGGTTACCCACATTACATTTCCTGTTAACTTTGGTGCTTTTTTTTTTTTTTTGTCTTACAGTTGTTTTTATCAGTTTCTCTGTATGCAAGTGAAGAAGCACTACTCCTAGCCAGTTAATTCTGCTTTCTGTATAAGGGATGTAACCTCTTCAGAGCAGCTCTCCACACACACACAAATATACGGACCTGTGTAAAGAAACTATCAACACTGAACAGGAAAGGAATAGGCATAGGAAATATCTGCACTGCAGTGACTGCAGCTTGTTTGAATGCAGCGGAGCTTTCTTTAAACTTGGATTAGGTTGTAATGTAGTTGCCACACCATTAGGCACAACAAGGACTTCAAAAGCCACCAGAGTCTGAATAGGTTCTAAGGCTGCCCTAGTGCTGATGTGAAATCCAGGCTGCTCCAGCCTCCTTTCTGGCAGTGCTCAGATTAGCTCCTTGAATGCTGAAGGTGTTTGTGTCCTGCTGAGCAGCAATGACTATAGCTTCAGTGCTGTATTGGATTAAGGAACTTCCCTTTCAATTTTGGAAAGAAACATTGAGTCTCATCATACAAACTCATTCAGTTCTGTTATTTTTGTCTGTGTTGAACAGTGTTACTTGTGAGGCAGCAGATGCTCCCCATCTCACGTTGGTCTGTGTTTCTGCAGAGTGTGGTTGTTTCTTCCCTTCTGAGACTTTTTTGTTTTTCCTCAGAAGAATATTAAGCCTGCCAGATTTGAAGTTGGGCTGCTATTAACAATTTCCTATGTATTGGTACAAAGATCTTTTTAAAATTCTTGTTCATAATGTTTTCAGCATCTGAAAGTATCAGCTCTTTACTGCGTAAATTACCTCATAATTTCTTTCTGAGGCTGCAGTGTTGTTGCAGCTGTATGATCTTTTCAGGGTATTCGCAAAGAAATTTATATTTAAAAAAAAAAGGCAACAGGGTCAAAACCCCTCCAGGATTTCCTAGTAGCAATTACATTCATCATGTGCAGCTCTCCGGTGGCCTCTTGGCTTCACTAATTGTCTGTAGTGCAAAGTAATTTTATGTCTAAAATAGCTTATGTGCCTCTAGCTTGGGTGAAGGCCAGAAACCAGGCCAAAAGTTGTAACTGATAAATTGGAACAAAATCCAAACTATTGAAGCAGTAAAGTGGCTATCCCATCCTCTCTCTGTCCCATCTGAAGCTTGTGTCTTTCTTCCTTTGTTTTAAGATGATTTAGTGGTTTTAAACCAACCAGATGGGAGCATCCAGAGGAAGCTGGGGCAGCCTTCCCTCCCCCAGGTACAACAGCTCAGCAAAGAAGCATCAGAGCAGGACGTACAACATACTGATGTGTTATTTGTAAGAGTCTGAAGACTGGAACATTTCCTGACAAAATTCTCTTTTTCAGAATGCTCTACTTCCCACATGGAAAGGAAAACTAGATTGTCCTGCAAATAGGCTGTTAGATAGCGTGACTCGACAATCCACAATGAACCTTCTGTGTGTACATACCCACATGACATATGCTCTGTCACTCCTTTTCTGTAGTCACAGAATCACAGAATACTATGAGTTGGAAGGGACCCACAAGGATCATCTAGTCCAACTCACCATCTAATGCCCGTACAGAGACCGAACGCACACCCCAGAGTGGTGAACATAAACCTAGATCCCTCACAGGCGCACAGTCCACTCCGAGCCAGGAGAGACCCACAGGACCATCCAGCCCAACACCCCCCAGCTTGACCATGTCACTAAGCTCCTCATCCAGTCTTCTCTTAAACACCTCCAGGGACGGCAACTCCACCACCTCCCTGGGCAGTCCATTCCAATGAGCGATCACTCTCTCTGTGAAAAACCTCTTCCTAACATTCAGTCTGAACCTACCCTGGTGTAGCTTGAGGCCATGTCCTCTCGTTCTGGTGTCGTCAGCCTGAAAGAAGAGGTCCACACCCACCTGGCGGCAACCTCCCCGCAGGTAGTTGTCAATAGGGAAAGCATAACTGGTTTTGGCAATGATTTTTCACAGTGATTGAAAATTTGCAAGAAATTAGGTGTCCTAATTTTTATTCTATTTTATTAATAAAGAAGGAAGTGCAGAGCACCAACAAACAATCTTCCTTTCTAATTTCTTCTTACCTGGTAGGTACCTGAGAAGAATAAACAATCTGAGCAGTAACACTTCCTGGAGTGATGCAGATCATTGGTTTTGCCTTAATTCATGTAAATATGCAAAGGGGTTTTACACTTTTTTCTTTTTTTTTTTCCATTCTTATAAAGTAAATCTTAACTCACTGCTCATATTATCCATGTAGGCAAGATAGATGTCCTAAGCAGTTTATTTTTTTTTAGTGTTTCAGAATAGCAGATCCTGGAAGATAATGGAGTGTTTTCACATAAATCAAGTTAAATTGGAAGCATTTGGCAACAACATTTCCCTGTGTATGTGTATAGAAAAGCTTTTTTATCCTCCATCTGGATCCTATGGGTAGAAATTACTATAAATTAGAAGTTGCTGTGGTTCTGTGATGGCATTTTTTGTTCTTGTTCCTGAAGAATAAGTATAATTTTCATTCATTTTTAGTGTTATGCTAGGGTATCACATTTTCGTCACTAAATAAGGTTTGTTTGGTGAAATGAAAGATGTGTTTTATGTTCAGCTTGCCAGATTGCCCTTTTCTATAATTCAGTGTGACATAATAATAGCTTAGATATCTTTTTCTTTGCCTATACCACTTGCAGTATAGGAAAATTAAGAAATCATGGTTATAGTGTTGCTTGTCAGGAAGCACTGAAACTGTCGTTTATTTTATACCTTCAGTTTTCATCTTTTGCAATTTGCTAAAAGAGCAAAAATGGTTTATATTTTGCGTGAAAATGTGGCATCAAATAGCAAGTATAAAAAATGCCAAGAAACCATTTCAAGTAGAAAAATTCCAAACTAATATATAGGGTTTTCTTGTTAAAGAAGCTTTCAGTTTGAGTTGTTTTCTTAATTATAATTTAGGAGTCTCCAGCAATTTAGTTGTCTAACATTTTGATTCTGGGCAAACGTATTTCAGTGGTGGTTTTATTTACTACTCAAGAGGAGATTCTATCTTTTTGCTAACTTTATGGAACATGTAGGTCTAGATTTCCAGCAGCTGTCTGTAAACTCATGCTGTCTGCCTTAGGGCTCATGAAGTACCTTTCCTTTTGTTTTGTGTTTAAATCTCTCTGCTTGCAGTCTTTCTAAATACTGTATGGAATTGTTATTTGATTAAAATAGTTTTATGGAAAGAAATCAGTATTGAGTTAATCTGAGACACTCACATGATCTGTGAGTAATATAAAGCAAGAGAGTTGCTGTAGTGCACATGGTTAAGTTAACTTTATTCTGAAACTTGGACTCAAACCAGTCTCATAAATCCAATCCTGAAGTTGTGCAATTGCTGGGATGTTGATCTGAAAATTGTGACTGGCTCAGGCTCGCTGGGGATATGGTCAGGTGCTGAAGTCCAAGCCAGGCTCTGCCCTGGGAGAGGGAGTGAGCATAGGGTTGAACGAGGTTCTGAGCCTCATGATGCCAGCTCACCTTTCCTCTCCTCCTCCTCATGTCTGATGGTAATGAAGTCTACTCTAACTTGAATTGTTCCACCAGCCAGATGGCATTGATTGATTAGAATACACATATACTATTAGTGTTGGGTAGCATACTGGCTAGTGACAGCAGTTTGTCCAAGCCAGTCTATCAAATTGATTAAAAGTAGAATTTTCAGTAGCTTCTCTGAATAATACAAACACATAGTAGTTACTAACTTAATCCATTTCTCTTATATTTTAATTACTGATCTGAATGCTCACCCTCCTGCATTAAAAATGTCACAGTGAAGTGGAAAAATCCTTTATAATTTTTGCTTGTCTGTTGAAAATACATCCTATATAATGAAGATTGAAGTCTCAAAGATCCTTTTTAGTTTGCTTTCTAAATTACTGGCAGTCAGAGCTGAGTGCCATACTGAATTTGATTTAAACCAGTTTATTCCATTGTCTTTTTGAGATGGAAGAATAAGAAATGAAAGCAGCAATGATAGAGAGCTATGCTTGGAATAATTACTAAAACCCTTACTTATATCTCTTTTCTGGAATTCATGAAGTTACATAGAGCATGATCTAAAACACTAACTACAAAGATCAGTTAAATGTTGTTTACCAGCTATATGACCACATGTATATTCCATGCAATTCTCAAAAAATGCCTTTGTTTAAAGTAGTGTTTGAGCACATTTTAAAATATTTTGCAAGTCCACGGAATGCAAGCACTTCCATAGATCTCATGTATTTGTTTTAAGAAAAAGCAATGTTAGTGATTATTTTTGCTCTTATTCTGAAACAGGGGTCTGTGTTAATGATTTTGTGCAGGAAAGGCCTTCCTGCTAACCAGGAATCTCTTTATATGAACATCAATACTATAAGCATGTTGTTTTAACTTCAACCTGTAAGGATCAATGTAACATAAGGAAGAGAGGAAGGACTGCTTATTGGTGTAATTATCTATCTTCAGTCTTATAATTTCTTTTTACCTTCTTAATGTTCAGAAAGTCAGTAGTGACGCATCTTTTTCTGGAAAGCATTTTCTGAAATAAAGGTAAATGCGTTAATACAGGCAAATCTGCCCATCTCTTGGAAATTAAGAGTGCTGTCTGAAGATGCCAAAATACTACAATGTTGCAGTTGCACCAGTGATTGCAGTTTACTGTTAAGTACTTGTACATATGCAGTACATACTTCATATGTATTGCATATGAAGAATTACCTGTTAAATACTGATGCAAAATTGGTGTACCTGCAATTGGAGGGAGGTACATGTGTGCTGTAAAACCCCACAGGGAATGAGGAAAAATTTGTACTAGCTAATGACTCTTCACAACAGTACATACAAGAGGGTAACCAAACCCTATCTTGTGTACCTTGAGGTTAATGTTTGAAGGCAATGAAGAATATTCTTTAATGTGATGCTAATATTTAGTTGACCCTTCCTTTTCTAGCCCTGGAATGCTTCCCATTTCTGTTTCTCAAATAACTATTACTTATCTCATGAATTAATCACTGTTACATAATTCCTCTGCAGAAAAGGAAGCAGATTTGGAGGCTTTTCTCTTTTGCTACAAGTTTATAAAAGTGATCTTTGCAGCCCTGTTCTCTGCAGAGCTTCATGCATCACTCTGTTAATCCAGCCTGTTAATCCACCTTGTTGTGGAATTCCCTGTGCCCTGGGAGTTTTTGCTTCTTTCTGAACCATCCTGCAAAAGTAGTGACAGTTCTAAAAACTGGGTTTTCAAACAAGCCAAGTTAGGCTTTCAACAGTGCACAGCCAGGTCTCCTTATTACTGTGGTGCCATGTGATGACATGGAGATGAAGTTACCTTGACATGGCCATCCAGTACTGTAGTTTTGTGAAGTTAGTTTTAGCTGTGGCATCTATGAATGATACGAGCATAGTGTAATGTTTAGCTACTAGAAAGAAGACGTATCTTAATTGCTGGGGTTTTTTTAAAGAATATAGGGTTCATATCCATCTTGGCTATGGGTCACTGTTCAACTTTTCTGGAAAAAGTAATGCAGACATTTGAGGCAGATGTGTAGGTATGTATGTAATCACTTTTTTAAAGGAACACCTATTGGCCTGTCATTAAATCATTTTAATCTAAACGTCTTTACATCAAATCTATACTTGAAAGCACAAAATCTGCCTGGTTTGAAATATAATTGAAGTCAAAAGTGTTGAATAACATAACTATTGTCAACAAAGAAAAAACAGATGCATTCAAAGTTGTCAGATATAACTTCAAGAAGCACTTTTAACTTTCTGAATTTTGTTGCAATAAAGGAACATGTATTTTTGGCTTATGTATGCCATATAAGTCAAAGTATGACAAACATGTATGTGGATATGTATATCAACGTGCATTATCTGTATCACAGTATCACAGTATAGAAAAGGCTGGAAAGGACCTTGAAGATCATCTAGTATGTATGTATGTGTATAGCCAAACTATCCATGTTCTTACAAAATACGGTAAAAGACGTAGTGATGATGTTGCTTTTATAGTGAGTATATTAGAAAATCCTGGTTTGGCTCTAAATTTATTATCTGTTTTAAGTGAATAACTTTGTAACTGGGAATATTACTGAACTTATTTTCATTACATACTTGTGTTTAGATTATGTAGGCATATTTTGAATCAAGCATGTGCCCTGCCAAATGGATAGTGCTGTTTGCCAGTCATGTGGAAAAGCAAAAATCTCTATTTGATTAGGTGCTGACAGATATTTACATATATATTTCTCCATTTCCAAATATGCTCATATAATTTTAAGCACTTTATTTTCGTAAAGCTAACTATTACTGATCATGCAGAACTCTTAATGGTCCAGATTCAAAGAAACTTCAGTCATTTAAAAGTGACTTGGGAATTTTCTTGCTGCAGTTCTAAACTGGAGTCTACTGAATGTTGTCTACCATATTATGGGATTGCCAGAATGCTGCTCTTGCTCATACAAGGTCCAGCTCCAGGCTGGAAAATGAACCATGTCTTCATCTAACTGTAATCATGGGTCTCTCTCATATGTGTTTTCTGTGGTCATGTTTTCCAAACACTAATAAAATCAGGTCTCCTCAGCAGTCTCACTGATGGTATTTTAGTAAGAAACCATAGAAATTGGTGGCATCAGCACCTCTTTTCACAACAACAGGGTGGGAGCAATACTGTTTATTTTATTTTTGTACCCAAGGAAATTCAGACCCACTTCTAGCAGTTCTCACCAGCTCATGAAGGCAGAAAGCGAACGATCTCCATTGCCCCCTTCAGAATTTGCCTCTGTGCAGAAATGTATCTAAGATTTATTGATTCAGGGAGAGAGAAAATAACCCGCTAGCATTATGAGAATATCAGTGAGTGTGATTTTGCATTCAATATTTGTTCTTGGGAAGACTAATGTATCAAGAAGAGCTACCATAAAACTACCTGTGATACTGTGATACTCAAGTAATTTAATGCATTGCAGAAATTATTTTGGATCACCGTGCTAATCTAATGTGGAAAGCAGAGCTGGCTTTAAGTAAAACATTAATATCACAGTATCATAGTATCACAGTATAGATAAGGCTGGAAAGGACCTTGAAGATCATCTAGTCCGACCTATAGCCCAACTAAACCCAACCTCTACATCTAGGTCATATCACTCAGCACCTCGTCCAGCCTCCCCTTGAACATGTCCAGGGTTGGCGACTCAACCACCTCTGCGGGCAACCCATTCCACATCCGGATCACTCTTTCAGTAAAAAACCTTTTCCTAATATCAAGTCTAAACTTTCCCTGCTGAAGCTTAAGACTATGACCTCTCGTCCTGTCCCCAGAGACCAAGGAGAAAAGACCAACCCCTGCCTGCCTACAACCTCCTTTTAGATAGTTATAGACAGCAATAAGGTCACCCCTGGGCCTCCTCTTTTATAGGCCAAACAGACCCAGCTCCTTCAGCCTCTCCTCATAGGGCTTGTCTTCCAGCCCCTTTACCATCCTAGTTGCCCTTCTCTGAACTTGTTCCAGCACCTCAACATCTTTCTTGAACTGAGGGGCCCAGGACTGAACGCAATACTCGAGGTGTGGTCTAACCAGTGCCGAATACAGTGGAAAGATAACGTCTCTTGACCTTCTTCACTGCCCTTGTGGTTTTGGCCATGGCTGCCATCCGCCTGGTTCCAGCCATGCCTGACAGGGGGAGGAAGGAAGACAGCACCTGCCAAGACCTGCCCTGCAACCCTGCCCGCTTGCCCTGCCCGCGCGAACTGCCGCGCAAACTGCCTTTTAGTTGCTTATTTACACGCCTCTCACAATTGCCCAAGCCCCCCGCAGTTGCCCAAGCCCCCTTCAGTTGCCCAAGCCCCCCGCAGTAACGACCCTGTTTGCCTTGCTCCTGTTCGCCGGGCTCAGGTTCGCCGGGCTCACAGGAGAAGCAATGGTTTAAGTACCCACAGGTGGCCAGTCACGTGGTGCCCGGGAGGCTCGCGATGCAAANACAGGGGGAGGAAGGAAGACAGCACCTGCCAAGACCTGCCCTGCAACCCTGCCCGCTTGCCCTGCCCGCGCGAACTGCCGCGCAAACTGCCTTTTAGTTGCTTATTTACACGCCTCTCACAATTGCCCAAGCCCCCCGCAGTTGCCCAAGCCCCCTTCAGTTGCCCAAGCCCCCCGCAGTAACGACCCTGTTTGCCTTGCTCCTGTTCGCCGGGCTCAGGTTCGCCGGGCTCACAGGAGAAGCAATGGTTTAAGTACCCACAGGTGGCCAGTCACGTGGTGCCCGGGAGGCTCGCGATGCAAACCTTACGAGATCCAAGTAGCCACTCGTCGCCGCCGAATTGCCGCTGCGGTGCGGGGCTACGCCGTGCTGCCGGCGAGGGGCCTCTCCCGTCGTGTCGCGCACCCCAGGTGCTGGGCTGAGGCGGCGGGCCCTCAGGGAGCTTGCGATGCAAGCCTTACGAGATCCAAGTAGCCGCTCGTCACCGCTGGATCGCCGCTGTGGTGCGGGGCCATGCCATGCGGCCGGCGAGGGGCCGCTCCCGTCAGCAACCCTGCCCGCACAACCTGCCCTCATAACCTGCCTGTGCAAACTGCCGTGCTAACTGCCTCTAAGCTTTTCAACGACCCTGTTAGCCTACTCCTGTTCGCTGCACTCTGAGTCGCCGCACTCCCAGGAGTTTAGTGCCTTTAAATAGGCAGAACCCAGAAACCTGAAAGCCTGAAAGCCTCCTGATTTGGCAGCTCCCACTCCTGTGCTGCCTCCTCTTTGATTTAAATATATTGGTATTGGAAGTTAACAAGCCTTCCTCGGTGAGTTGCATAACAAAAGGAAAAAAATACCTTGGATATCAAATGCTTAGAAAATGTTATTTTGGTCTGTTTTGCCTTTTAGTTTTTCCCTTGGCACTTAACAAACTACAGGTCATGTATTATGAACATGGTCTAATATTGAAGGTAGGATTTTGCCTTCATTAACTTCCACCTAAGGAGAGATGCCTCCAGCTGATATACTCATTCATTTTGTGATTTCATCAATTCTGAGAGAATTACTGCTTTAGCTTCTGCTCTGAAGCTTTAAATTGGTCACTGAAGTTGAATCTAGGGTTCCTAAAGAAGTGAAAAATCTCACAGAATGTGCAGGTTTTGTGCTAACCAGAAGAAATTTTGCCATAGCCTTTATTTTGATTTAATAGATTTTAGGATATGTAAAACCCACAACACTAAAGGTTCAAGTCAATTTAAATGTCTTGAAGTAGGAAGATAAAGTCATACATGCATACCAATTTACTGAAGGGTCTCTTTGCTTCCCTTCACCAGAAAATGTGAGAAACTGTCTTAACTATGCACCATTTGGCATTTTCACCATCAGTTGTCCCATTCTCTTCTATGTAATCCACATCAGCTTCTTCATGATCAGATGTGAATCTCCACAGGACTTTCTTTTTGTTCCCCAAACACACACTACTTTTGTGGGCAAGATGAAACCCACAAGCACCACCTGGAACCCATCCTGCACTGCATTGACTACAAATGTAGAGACTGACAGTGGAATTTCTAGAGGTACTTGGCATCAAACAGAGCTGAAAGCAAGCAGAAAACCTCCCTTTATAGTCTGACTCTTGTATGAAACCTTCTGACTTGAAACTTACAATTCCTCTTACGAATATGATGCATCCTGCCAGGGAAAGTTTTATAGTCCACAGTTCGTAGGAGTGCTTTCTATGGAAGTATCTGTTCTTATTTTCATTGATTTTCCCTTCTTGTTATAAAGCAGATTGGTTTTAAAATCAAATTTCTTGTATTATTTTTATGTCCCTCAAAGCCACCGGCAGCAGCTTCACTCTCTTGTTACTTCCTTCACATCCTCCCTATATTGTTCTTGTAACCTACAGGCGTTTGCTCATCTAATGTATAGTTTTCTACCCATTTTTGATTGTTATTGATCAGAGTTATTAATGTCACTCTCCTTCACCAAATATTAACATGAATAAGCACTGTTAGATGTCCAGTGCAAAAAGATTTACATTGAAGAAAGAAAGAAAAGTTCCTTTTGCTGTGTTAGAACTCTCCTCCAACTAAGTTTCTGGTGAAGAAATAAGGCATTCTCTTTAAGTGAGTTATGGAATGTTTGGTCTGTTCGCCCAGTTAGTATCACTACACAGCTGTAGCACATTTGGATGTCTTAAAGGAAAAAAGTAGTTTAACTACAATTACATCATGCACTTCTCAATCTTCTTTATAGAACATAAGGCTTTAGTCTTCGCAGTTTAACAGCAAGAGAAATTGAAGACTGACCTGCCAAGGAACTCGGCTCTGTTTCTATAACTAGTAAATACTGGGAAGTCTTGTGTGTGTATTTTACTTGAACAGAACAATTAAAAATAATAACTGTAAGCTATATACCCTATGATGTACATTATGTAGCAGAAGTGTGGTAAGATTATAAATGCAATGTTAATGTGCTTGTATAACAGAAAAATGAACTGGACTGTTCATTATTCTTGTAATGCAGAGTCTAGGCAATGCCACGTTATACATTAGCTTTGTTCCATTATTTGTTGCATATATCAGCTATGGAACTTAACATATAAGTGCACTTTGTCATGCATTTTGATGATGCATTTTTCTAATGTTTGTATAGGTTGTTTATATTCTAAAAACTGTGTAAACTACAGTTGTCTGAAAACACCTGTGCTTGCACTAGTGAAATAAATTAAAATTTAGATGATAATAGTTGCTTATAAACTAGAGGCGGAAAGTACAGAATTATTTCTCTTGTTATTAAAAAATGAATTTTCAAAATAAGATGGAATTTAAAAGCCTTGTTCTTTTTCTTTGTGTGCACCAGTTTATGACTAACTACTCTAGGGCCTGATCTTTTCATTCTGTTATGGTAGACCTCATATAATAATGTTGTGGTCCTCTATACAGTTGGTCCTTGTTGCTTCTCCAGTGCACATAGCAAAAGAACCTTGTCAACATAGATTTGAGGTCCTTAGTTGTAAGATTAAATTTCAAGATTGGTGTCTTGAAGTACACCAAGTGAAAGTGAGTTCTGATTCAATTGATGAGTTACAGGAGATGCACCTTTGCTCTTTGATTTCTTTAAATATTTTATTGTTTAGTTTTCACACATTATGCTTCTTAAATAGTGCCTTTAAGTTTCCTTTTTCATGAGGAACAGTATTTTAAGTCTTTGGAATTTTATCTATTTTATTTTTAAGTTCGTCTTCAAAATTTCATGTTGTCAGTCCATTTCACTCATGCACAATTGCCCATCTGTCTAGATACTCACCCTTGGAATGATGCTCAACATTGCATCCACTTTGGTCATAGTTCCTTTCAAATATTATTTTGTTTTTATCTACTGTGTAGCTGATGGTGAAAGTAGACACCTGTCAATTGGAACTTTGTCAAAGATCTTTCTAAATAATGAGAGCCTATTCCAAACTTTTCACAGCAAATCAGAATTTCTTCAGCTCTGTAGGTTCTTAATACTGATTTTTTTTGGCATGATGCCGTATTCTTGTCTGTTGTCCTTGGCTGACTGCCTATTGTCCATGAAGCTGCTCTGTTAATCTGCCTTCATGAACAGGACAAGGGAAAAATGATGCACCTAAAAATCCACAGATCCAAGTAAGGGCAGAGAGGTCTTTTAATAATTACTGTCATGAGCAAAGCAGGATTGACTTAAGAAAATTAATTCCTTTTAATTAATTGCCAATTAATTGTAACAGAGTAGAATAGTGAGAAATACAGCAAAACTGAAACACCTTCTCCCCTCCACTTCTTCATAGGCTTCTCTCTTCTAGCTCCCCCCTACACCAATCCTGAGCAGTGCAGGAAATGGGAAATGGGCGTTGTGGACAGCTAATAATGCTGTATTCTTTCTCTGGTATTCTTTTCTCCCCATGTTCTTCCCTATCTCCAACATGGAGTCCCACCCATGGGATCAAATCCTCCATAAGCTTCTCCAGCATGGGTTCTTCTAACTAGCTGCAGTGCCTCAAGAATTGCTCCAGCATGGGTCCTGGCCACAGGGTTCAGTCCTGAAGACTGATCCAGTGTGAAGACTCCACAGGCTTCAGCTTCCTTCAGGGAACTTTCACCTGCTCCAGCATGGAGACCTCTGTGGGCTGCAGGTGGATATCTGCTCTGATGTGGACCTCCAGGGTCCTGCTTCACTATTGTCTTCACCACAGGCTGCAGGGGAATCTCTGCTTGGGCGCCTGGAGCAACTCCTCCCCATCCTTTCTGCACAATCCTGGGTATCTGTAGAATTGTTTCTGTCACATATTCTGCTGCACAGCTTGTTTCACTCTGTCTTAAATCTACCTCAGATGTGCCACCACCATGTCTGAGTTCAGCTTTGGCCAGCAGTGAGTCTGCTTGGAGCTGGATGGTGTTAGCTGTGTTCAACATGGGGACAGCTTCTCACAGAAGCCTTCTTAAGCTGCCTTCCCTGCTATCAAAACCTTGCCATTTAATTCCAGTACAAATATTAAAAATTGAGGTATATGATGTAGGAAAATAAGATCTTAATAATGATATTAACAGCTACAGATACTTGAAAACAAAGCTGTTTAATTAAAAGAATCAATGCTCTACTTCCTTCTGGAAGCTTTTTGTTTTCATAAGGAACTTTGCTGCAAGGTAGAAAATGTCTGGAATTTTATTTCTTTTCGTCTGTTCAGCCTTTCTCTCCAACCCTTTCTCGTCTTCTCTGGGAATTTATTGTAAAGTTTTGCGTGTAAGGACTTCATTCACACTACTGCTCTTGACCTTGTATCACGAACATCCCTAAACATGAGACAGTGATGGATTGGCTTCTGTAGATCATCAGAATAAGTACTCAGAGCTATGAGATTTTATTCAGTTTGATAGGGCACTCCTTGTACATGCATGTATGCTGGATTGTGTTGCATTTATTCCTGATAACCTAGTGTCACCTGTCGAGTGGGAAATTTTGATGAAAGAGGCTTGTAAATGGCTTTGACATGACTGAGAAAGGGATTTTTTTGTGAGATGTGTTTGTTAAAAATCTCTGACTGAAAGCATTTGTCCTAACTAAAATATTTATGGATTTAATTTGTGTCAAAGAAACCTAAAACCTAAATTTATGTGCCTCTCAGGCCATCCTTGAAAATCGAAGCAATTTTAATACATGCTTAAGGCCATCAGCAGCAGTAGGAAGCAATGGAGAGATAGGCTCTAGGGCACCTGAATTTCCCATAATGAAAGCTCTTTGCTTTCAAATTTTCCCCTTGTGTCCTTACATTTTTCACACCTGCTTATGCCATGTCAAGAAGTCAGTAGAGTTCATGGGTTTTGTTGTGTGTTTGTATAAGTCTTTGTTTGGGCTGTTTGCATTGGTTCTGCTCTAATGGTTAAGTATGTTAGTGCCTAAAAAAGAAGGATTTTTAAAAACCCAAAACTTTGTGTGAATGAGTACAAAGCAGGAGAAAAGGCTCTGCTACATCCATTACACAGAATGGTGGGAAAAAGGATTTGACTGTCCTCAGAGACAGGAGAAGAATGGGAGTTTTACTAGGTACAAGAAACATGTGCTGGAGAAAAGACTGCCAGGTCCTGAGAAGAACCATGCAGAATCTGGCAAAGCCTGAGAAAATTGGTGTGATTGTGATATTATGCAGTATTAATTTGGAAAGAGCTTAAGATAACTAATCACCCTTTTCAAGTTAAGGGTGCACACTTCTTGTTAACTTCTCAAGTACCGAGATTTGCCGAGATGAGAATCAGCATGGTCCTCCTTTACTGCTTATAGGTTTTGTCCTTGAGTTTGGAAACTCGAAATTTGTCGGTCTTTAAAACTTCTTCACCATATGTTGTGCAGAAAAATGCAACATATCATTCCCTAACTACTTCTTGAGCAAGTTGCTTTGTGAGCTGAACAGGAGATGAAGGTGTTACAGTGCTTTATAATCCCTTCAATTTGGTTCTTTTTTGATCTGTCACAATCTAGGAGTAGATATCAGGGATTTATTCTTTCTGTTCTGAGAACATCAAAAACAACTTTAGTTGTCACTTTAAATTTTCAAAACTCAGTGCAAAACATCTCAGTATCTCACAGAAAACCAATACCCTATGGAGATAGTGGGATATGAAAGTATATTACCATTATGGTGCATAGTTAACAAGTTCTGCTGCTGCATTTTTCATTTTTTCATCCAGACTTTCAGAGTTTGCTTTTATTCTCTTTTATTGTTTCTTAATTTAGCCTGTAACCTCTGAAAAAAGTTGTTTTCAGGAAGTAAGTGTTTATATTACAATTATGTGTTTGCATTGCACTTATTGTTTATTTTTACTTTGGAGGCTCTTTTTTTGTGGTCTGTGAAAAAGTGATTAAAGCAAATAAGGGTAAAAAAAGATTGTGTGGGTGAAGCTCTGACTTAAGACATTGACAAATACAAGATTAGTGCCTACCTTAGCTGTAGGATCTTTGATATTTGGACCATCTATTTATTCTTTGCATCTTATTGTAGACCTTTATCAAAATGAATTAATTAATACTAGTCTTAATCATCCCTTTTTTTTGTTATATTGTTGTGATTTGACCGTGGCTGGATGCCAGAGACTCACCCACAACCTGTCCTGGAGGAAAAAAAAAATGGAAAAAAACTTAAGCAAAACAAGGCAAACTGCAAGTGAGGAATATAAAGGATTTATTTATTAACTAACAAGATCAGAGCTTAATGTGAGAAGCATAATTTTAAAGGCAACCCTTTCCCCCCACCCCTCCTTCTTCTTACAACAGATCTCATATTCCCTTTTTCCTCCAGGGGGAAAAGGTGGAACAGGGATAGGAGTAAAACCAGGCTTGTTGGTATTTCTGACCAGATTTAGAGTAGGAACCATCTCTCTGCCCTTCCATAAAGTCCTCTCTCTCTCTCACGAGAGGAAAAGTCTTTCATGCTCCTTTCCCAAGTGACCCACTGACGATAGCTCTTCCATCCTCTGCTGTCCAAGAGTCACAGCACAGGATGCAGTTTTTTTAAATACTAGCTCCACTGCTTCATTATGAGCCCATCCCAAATACACAGTTCAGATCCTACTACAATGCAACTCTGTCACAAACATCTGTCCAAAGGATCTCTGCTGAGCTCAGCTCTGGCTCCATGTTTCTGGGCTCCCAAAACATCTGCAGCTGTTGCAGCATGATTCTCCATCTTCAGTTGTGGCCTCAGGTGGATTCTGCATCGCTGGCTTCCCTCTCTCTATTCCACAGGTTTGCAGGCAAACAGTCTGCTTTCACCATGGTCCATTCTACAAGCAGCAGCATGATGCCTGGAATAACATTCCTACCCTTTCTCTGGTTGGCCTGGCGGCCCCCCCATACCTTTCAGCTTCTCCGCTTCCCACACATGCTCTGCTCTGGCACATCTGCATCTTGTTGCTAACTTTTTTTCTCTTTCTCAAATATATTGTTCACAGAGGCATCTCTATCTCCTTCTGCTCACGACCTTGATCTCCATGGGAGCGACAGAGGCCCAGGCAGAAGCTATTAACCCCCTCGCTGCCAGAGGAAAAAACCCCAAACCATGACATATATGTATCACAATTACCACTGTGATTTAACAATGTATGTATGTATTTCACTGTCTTAATCCATAGGATTAGAGGTAGGGTAAGGGGTGCTGGGTTTATGTCACTGAAAGGCTTACAGACAAGAACCAGTAAGTGCTGGTTAACCAAGAAGCAGACTGAAGGTGTTTGCTCGATTCTGTTTTGGCAGAGGCAGCTGTTTTTCAGTTTGAGTTCATCTGCAGTGATAAGGATAGTAGCAAGTCTGGCATACTCTCTTTGTTTCCCTGGCACTAGGTAAAAGTGCTTAAATTGCATAATTGATACTTGAGCCTACATCTTCATTTAGGAAATCTGAAGGGCTGATCAGACATATTGGAGGAATCTGTCAAATCAGGAACACCAGTAATTCTTTGGACTTTGTTTGCTTCTATACTTACCCTCTTCACAATTAATTGTGCCCCACAATTTGTACGGAGTAAAAATAATAGAACATCAAAACCTCCCCTGAAACCTATAATTTGTGCTAATTCATTTGAGATTGCTTGCTGTGTAGGCTTACTCTATTAAGTTGGATGTTTTTCCCCTTCCAAAGTTATTTTGGTTCTGAATCCCTGCAACTTCTGAGAATCCTGCAAAAAATATGGGAAAAGTTGCAATTTACACATACTTTAATTTTGATTGCAGACTGCTATTAATTCTTCCACAGTTTCTTTCATCCCTTACAGTTGCCACTAAAACGGCCAGTTCATCTTGAATGCTTTGTGCTTAAGTAGAATTCTAATTTCAATGTAATGAACATGAAACTTACACAAAAAGAGTTGTTCAGTACTCTGCACATCTGTTATATAGACTAGCTTTCAGACTTCTGCATTAAAAAAATAGATATTCAACATGATGCATAAATGGTATATGTTCTAGCATAATCTTCATGGAGATGCTAAAGATACTGTGACAAATGTCTCAGGGAAAAGAAGGAAGAGAGAGGAATACTGTTAGAAGGAAATACAAGGTTTATAGGTAAACTATAAGCAGTGTTAACATTATTTCCTGTTTTTCTTTATGTTGCTACTTGCAAAACAGGAAATGTTATGCTGAAAATCATTCATATCTAGTGGTGTGTATCTGACTTTGAAAGAGAGTTTTCTAGGGATGACAGTAAGATGGCTGAGAAGAGGTGCAATTTTTTGGACAAGAAAGATTAAATATTACACTGTTTTCCCTTCACAAAAAACGTGATGTGAAGGCAACTTTTGTTTATGCTTTAAAGGGAGAAGGCAAAAATACAATGTTTCTACTGTTCTTCATGCACTTAACTTTTTGTGATCTGTGCCATGCTTCAGTTTGTAGTGCAGGTGAGAGAAAGATTAATGTTGAGGATGATGGTTAGAGTAGGCAACAGGCAGTATTAATAACATAAAGTGCCAGTACCAAGACTGTATTGGTACCAATAATTATTTTTAGCCTCTTCTGCTCTAAATGGAAACCACAGCTTTAGCATAACTTTTACAAACAGGCTGAATGTTCGCAAGTTGCTATTTCTACCTGTGCAAACAAACACATAAGCCACCTTGAGCTGTGTGGTCTGTCTATAGCAGCCTCCATCAATCTCCATCACTTCCCTAGTGCAGACTTCCTTTCTGTCCACCTGTATCTTGCCCTCTCCTCATTGATGCTTCCAGACAGCTTGTCACTTGGGAATTAAAAATTATTGCATCAGGTGAAACTTGCTTTTTAGCCAGCACAGACCTGACATTGTGAGCCTGCAATACCACCTGGCTTCAGATCAACAGAGAAGACGTGGAAGCAGCCACTTTCATCTTGAAAAGGAATCATAGTTAATCTCTTTAGTGTATTAAAAGTGCAAGGGAAGAACATTGATGTTGCTGAAGAAACAAGCCTGTTAATGGCTGCTGTGTAATGTTAAACTGTAGTAACAAAGCTTTATGGTTGTTCTTTATGCTTTCACATCATTGTGCTGTGTCTTGTGAGATCCGGTCTTACTTTGCCCACATTTTGAGATAAGAATATTATCAGATAGTTGAGGTGTATCTAACTTTTAGACACTTACCTATTTGTGAAATAATGGCTTTGTAGAAAAAGAGCAAGGGCTATTATGAAAACGCTGCTATTTGCTGCTGTAGATCTGTGGGTCACCAGTATTGTTGTCTTTCCATACCAACACAAAAACTCCTGTAGTGCTTCATCTTCAGAGAATTTCCTCTTGAATTCCCAGATGTGTATCAGAAAAGGCATTATATATCCCATTTGATAAGGACTGGTGTATCTGCTGGCAGATAGAGCAGGCACATTTTAATTCTAACCTCCTGTACGTGTTGTGTGTGATTCTTAGATATTCCCTACATCTCCTGCCTGCTTTCACAGCAGTTGCCCATGTTTGTAATTGTCAGCTACATCAGCAATCAGGAAGGACAATTGAAATATGAACAGTTTGACAGTTTGAACATGACAAAATGACTGAATATTTTCCTTATATGTAGATACTGCATCTGGTATGTGCTGCTATAACTCTTGGTAATAAAGGTCACGTCAGGCCATGTAGTCGGGGTGTGGTTCTTTGGTGCAATTTCATTTTAAGGAATTTTTGTTCTGTATCCATAGGTGTCTCTTTATGGTTAAATTCAAGTGAAAAATTCTTTATTTCTCAGTAGAAACTGGTTTGTATCATACAGCAAATGGACAATTTCCTCCCACTGACAGCTCACAGCTATTCCTTTGTGGATTTAGTGTCACCCAATAGTACTTCAGTAATGCAGTGAGGAAGCTCCATGGGTCTTACTAAAAATGAGTTACTCTTTTAGGCAGACTGCCAACATTTTCCCAAGGAATGTGTAAAAAGCATAGAGAAATTGTACTTTAAAGTGGTTTATATCTCAGCAGGATTTCTTGAGACAAAGAAAAGTGACTTCTTCAGTTCAAGGCTAGATTTTTTTTTACTAGAAGACCTAGAGAGAAGAGGGTGTGCATGAAAGCTTTGAGGAAAGGTCAGAGGAATTCTTTATAATAAAAAACATTTAGTAGGCTGCCAGTAGGTGTCATTATGAGCTGTCTTGTGTTTACCCGGGGGTCTAATCTTGGAAACAATTAAATGAGTAACTTAAATGTGTACCTGGCTAATCAGTAAGACAAACTGAAATATTTCAGCAGATCTTTTGTTTACATGTTTTCCCTTTAGCTGTTAGAACAAAATCATGTAAATAAAACATGGGGAACGTGGTTAATATAAGTTTAGTATTATATTGTATTTTTTACATAATACTTGTGTTAGGGGTTTTTTTGTTCTTGTTGTTTTGTTCCCTAAATAGGATTATTTTTGTTGTCATGGTTTCTGCTTTCCATTCCTTTCTCTGATAGACTTTTTGATCTTAAATCGACATTTCACTTCCTTTTAGGCTTTAGAGAAAATATTGTCTTCCATGTTCGTATGTATTGAAAACTGGGTGATTTGCATTATATGTGAGGGGGAAAAATGCACTGAACCAAGAGGCTCAAAAAAACCAAACACTGAACTCTTCTGGGATATTAAATCAATCCGTAATTACCTGGTTAATTGCATTTGTATTGCAATGTATATCACACTGGGCACCATGAACTATCTCATAAGTTATCATATTTTATCTGTTTTTTCATCTGTCTCATAGAATGCTCCTGCAGGAAAGTGAGAATACTTCTTTTGCTTTGTTTGAATATCAGTGGAGAGTGAAGCATACATACTTCAATATATATATACATTGAGGATAGACAGATAAGACAGCCAGCCAGCCGTATTTTTTTTCCTAAGTAAAAAAAAATGTTGATCAAGGTGAAGAACTGTAGTTATGTGCCTTAATGTACTCTGTTTTAATTTGGTTAGGTTTGGTTTTCTTTGTATTAATTTGTAAGCACATGAAATTATTTTACCCTTTATATTGGCTAGTCTCTTGGACTGATTTCAAGGTTTCATGATGATTTTATTTTTCTTCTTTTTTAGCTATTTTATTTTATTTGCAGATCTAGCAAGACTGCAATTACATGCGAAGATTGTCTTAGAACACTCACATGAAATTGCTGTTATCTGGATAGGAATAGCAAGACCTTTCTCTTTTCTTATATCAGTTCCTTCTTTTTTAGTCTCAGATTGTAGTTTGTGTGGCACACTGTGAAACTGAAGAAGCCCATCCCTAGAACAATACAAATCATACTCAAGGTGCTTGCTTTCTTAGTGTTCTTTTTGCCTTGCAGAGAGAAGAAATGGTGCAATACCTTCTTCTACCTCCCTCTTCCAAAGAATTCCCTTCTTTTGATACTTCCATTGGGCTTGTTGTTCAGCCTATGTCAAGATCCTCACTTTTTTTCAAGTCCCCCCTCTTGCTCTAGTCAGCCCACTGTATTTCTATTAGGTTTTGATAGAAAACCTAATGTAAATATTTCTACTTGCTTGTTCTCTCCAACTTCCATGTCTGACTTTTTGCAACACAAGCCTGGTTTAAAGTCTTCTGTAGTAACTGAAGGCAACCTTGGGACCACTTTAAGGGCATCTTATCTCCTTCGTTCAAAAACCTTTGCTTCATTCCACACAATGTCAAGACATTCTTCTTCAGATTTTGTTCTTTTTGTCATCAGTGGGTGTTTGACTCTTTTGCTTCTGACTTTTTATTGGTTTCTTCAGTACAGAATGCCCTGGCTCTCTCATGGGCACACTGTCAAATGCCATCAATCACTTTGGTGTCCTTTTCTTATTCATTCACAGCTCATTGAATTATGTTATCTGACTACATTAATCTGTCAGATAAAAGGTTAACTTGGAGATTTCATAATCTTCTGCAGAGAGATTTTGCTTTGTCGAAACTAGATCTGGGTTGGCTCATAGATAAACTCCTTTTTGTTTGTTGTACATACGCATAATATGCATGTATATACATGTAATACACATATTACATATAAACATATATATATACATGTAATATACATGTATGTATATTACATGTATGTAATGTTGTTTATTGCCCTGATATCAATCCACCCTAACCATACCTTGCAATGCATCTCTGAAATTAATTATGTGCACTTCTCTGAAATCAATTACACCATCAGGATGCCTTTGTATTTGGCTTCCTGATTTTTAACCCTCTTACAAAAATGTTCAAGTAAAATATCTTCATTCTCAGCTCTTCTAAAGGATTCTTCATTTTAGAAGCACATCTCATCACAGCAAGTAGTTCAGGCATCCCCTGAACTGATAAAGATATAGAGTTACTCGCAGGCTGTTGGGTCTGGTCCACCTCACGCGAGTGGTGAAATCCGCAACGATAGCGAACTCACTACGTAGTCGAGTACGCCACGCCCGTAGCCATGCCCCCTCCCCATATAAGGTTTGGAGGACGGTCCTGAGAGCAGGGCTTGTTTCAGATGTCTGGCTGTGCTCCACCGGGGAGGGGATGAGCGGTGAGCAGAGGAGTCCCAGCGCTGCAGCTTGTCCTCACACCGCCTGCGGCTAGTCCCCGCCTCGCGGCTTGTCCCAGCAGCTCGCAACTGGCGGGGCCTGCAGCCAATCAGACTGAGGTCACAGTAGGTTCTGCGTATGCGCCGAGGTCGCACAGCTCACCAAAAAATCACCCGCAAATACTGGATCTCACAAATACTGGATCGCGAATATGCGGGAGCTCACTGTAATAAAGGTTGTCCTATTAATTTGTGCATACTGAAATGTGTTAGTAATCTTTCTTAAAATATACAAAATCTACAGAGCTACTAATGAAAATCAGATACTAAAACTGTTTTTGATGGTATACTACTGATACTTTTCTGAGGAACTCTTTTATTGACACAATCTTTAATAAACTACAAAATTTTATTTCTGTCCAGCATAGTTTTTTTCATGTGTCAGGGAACTTATCTTTTTAAGGCTTCCCTTCCCTCCTCCAAGTTTCTGTTGCTCAGTGGAAATTAACTGCATCTGATGTTGCTTCCTATGGATGCTCCCATATGTGGCATACAAAGGACTTGCACAAAAGCCACATGTCAGACTGCTTTCTGAAACCAATAAATTACCAGATTCTACTCTCCCATTGTTTGAGAAGTCTTCTGTTGTTTAACTGGGTGAAAATCATGTCATAGGAGGCTTTAGTCATAACAAATATTGTATGTATACATTGTATGTATGTATTGTATGTATACATTAATATCGAGTTGAATAAGTATGGAGTTATACAAGGTTTTGTTGCTGCAGAGAGGTGTTTCAGCCCTTCTGTAATCATGCTTCTGAGTTTTGCTATGTATTAATGGCAATGTAATCTTTGTGGAGGTAGATAATTATTGAAAATCGAAAGAAAACTCCCAAGTACCACATCCTACATCAGGACTGTAGATCACTGCAGGATCACTGAAGGTGAGAAAGACTTATCTCACATGTTGGTGACAGAAATTTCTGCTAACACCATTTTTTAAATGCAGTGATGATTCACTATGTGGAAAACAGTCTTCCATATCCCCTGGCAACCAGAAACAAAATGTCTCTGTTTTTGTCTGCTTCTTGCAAATTACTGTAAGTATTTGATAATCAAATGAATTCTGAGGAATGTGACTTTTGTCCTCATACTTTTTCCAATTTCTATAGCAACACAGTATCTTATTATTATTTTTGTGTGGCATACTGTTAAATTTTATTCTTTAGCTTATTTAGGGTAAAGAAAACCAGGACTCCATATTTCACAAAACATATAAAAATAAGGAACAATTCCTTTGAGCATAATATATCAAATGAGTGGTGTACCTTTGTGTAAGCAGCTGAAATTCAGGCAGTTAAATGCTTAAAAGCATGTGTCAAAATAAGCACAAAAGGCATAGATTCTTTTAATCAGGCTTGTTTTTCAGTAATCACACCCTTTTCTCTTTCCTCCCAGCACGTAGCAATTCATGTTATTTTTAGAAATCATTCTGTTAATAATCACTCAAAAAACCTTAGACTGATTTGTTAAGAGTACTGTACTCTTAGCTGGAGAATTGCATGATCATGTACAAAAGACCTTGGCCTTTTCAAATCCCCAGTTTCCCTATTTTGCTTTATACATGTAAAGTGTGAGGAAAAAAGAAATAAATTGGGTTTCATCCAGAAGAGTTGCTTATACCACAGTTACAATTTGCATTTACAGAGCAATGAGTTTCATCCAGGTTTAAAATAGAGTTCAGTTATACAGTGATTCACATTGGCAATTGTGTGAAGAGTTATCCTGTTGGAAGTTCACAGGTTGACAGGTTATTCTGAGTTGGAAGGGACCCATAAGGATCATCTAGTCCAACTCTCAAGAGAACGCCCACCCAGGGATTGAACCCACAGCCATGGAACCATGGGCACCACGCTCCATCCATCCGAGCCTCCCAGCACCTAGGCCATGTCACTGAGTTCCTCATCCAGTCTTCTCTTAAACATCTCCAGAGATGTCGACTCCACCACCTCCCTGGGCAGACCATTCCACTGAGAGATCACTCTCTCTGTGAAAAACCTCTTCCTAACGTCCAGCCTAAACCTCCCCTGGCGTAGCTTGAAGTCATGTCCTCTTGTTCTGGTGCTGGTAGCCTGGGAGAAGAGATTCGTACCTGACTGCAACCTTCAGGTAGTTGTAAACAGCAATGAGGTCACCTCTGAGCCTCCTCTTCTCCAGGCTGAACAGTCCCATCTCCCGCAGTCGCTCCCCATAGGGCTTGTTCTCCAGTCCTTTCACCATCCTTGTCACCCTTCTCAAGCAGTTCAACATCCTTCTTAAACTGGGGAGCCCAGAATCAGACACAGTACTCAAGATGTGATCTGACCAGCGCTGAGTACAGGGGAAGCACAACCTCCCTAGTCCTACTGGCCACACTGTTCCTAATACAGGCCAGGATGCCATTGGCTCTCTTATCCACCTGGGCACATTGCTGGCTTATATTAAGTTTTCTGTAAACCATTACTCCTAAATCCCTCTCCATTTCATCACTCTTCAGCCACTTGGCCCCCGAGCCGATTGCGATGCATGTGGTTGTTATGTCCAAAGTGAAGAACCCGGCATTTAGACTTGTTAAATCTCATATTATTAGAATCTGCCCATTTCTCTAGCCTATCGAAGTCCCTCTGAGGGGCCCTTCTACCCTCTGGCAGTTCAACATTTGCCCCCAGCTTGATATCGTCTGCAAACTTGATAGTGGTGGACTCAATTCCCTCATCCATATCGTCAATAAAGATATTAAACAGTGCCAGGCCAAGCACTGATCCCTGTGAGACTCCACTAGTGACTGGCCACCAGCTGGATGTGACACCGTTCACCAACACTCTCTGAGCTCGTCCATCCAACCAGTTCCTAACCCAACATAAAATGCGTCTATCCAGTCCACGCTCCAAGAGTTTCTCTTGAAGCTTACCATGGAAGACCGTGTCAAATGCTTTGCTATGATCCAAGCACACAACATCCATGGCCTTTTTATTGTCAACCAGGCAAGTCACCAGTTCATAAGAGGAGATCAGGTTGGTCAGGTAAGACCTGCCTCTCCTAAATCCATGCTCTATTAGTTCTAATGTCATGGTTATTTTGCATGTGCTGCATAATAGCACCCAGGATTATCTGTTCCATGACTTACTGCATTATCATTATTTTTAGAGACCTCAGCTGAGCATTTTTTTAATTTTTGTGTTTTGTAGTTGAATTATATACTAAACTGCTGTGATATCTGAATACCATTTTTTAAAGCCATTACCAATGAAATATTTATTTTTCATTTATATTATCTCCAGGAATACAAAAGCATATAATGTCTTTCTACCCTTCAACATTAATAGGAAAACCAGGGGGAAAAAACGGAATACACCTTTCACATTCATTTAACTACAATAAAATAGAAAGAGCTTTTCAAATTAAAAACACTTTAAAAATAATAATACTGTCTGTTTTCTTTAGAAGAATTGTTACACACATCTTCATTGTTGTATTTATATATTTACTGTTTTAGTAATTCCGTGAAGCAAGGTTAAGGTACAGGCTCTGTCATCATGTCATAGATCAGTATTCCTTTAAATAGCTTTGGTATTGCACAAATAAATCAGCAAGAGTAAAAGCAAATGAGGACATATGTCAATAAACTCCTAGGCTCATGCTACAGGCTAGGAGTTCATCCTTTCTTACGTTATGCCAGGATGCAGTTGGCACTCTGACACTCTCTGCGTGGCTTCACTGAGTTTCTTTTATGTGCTTCTTTTCCACATAAGTCCAACCCTATGGTTTTAGCTCTCAGTGACTGTCACTGCTTACAAGAACATCTGTAGGCTCAGTTACGGCAACAACAGCAGCTTTTCTTGACATTGTTGCTGCATCTTTCACTCCTCACCACCACAGAGGTGATGGCAGGTGCTAAATCCATTTGGCTGCTGCAAGGCTAAGAAGTGACCTCATTGCTGTTCACAACTACCTGAAGGGAGGATGCAGTTGAGTGGTTGTGAAACTCTTCTCTCTGGCTGCCAGCACCAGAACAAGAGGACATGGCCTCAAGCTACGCCAGGGGAGGTTTAGGCTGGATGTTAGGAAGAGATTTTTCACAGAGAGAGTGATCTCTCTCTGGAAAGGTCCACCAGGGAGGTGGTGGAGTCATCATCCCTGGAGGTGTTTAAGGAAAGACTGGATGAGGAACTCAGTGGCATGGCCTAGATGGTGGGAGGCTTGGATGGATGGAGCGTGGTGCCCATGGTTCCATGGCTTGTGAGTTTGATCCCTGGGTGGGCGTTCTCTTGGTAGTTGGACTAGATGATCCTATGTGTCCCTTCCAACTCAGAATAACCTGTGATCCTAAGTACAGGCAACTTTTAACTCTTCTATTCATTTGCAGCTGGTATTAGTTTCTTAAGGAATGGTGTTTGTCCTCCCCAGACTGCACAGAACTTGGGACTGAGAAGTTGTGTCAAAATGGAGGTTTACTGTAGCAAAACCTTATGTATTTTCCAGACATTCATTATTTGACCAGCTTCAGTTAAATAGACTGAAGAGGATGGATGTTGATCAAAGGAAGGGAGAGAGGTAGATGGTTCTATGGTTCTATGAATACTGTGTCTTGATTTGTGCTGGTGGGAAGAGCAGTAAAGCATTAAGATGAGAGCAGGGAAGAAGAGCAAGTAGAACCAGAAAGACTGTGGAGAGCTTATTGCAGTTGGGATGGTTTCTGTTGAACCCTCTGACCTGGTGGAAGTTGAAGTACCTGTTGTTCCTTAGCCTTATTCTTTATTATTATTGTTCAGAATGAAAGCTGCTGTGTGAAGGCAGAAACTCAGCATACTGTATATTTACTTAATAAAGGAATTTTTGTTCTGACTTGAGCAACTCCACTTTAGGACCTGCTTCCTCAAGCAAAAAGTAGGCCCAGCATGCTGAAAACTGTGTCTATTATAATTAAAATTGCTACATTTCAGAAGTGGAAATATTGCCTTATATTACACAGATAGATTCAATTTCTTAAAATAATTAGAAAACATTACTATTGAAAACACTGAAACAAATAATATGGCAAAACTTATTTACTGTTTACCCTTTATTTGTATCTATTATACAGAATTGCTGTAGCCGGTGAAAATGTGTTTCAAGTTGTAAAATGTCACTTACCTCTTTTCTTGTAGTGGGAAAAAAAATCCCAGTCCTATCTTCCTTGATTTAGCAGCAGACACATACAGATGTTTAAAATGTTTCCTTTAAGCTGTTATTAGTAATGATTACAGTTTTGAGAATGGACCCTCTGCATCTAAATAAGTTAAAATACACTGTCAGAACTGCTTCCATACTGAAATTGTAAAAATCCTTCTGAGAATTGATGAAGAAGTGAGAATAATTGCAATCATAACATTTAGAAAGTGCAAAATAGCTTGTTAAAACCTCAGTGAAATGCATAGCAATTGAAGGCATCTGAATATTTTTGGGAATTGTAGAAAAATAAAACACAGTATCATATTAAATCACCAGCTTGAAAATCCGACTAAGTTGTACATGGTGCTTACAAAGTAAAGTAAAGGTAGGAAACACCTGGACAATTGAGTAGTAAATTATGTAATGAAAATCAGGTTGGCTTTGTCATACTCAGATTTAAAAAAGAAATAAGTTTTGAAACATTTGAAACATTTTGAAACATTGTCCTGATTTAGATGAAAACACTGTATGACAGGGAAACTGTCATCAGAAGACAATATTGGAGGAGATGCCTCCTATATCCCTATGCACTTATGGGCTAAGGGATATACTGAACCGTAAAGCATGTGTAGTTTTTTGGACATGAGTTCAGTCTATGTTAAAGCGTGTACCTTAAAGAAAAATATTCATTAATAGGAATTCGAAATAGATTTTTGTCCTGAAGGAATCATGTCTCTTGGAGACTAAAAAATGACATTACGTTGGGAGTAAGGAAATCACAAACATCTTTCAGAGCTTCATGGCAAAAAGTTAGTTGTGTGAGTGTGTGAGTATAGGAACTGCTTTGCTGAAATTGGCATCTAAATCCATGTCTGACTGTAACAATGACCATCTGTGGATACTTTATAGGAACCAAGAGAGCTCCTGTTATCAGGAACACTTTTTTTTCCTAGTGTGTCAGGATAATTACTTTCCCATGTCCAGTAGCATGTATATATATTCTGTTTATATTTTTGTCCTTGTTAATGTAATCACAGGTGCATTTATTGGTTGTATTTATATCTGATCCTTTTTGGCTATAGCTTGTATTCTGGTCCAAATATGCTATGCTATGTAATGATGCAGAACATGCATGTGTGTGTAAGGGAGGGAGAGGAGTTGATTCTGCTATCTGATTTCATCCTTCTGTTTAATTAATTGATTACTTCTTTTCTAAGTGTTTTATTTGGAAGTGCAGAAAAACAATGAATCTTCTTTTCTAAGTATTTTATTTGGAAGTGCAGAAAAACAATGAATCTCTATGCAGGGAACATGTAGGAGTTTGAGAGAGCCCAGAGCTTCTTTGCTGGTAGACTGTTCTTCAAGTGAATGGAGACATTTTCTTCCAGATCCAGGCTATGACTGTGGTATGAAGTATCAGGTAGTTAGAGAGAAAAAAGAAAGAATATGTCTTTGTGACTAGAGTGTAAGAAAAAAAAAACAAGAAAAAACCACTGAACCTACTGTGTGAGACAACCATCATATTTCCTACAAAACTGAATGCAGTTTGAGCAAAAGAAATGTGTACATTTGAACCTGAAAGATCTCCTGCAAGGAAAGAAAAGCAATTGAAATAGGCGTCCTGCAGATTAAAATCCAGGAGAGCACTTGGTTCTCTCAATTGCCTGCTGAATGAGCAGGAAAAAGCTGATGTTATCTGATATTATTAGGGAAGAATATACAATAACAAAATGTCAAGGCGGGATAGTATAGTCAATGAAGTATGAAAGAAACAATAGAAACTGAAGAGGGAGTAGAGTTTTGCTCAAGGAAATAAGTTCTTGACTGTGCTGTCAACAAAGCATTTGCATCTCTGAAAGCAACCCCCTGGTTTTCATTAGGATACAAATATGTCTGGAGTTGCATTTAATATGATGCGTCATTGTAGCAGTCCCAACTCACACGATGACAGTCATTGATGATCCTGCAGTACCCTTCTCAAAAAGATGTTAACCTCAAAGTCATTGTCCAAATTACTTTTGAAATTAGATTCTGCTTGAGAAAGAAGTGAAAGAGGTTTTTAGAGATTAACTCGAGGTAAATTTTCTGTTTTGTGAGGTAAAAATGGTTTCCTCCTACATATTAATGGACCCTTCATCTAATCTCCCTGTGCCAGGAAGTTATCTGCCAAAGGAAACTTGTGTCTCTGCTTATTATGAGTTTTGTGGAGGAAAGCAAGGAATAAAGACAAACTGGAAAGATGAGCAAGGTAAAATCAACATGAAAATAAAGAGCAGAAAGGAAGAGATATTTGCTGTTAAATAAACCTTTTATTTATGTAGTGATATATATGTTTTTGTGTATTATGAGAAATATGACATTTCTCTGCTTATAGAAACACTGGGTTTCTTCCCTCTGTATGTACTCTGTTGTAAACCAGAAACTTCCAGTTCTTAATGGTTCAGCTTTCTACTTTTTTTACAGATTTAGAAACATGTTTATTAAGGTGTTTTCCTTATGCCAGCTGCTAAATTATTTTCATGTTAAGGATTTTGCCATTTTTAGAAACTGAAGAGCTGTCAATAATAGTAATTTATGCCTGGTGCTTTGGTGTTCTTAGGTTTTTGCATTTAACTAAGGAAGATGGAGATAGGTAACTTGGTCAATGTGGATATTTGAGTTAGTTCAATTTATATTAAATATGAATAAAAAATGTGAAAATATAATCTGAGTCTAAAGGATTTCAAACACTGTAACCCTGCAAGAAACTTGCGAGTGGTTGTGTATCACTTTATGTTGCTTGCTAGTTATGGTCTTGATACTTGATTTAGCCTAATTAAAAGGCTGAAAGAGCATCTTTCCTGCTGTTTTTCAAAGTAGAAACAAATAATGGTCAACATTGCTGAAAAATATTATTGTGCAAATTATTAGAGTTAATAGGCTTCCCAAGAACTCAGAGTATTCTCAAATACACAGTACTAAACATACAAATGCTGTTAAGCATCAAATCAGTGTCATCTTATATGAGGTGAAATTTCCCTCCACTATTTCACAGGTCAGGTGATTAGCTTTGCTTAGATTGTAAGAGGAGGCAAGACTAATCTGTACACCTGTATACTAATTGCCGATTGAGAATCAGTAGATAACTGAGCCACTAAAAACTTACTTGGCCATCTATCTGCACCTCACGTGCTACCATAAAAGGAAGTAGTAAGACACAGTATCAGCTGCTTCACTCCTGCATGGGAGCTACAATAGCTCAGGTCAGATGCAAGACCCAGGCCTCCTTCTAAGTTATGGGATCATCAAGCTCCAGGCAATGGATCACGCAGATGCTGGAAAACAATAATTAAATGTCTCGGCTGTTAATTGCATGTACAGTTATACCCCCTCCTTTGCGAGGAAAGGGACAGCCCACGGCCCTCACAAAACGTCAAACTCGCAAATATGTGCAGGTCATTAATATGCATGCAGGCCATGCCCATTGCTCTACCCCCCAGGCAATCAGGAGCGCTGGGGAGCCTCTTTGACTCCTCCCCATGGGCTCTCCCAGCACATGGGAGGAAAGAGAAGCACTTCTGCGCCCTGTCTGCCTCGGGGGCCCCCCCCACCCTGAGAATCCCTAGACTCCTCTTCAGCCACGCTGTCGCTTCTGCATCTGCCACCAGCATCGAAAACCCCGCGCTGCTGCTCCCCCGCCCCCTCCCCGGCCCCCATGCTCATCCCGGCCGTGTCCCTGCCCCATGTCCCTGCCCCATGTCCTCTCCCTGTGTCCCCTCCCCGTGTCCCTGTCCCGTGTCTCTGACCCGTGTCCCAGCCCCACGGGCAGGCTGCGGCAGCGGAGTGAGCATGTCCTGCTGACATGCCGTGGCCAGCCCCACTTTTCCTGGGGCACTTCCTTCCTTCACCTGTAGCCATGGAAACAGTAACA
>WEKX01028484.1:0-16726 GCA_013390025.1 Pitta sordida | reverse complement strand
GTATGTACTCTGTTGTAAACCAGAAACTTCCAGTTCTTAATGGTTCAGCTTTCTACTTTTTTTACAGATTTAGAAACATGTTTATTAAGGTGTTTTCCTTATGCCAGCTGCTAAATTATTTTCATGTTAAGGATTTTGCCATTTTTAGAAACTGAAGAGCTGTCAATAATAGTAATTTATGCCTGGTGCTTTGGTGTTCTTAGGTTTTTGCATTTAACTAAGGAAGATGGAGATAGGTAACTTGGTCAATGTGGATATTTGAGTTAGTTCAATTTATATTAAATATGAATAAAAATGTGAAAATATAATCTGAGTCTAAAGGATTTCAAACACTGTAACCCTGCAAGAAACTTGCGAGTGGTTGTGTATCACTTTATGTTGCTTGCTAGTTATGGTCTTGATACTTGATTTAGCCTAATTAAAAGGCTGAAAGAGCATCTTTCCTGCTGTTTTTCAAAGTAGAAACAAATAATGGTCAACATTGCTGAAAAATATTATTGTGCAAATTATTAGAGTTAATAGGCTTCCCAAGAACTCAGAGTATTCTCAAATACACAGTACTAAACATACAAATGCTGTTAAGCATCAAATCAGTGTCATCTTATATGAGGTGAAATTTCCCTCCACTATTTCACAGGTCAGGTGATTAGCTTTGCTTAGATTGTAAGAGGAGGCAAGACTAATCTGTACACCTGTATACTAATTGCCGATTGAGAATCAGTAGATAACTGAGCCACTAAAAACTTACTTGGCCATCTATCTGCACCTCACGTGCTACCATAAAAGGAAGTAGTAAGACACAGTATCAGCTGCTTCACTCCTGCATGGGAGCTACAATAGCTCAGGTCAGATGCAAGACCCAGGCCTCCTTCTAAGTTATGGGATCATCAAGCTCCAGGCAATGGATCACGCAGATGCTGGAAAACAATAATTAAATGTCTCGGCTGTTAATTGCATGTACAGTTATACCCCCTCCTTTGCGAGGAAAGGGACAGCCCACGGCCCTCGCAAAACGTCAAACTCGCAAATATGTGCAGGTCATTAATATGCATGCAGGCCATGCCCATTGCTCTACCCCCCAGGCAATCAGGAGCGCTGGGGAGCCTCTTTGACTCCTCCCCATGGGCTCTCCCAGCACATGGGAGGAAAGAGAAGCACTTCTGCGCCCTGTCTGCCTCGGGGGCCCCCCCCACCCTGAGAATCCCTAGACTCCTCTTCAGCCACGCTGTCGCTTCTGCATCTGCCACCAGCATCGAAAACCCCGCGCTGCTGCTCCCCCGCCCCCTCCCCGGCCCCCATGCTCATCCCGGCCGTGTCCCTGCCCCATGTCCCTGCCCCATGTCCTCTCCCTGTGTCCCCTCCCCGTGTCCCTGTCCCGTGTCTCTGACCCGTGTCCCAGCCCCACGGGCAGGCTGCGGCAGCGGAGTGAGCATGTCCTGCTGACATGCCGTGGCCAGCCCCACTTTTCCTGGGGCACTTCCCTTCCTTGCCTGTAGCCAGGGAAACCATAACACAGACGCATGCACACAAGCACTGCCCGCTCGCAGCTTGCAGGTGCTTTGGACAGACGGGTAGGTGAGCGACACTCAGGGACCTGCATTAATTAAGTGTAGGCAGGTGGAGGACTCATCCCCACCTGGCACCTCATGCCACACAGGACGCTGCTCTGACTTCTACAGTGGCTGTCCCCATCCCACAGCCCCCCGCGAACCACAGAAACCACGTGTCTTCCCCGCGGGTCCGGCCCAGTCCCGCTCCAAAGGGAGAGCCATCACCACCCCTCAGCAAAGCAGAATCACTGCACATCCCCTAGCCAGGGCACTTCACAAATGCCTGAAACGGGACTGTGGGAAATTTATGTCGCAAATCGCCGGGGTCGCAATGGCGAGGTCGCGATGCACTGGGGATGTACTGTATTAGTAATTAGTATGAATAAGTAGCTATACCTTCTAATAGAAGACACATGTTGGATTTATAAATAGCCACCTGAATTATATTCATAGAAGTTAGAAAATAGGCCTAAGCACATTTTAATGAGCCACTTAATTATCAGTGAGAGGGACTGGAGAAGTTGGGGAAACTTACTCAAACATGGTGTGGTGTAAGACATGAAAATTTGTATTGTGTGTCTACTGGTTTTTGTTATCTAAACTAATTTTCATTTTTCTGGTCCTGATTTTTTATATAAATTTTATTTGCATGATGTATATGTATCAGCAAAACCTCCTCATGATGCTATGTAATACAGAAATTACAGAAATCAGAGCACTCCAAAAGTGTATAGAAGGGCATTGCACACTCTAGATGAATAACTGGATTTCTGATTCTGTCTTTGTTTCTAACCTCCTTTCATAACTTTGAGGAAATTGCTTCCCCTGCTTTTTCACTTCTATGGATAAAATGGGATAATAATATTTAAGTATAATATTTCATAAAGATGCTCTGCAGACCCATTAATAAATCAATTTACAGGTCTTTGATTACCTTCAGTATATCAAAATGTCACTATTGTATTTGGTGACTGCATTTACTAATTTCCTAGCTCAACTCAGTTTCTGGATTATAAAATGATACTTTGTGACATAATTTATGATACAGCTAAAACTATCACTCTGAAAGTCAGCTCAACACTTATCCACTACTCCTTAGAAAAAGCTATAAAGTACACAAATTGTCTTTTCTTCAGTTATTATAAAGATTTATTTGATCTCTAGCTCTAATATCCACTGAAGGTTTTCTCTGTCAGTATTAACTTCTTAGATCAATAAATTGTAATACTGATGTCCGGAGAAGTCAATGTCTGCCAACTACCATTGTAGTGTTTACCTTTGTTGAAAATCAGTTGTAGCAAATTAAATTTGCTTATGTCAGAGATGGTCCTTATTTTACAATACAATGAACAAAGGTTGATATATAGGCCACTTCCTAGAGAAGATCAGATTAAAGGCAAGGGACTGTAGCAAAAAAAAACCCACCCAAATTTATGAGGTGAGGGGAATCTGCTTTCATTTAAAGAACTGTTGTTGCAGACTGGAAGATGACTCTTGTTTTCAATGGGGCATATTTTTAACAATGTGTACATACCTGAACTTCTGTATTGCTGGGAAACCAGACTACATTTTCTGTTCTGCTATTAGACAATTGATTTTGGTATGTAGGTTTGTGAAGTATTCTACTTTGAGGCAGGCAATACAAGCAAACCGAGCTCATAAGCACTTTAAAACAGCTCTAGAAAGAGCTGCTTTCTCTTTTGTCTAGCTTGGATCTTTCTCTTTCATCTAGGTGGGAATCTGGCCTCAGACAGGATCCCAATGCTGGATCTCCAAATGGGATGTAGAAGTCTGTTCTCTTAGACTTGTTTTCTTCCTTTGTCTCATTATCAAGAAACTTTCTGATATCTGATCACAGTTTTAATATTGTGCTCTCTGAGAATAAATGATTAGCATGGCCTAGTAGTGATTCAAGGTACCCATTAAGTTGCACAGAAAGAATGTTATATATTTAGACTGAAATTAGAATAAAACTTGAGCGCTGATCTTTGTAATCATGGAACAATTGTTGACAAAATTCTAATGTCTGGATCATGTTCTGTATTTTAACAGCTAGAAGTGGCTTAAAGAAAATCTTACAGGATTGTTTATGATGTGACCAAAATAGTATTTTTCTGCACTTTTTTTCTGAGACATAGTTGCCTAGTATTTATGTATTTTGAAAGTGCAGTTCAGGTGATTAAGTCTTTGCAAATTTGCTGTCCTCCAGTACATTCAGAGGTTTCCAGTGGCACGTGCAGAAAGATCAGTGTACAAAACTCAGCTGTGCATTTTGTGCATCAAAAATACATATTAAAATGATAGATTTACAGCAAAGTACTGCAAAAATAGATATCCTAATTTACCTAATTTTTCCTAATATTTATAATTACGATATTAATTATATTTATTCAACTTTTGTCATGACTTATAAAATGTAATTATAGCCTAATGATGTAGCATCTTTTGGTTTGTTTATAACTACAGAATGTCCCCGCTGCATTGTGACCTCTCCATTATGACCCCGTGGATTTGCGATGAAAATTTCTCGCAATTCAGTTTCAGAGATCTGCGAGGTTTCCTGACCGACGCATGCGCAATGCCTCTGCTTTGCCGAGGGGTGGTGCTGGCTCTCCCTGTGGGGCGTGATGGGGCCGGCTGCATGGGGAGGGTGCGCGGGGAGGACGCACAGTTTTTCTGGCTTGTAATTGCGTTTAGAGCCCTGCGGCACCGTGCCCCGGTCCCTGACCAGGTCCTGTGTGTCTCCGTGCCCAGTCCGTACAGTGGAAGGGTCACACTGCAGTATGCCCCAGGCGGCTGCTGAGACCTAGTGCAGCACCTCCACGAGACATGCCATTCCTTGTTACTCAAAGTCCAGTCAAAGCCCAGGCAGCACTGCCTCTCCCGGGACCAGTGGATGTTAAAAGGAAAGAAATTCCGATGCCTACGCTCTCCACTCCCCCACCATAAGCGGCAGGGGGTGTCACAGTGTTGCAAAGTTCATGTTTCCCAGGCTCCAAGAATGCTGACCACAGCTCGGGGATACCCCTTCCCTGCCGCAGAGGCAGGGCGAGCATGCGCAGGTTGGCAGCAGCCAAGTAGCAGACAGTCCCGGCTGGCTGGGATGGCATGGGGCTAGGATGCCTCACTAGGGCGCTGTGGGCACAAGCACCATGTCTGGTGGGGGCGGGGAGCAGTGACGCGGGGTTTGGGCTGCGAGGAGCCGCTCAGAAACGGTTCCCTTTGCTCCCCTGTGCTGAGCATGTGGGAAGGAGCGGAAAAGTGTCTGCAGTGCACCAGAGTGCTGGGGGGCGGAGCAATGGGCGTGGCATGCATACATATTAATGACCTGCTTGTCTTTGCGAGTTTGACGTTTTGTGAGACCCCTGGCATGACCCGTTCCTCGCTAATGCGGGGGTATAACTGTAAAACCTATCAATTGTAAGCTGAACTTAGACTAGATGCTTTTATGAAAACAGAATTGTTTAGATAACATCCAATAAAAAATACCCATTGGGTGAATTCCTCATAGTGATATTTTTGTAATTATGTAGAGCTTTAAACTGCAGAGTGTGATTATGATAAATGCACCAAGGACAGTAAATTTAGGTGAGGATTGTGATGTTGTTTGAAATTATTAGTATATCACTTCAGGAGGACAAGCTGACATCTCTCAAAGCGGTGATTAATTTGTCAGGGTTTGGTTTTCTAATAGCTCAAGAAACAACCCTTTTGGTACTGTCTTAGTCAATTCTCTGCTATAATAAACTGTGTTTGTGCCACTGGATTTAATTAATTTACACAGGCAAAGAAACTGTTCTGCATTCCTTAGAGAGGAAAATTACTGAAGCTGTAAGAGGGACCATCAAGAGGATGTCCTGTGAACAGCTGTAGCCAGACACAGGATCACAGAATCAGTTACGTTGGAAAAGACCTCTGAGACCATCAAGTCCAACCTTTGACCTAACACCACCTTATTAACTAGACCATGGCACTAAATGCCACAGCTCATCGAAGTACCACACAGGCTCTTCTGTCAGTTCTCCTATCTACCAGACTCAAACCATTATCACTTCAGAAGCTTTGTAGCCACACTGCTCATTTTAGTATACCTTGCCTCTCAACAGCCTTACTAGTTCAGGCATGGTGCCACAGCAGTGTGACATTCAGACCTGATCTGGCTCATGTCCAGTCATCATGGAAGAGCAGTTGTTTCTCTGAGGCCATTGTGTGGATGTGCTCTGAGATGTTTTGTCAAAGCAACATCATCATCCTCAGGTCTGTTCAACCTTCCTTGAGTTCCAGCTATCAATGAAGAACTTGTAGTTCATGTAGTGTACAGGTGCAAATCTGCCTTGCAGATTTTCTCATTAAGACTCTTTCAATGCTTAAAAGATGTGACTGCCTTCCTGTGCACTTCTAGTTCCAAATTTGGGCATTTGATTTGGTTTGGAAGCAGCTACTTGGGGTTTTTTTCCCTCTTAGTTTCTTTCTATTCTTAAATAGAAATTAAAAGACAGATTGTCCTCAGCTGAACTGTTGCCTTTTGAGGTGGAACATTTTCACAGAGGAGTTGTCTAATCTCTCTGCACTTTGAATTTAATCTGAAAGAGCTATGTTTCTCTTGCTTTTGTAAATATTATTGAGCAGTTTTCTGGTTGCATGCAGGAGTCCATTTTACAATTTGTAATGTTTCTGAATACCAGAACAATCAATTCTACAAAGATACTAACTTTCTGACATGCTAAAGTCTCCCCTATTCCTCAACTTCTCTGTGTTACATGTGTTATTAATTGCCTGGCTCTCTATTTCTTTTAGAAAACAATTACCATGGTCTACTTCTTTCTCCTTTATTTGCATTCCTTTATTTAGCAAGTAACTGTTGTCTTTTCTTTCAGGTGTGGTGTAACTGATATGTATCTCATTAAACTCAGTAATTTTCTCAGTGGGTGTTAACTTTGTAGTCTGTGTGCTCTATTTCAGATCTGACGTAGGGATTTTGTGTCCAAACTTTTGTCTCATTTTCCATCTTGTACCAGTAGGTTGAATAAAATGCAATATATCTGCATAAAAATCTTCTGAAGAATGAACTGTTAGAACTTAATATGTGAAATAGCATTCTTCACTTGCAGAATCTGGGTGTATTGATGGGCTCAGAGTAGATTCTTATTGATGTGAAAACAGATATCAGATCATTTAAGTGCACAAGGTGAATTCATTAAATCATTCTGCATTGCAATGCCACAGTGTGAAAAGGAAGTGGTCTTTTAGGCCATGCAAACTTGTTGATTTGTTTAAAATAATCTTTATTTTATTTTTTCTATTTTATTGGGGGTCATGGTGTTTTGAGGGTTTTTTTTTAAATTTTAGCACTGAAGGACTTATTTTCCAAGAAGTATCAGATACTCAAGTTTTCTCTGGAACAACTGTCATGGTTTATGTGTATTTTTAAAAAAATCAGATTTTGTTATTCTATTTTTATTACTGTTCCACATCATTAAGAGCTTCCACACTTCATATCTATCACATCTGTAAAAATAATGATCGTGCTAACCAGTGGGTTTCTGAAATATTGCCTAAATAGAGTACAGATTTAATCAATCTTTCAAGCATTTAGACTTGATAGGTTCATTGAAATCTAATGAATTATTTTTATTAATAAATTTACTCTTCACTGTTTCTTTTCATGTATGAGAGTTATTTGTGTACTTGTGCATGTGTATCAGTCTTTGAATGGGAAGTTAATTTAAAATAAAGGATACGCAGAGTATTTAATCATTAGTGAAATATTTCAACTAATTACAAGTAAATAAAGTACTGATTGCAGTTGCATTGTCAATCTAATGCTGTTGGATTTTCAACACTGTTTTCAACCTTTTTTTTCCCGAAAATGTAAAAAGCGATCCATAGAACTTGATTGAAAATGAAAACTCCTGTGTGCTTTTCTTTCAGAGTACAGACATGAGTCCAGCTAGCAGCACCACCTCACTCCCTGTTAGCCCTCTCCTTGAGGACTCGTTATTTTTCAAGGTACAGTTAATTAATACTAAATACTGTCTATATTTTCTCATCATGGTATCTGGGGTATTGTGAAATGCTGTTATTACTTCCTTCTTTTCTTTAAATTACTGTTATATCAGCAGATATATGTATATATATATCTAGAATGAAATGTTGTTTGGTTTGAGAGGAATATTTTTACAGCAGACTAGAGCTATAAACTCTTATCTATAAGACTCTCTCTCATCTCTCTCATACATTTTGGTATGTGCATTCCTGTATCATCAACAGATTTCTTTTTAGTTTGTATTTCAAGTACATGTTTTAATGAGACAATGGTTAGTTACTCCAAGGATACAGGAGACATGAAAATCTGTCAAGGAACAAGTTTGGCATCTAGTGTAAGGCTTGGCATTTCAATTAATTTTAACAATAAATGTTAGGATAATGTCCATGACTTCCTAAGGTTTAAGCTGTGAGGACCAAGTGGTAGCATGCCACTTTTTCAGCTGGCTTCATGGTAGCCAGCCCTAGGATATAGAATGGCCTTAGGCAGAGCCTGACTCTTGGAAGAGTTTTCCTGAGGTCACCTACATATTCAGAACAGTGCTGTGTTGGCAAGCATAGAGGTCACCTTGCCAGTTGTTTGCTTATATGTATAAGGAAGATGGAAGTTGGGATTTTGCTACCGCTGACTCAATTGTCACTATATGGAATAAATTGCAGGAATATCCCTTTAAAAATTTTATAATTTTCCCTTTTCTTGTAAGTTTCCACTTCCGTTTGTATAAAATTACAGTTATAACCCCTCGTTTGCGAGGAACGTGTCAAATTCGCAAACATGCACAGGCCGTTAATATGCATGCAGGTCATGCCCATTGCTCCACCCCTCAGCACTCTGGAGCAATGTGGACACTTTTCTGCTCCTCCTCATGGGCTCTCTCAGCACAGGGGAGCAAAGGGAACCGTTTATGAATAGCTGCTGTGACCACGCGTGCTAGCAGCCCAAACCCCGTGCCCCTGCTCCCCTCCCCCAGCCCCCNATCGCAAATCCACGGGGTCATAATGGAGAGGTCACAATGCAGTGGGGACATTCTGTAGTTATAAATAAACCAAAAGATGCTACATCATGAGGCTATAATTACATTTTATAAGTCATGACAAAAGTCGAATAAATATAATTAGTATCATAATTTTAAATAGAACGTAGATTATAACTATATATATATAATTATAATTATAACATAGAATGGCATGTCTCGTGGAGTTGCTGCACTGGGTCTCACTGGCCGCCTTGGGCATACTGCAGTGTGACCCTTCTACTGTAGGGACTGGGCATGGAGACACACAGGACCGGGTCAGGGACCAGAGCATGGTGATACACGGCTCTAAACACCATTGTGAGCCGGGGAAACCGTGCGCCCTCCCCATGTGGCCAGGCTCATCCCATCCCATACGGAGCACCAGCACCGCCCTCTCTGCGAAGCAGAGGCACTGCACATGTGTTGGCCAGGGAGCCTCGCAGATCCCTGAAACTGAATTGCGAGAAATTTTCCTTGCAAATCTGCGGAGTCGTAATGGAGGGGTCGTAATGCAGTGGGGATATAATGTAGTTGGTTGGATTGTATTTTCAGTCACTTTGTGATGATAATAAATTAAAGCTGAGGAACTGCAATTAATGAAGTTTGGTGATGTAAAGTTTGCATCTCTCCTGCACATATCCCCAGCTCAGGAAATAGCAGCGTCTTTTAGACCTGGCCAACTCTAGAGAAAACCTTTGACTTTTTCCCATATTTTTTATGTCTGTGCTAGAGTTGTAGCCTATAGTTCATAACTGGCTGGCTAGCCAGCTGATTCCTGTTACTAGAATGATTAAGGATTGTACTTGCTCAGGTGTTTCATCAGTGGAGATACAGGCAGCTATCAGTGATCAGCTATTCATTGATTCTCATTCCCCTTTTGAGCTTTAGTGTTTTCAAGACCCCTGCCCCTCAGTCACCTTTGGCTGAAATGATGCAATGTTGTGCCAAGATATTAGAGTACACATCTCTTTTTGCCTTGGGACACCACATTAAGTGTACATGGAAGTTCTGCTCAACATTCTAAGTCAGATTCTGTAGTTGTTGTGTCTCCCTGTAACTGCAAAACCACTAAAATATGTCACATAAAAAGAAATAGGCTGCTCAGCTCAGATAAAGGTGTAAGAGGTAAGAAAACCTAACTTGATGTAGCATAATAAATTCTCATGCTGAGCTAAGCAAACACTGCTCTGTTTGCATCAGGGGCACTCTGACAAGTACACAGCAGTGCCTTTGCTTTTAAAGGCAATGGTGCTTGTATAGATCAAAATGGGTTGTAAATTACTAATTCGACATGGAATAGTTGCTCTAATAAAACAGTAAATACACTTTTCATATTAAAAGTCTTGTATAAAATGATAGGAGAAACTGTAACATAGGCTGGGAAGCATTGTTTAATCTTTCCTTTTCAGACAGTTTTCAACATGGAAACATTTTCCTTTGAAATTCAGGTAGAATGGAGGTCAGACCAGGAAGAAGTCAAATACGTCTCACAGTCAATGCCCTTTAGTAGAAAAAAGGTAATACAAAATGTAACAGCTTCTGTTACTTCTCCATGACTGACTCCAAGAGAGAGCACAATTGTTCCACTACTAATGTGAATGACTGGTTTTACAAGCCATAACCCTCTCCAAACACTGTCAGTCAACAATATTGGCTTTTGATGGTGGGATGATACATTTCCCTTAGCAACAGGATAATAACCTTTCCCACATCCTTGCTGTGGAAATGAAGATTGAAAAGGAAATTCCATTCTATTGTTCAGAAAATACAGGTGAAATGAAGCAGGGCCCTATAAACCGCCTTTCTTTGGGATAGTTGAACATCTCTAAGCTAATGAGCTTCTATATTAGACTGTGAAATGAAACCAAGCCCCGCTTCTCAATCATACAGAGAAAGAGAGCTGTCCCTCATTAGATCTTAAAAATTTGTCTTCCAAAGGAAGTCTGTGTTTTTGCATATAGAATGCAAATCCTGTCATCATACTCCTATTTTACATCCAACTTTCACCAAAGCAGATGCCTGTCATTTTTAATGTCACAGGATATGTGCTGTATAAATACAGAGAGCCAAAACTTGTTCAAAACCATTGTAAGATTTTGGATTTAATCTAATGGAAGTTGGAAACAAGACTCCCCTGGGAGTACTTGCAAGTTGCATCTCAACTCTGCTAATACTGAACTCAACTACCATTCTTGCAATATATTGTAGGTGCTGTAACACATAGCACTGCAAGACACAAGTTATAGGAGACCATATTCAGGAATATTTGGAGGAAGATGTTTTCTCATGCAGCAAGAGATATTCCATCTGGGTCCATTGTAAACTGTTATTTTTATTGAACTCTTGTACTTTATTTATGTCAGGATTGTACATTTGAAAGAGTATAAGTGATACTCAGCAAAAGGAAAAGAAAACAATTGAGTCTGAAATAAAGGTAGCCAACTCCAGTGCTATTTAATCCTAAAAGGAGCCAGCAGAAAATAAAATTATAAACATATACAGTCGGGTCTCCTATACCACGGTAGCGTGGGTCTTCACCCCTGTGCACGAGGCCCACCTTCCACGTTGATTGGCAGATCATTAATATGCAAATTTCCCTCACACCCTTACACACACCCCGGTGCTCTGGCACTATTTTGGCACTGCCCTGTTGTGTGTCAGTGTTTCCCAGCACCCACGGCCACCCCAAGCTGGGAAAAATCTGTTTTCCACTTGGCTGGGAACACTGGTGGGGGGGAGCCGCCCGTGCCGCTGTCTCAGTGTCTCTCCAGGTGGGTAGATGTGGTCTCTCTATACCTGGGATAGACAAGTATGTCTTGGAGAGTCATTCGAGAAAGTCTCGGACAGCACATCTAATCTGAGAGTGTATAAATCTTTCGTAACTGCATGAAGCCTCCTCTCTTGGAGTGGAGCAGGCACCTGGCTGTGCCTGGAGTGGAGCTGCTGCCGCACCCACCCTGCCCACCCTGCCCTGGAGTGGGGGAGCCGCCGCTGTGCCAGCCATGCTGGGAGCTGGGGAGCTGCTGCTGCCCCCAGCTAGGCTGGGAGCTAGGGAACTGCTGCTGTGCCCGCTCCACTGGGAGCGGAGACTCCGCCGTGGCGGCTGTGTGTGTTGATTTGCATATTCATGACTTCCTAATTGAATATTCATGTGTGCCAGGTCACGCATGCGCAGTTGAGAAAAGGGACCTCCTTAATCCCTCAAAAATCATGCCGCTAAGATGTGAAGCCACAATATGGGAAGCGTGAAGTGGAAGAGGGACAAGTGTAATTAATGCCATGAAGTAACTTTTGCTCAATAACTGTTGTAGATAGTAAAACTGGTTTTGTGTGAGGAAACAGCAGGCAGAAGTGCAGCCAGTCTTTTTTGTGGTTTCAGGTTTCCTTCTCCCAGTGGAGTTAGCGACACACAGATATTCAGAGTAGCCTTCCCTAGTTGTGCTCTTCAAAATCTTAAGGAAACTAATCCTATTTAGCCACGTGTGCACTTTCAAAAGACTTGTCTAAAAGAATTTTTTATAAAACACTTGTATGCATTTTGTTTTGGTGTATTTTTATGTAAAATTCCACCTTGCAGTCCTCTGCAATCCTCTGGTCTTTTCCATGGTTAGCAGTACAGTCAACCCTTGAATGCCACAGTACTGTGGGTCTTTCTCCCTGCCCTGCGAAGCCCTCCATCCGCGTTGATAGGCAGCTCATTAATATGAAAATTTTCCCTGTCCCGTTGTCTCTCCAGGTGGGTAGACCTGGTCTCTCCATATTCGGGGTAGACGTCTACCCCAAGAAAGTCTCAGACACCACGTCCAACCTGAGAGTGTGTAAATCTTTCATAATTGCACAAAGTGTCTTCGCTCTGAGTGGAGTGGAGCAGGCATGGCTCCGGGGCGACCTGCATTAACCTTCTCGCTTGGAGCAGAGTGGGGTGGGCACCGCTCGGGTAGACCTGCTGCATCTGCCTCACTCCAAGCGGAGCATGACGGGCTGGGCTGGGCACAGTGGTGATGAAACTGCTGCGGCCACCTTGCGCAGAGCACAGTGGGCCGAGCGCGGCATGAGCAGAGTAGTGCATCCATGGTCCATGTGACATGGTATGGAGGGTAATTTGAATATTCATGACTGCCTAACTTGAATATTCATGACTGTCAGTTCACGCAGGCACAGTCATGAGTGCCCCAAGAAACGGACTTCCCCAATCGTGGAAAAGTCACGCCAGAAATAGTGAAGCCACGATAGGGGAAGTGCGAAGTGGAGAGTATTGACTGTATTTAAAAAAGCAGGATCTTTTACCATGTTATGGGAAAAGTTTGATTCTCCTTTCACAAAACAGCATCATCTTCATTGGTGGTTTTGTGCTTAAACTTTTCTGTACGGAGAATCTTCCTTTGAACAGAAATTATCTCTTCTGTTCCTGTGTAAGAACAGCTTGTGATGCAGCTTGAAGAATTAAGTCCTTGTGGTTAAAAGTTATATTACAGTTGAAAAATTTCAGAATTAAGAATTTGAAGTACAACAGAGCAGAATGATATTTGTCATGCAACTTCAACTCAAGTGTTATTCTATGTTATAATAGCAAAACTGTAGCTGGCTCAAATGTGCATGACTTTTCCTTATTACTACGTATACAGTTATACCCCCTCATTTGCAAGGAATGGGTCATGCCAGGGCTCTTGCAGAATGTCAAATTTGCAAACACATGCAGGTCATTAATATGCATGCAGGTCATGCCCATTGCTCCACCCCTTAGCACTCTGGAGCATTGTGGACACTTTTCTGCTCCTCCCCACTGACTCTCTCAGCACAGGGGAGGAAAGAGAACCGTTTCTGAGAGACCTCTCTGACTCAGGAGATGCCCCTGAGAATCCCTGGGTTTCTCTTCAGCTTTTGCAGCTGAGGCCAGGCTGCTGTGACCACGCGTGCTTGCAGCCCAAACCCTGCGCCACTGCTCCTCCACCCAGCCCCCGCTCTGGCCCCAGTGCTCATACCTGCAGTGTCCTGGCCCTGCATGCGTCCCTGCCCCGTGTGGTGTGGGCAGGCTGCAGCTGCGGCAGCAGAGTGAGCGTGTCCTACTGGCTGCCACAGCCAGCCTCACTTTCCTGGGGCACTTCTCTTCCCCACCTGTAACCATGGAAAGAGTAACACGCACCCAGGGGGAGTCAGTCCCTGGCTGTGCTTAGAGTAACAGGGGACAGCGTGACTTGTGGCTCCCCCTGCGGGGCTGGGCCAGTTCCGCCCCACAGGGAGCAGCTGGCACCGCTTTTCGGCAGAGTAGAGGCACTGCGCATGCAAATGGATGAAGCAAAATTGTGATAAATTTTCCTCACAAATCAGTGAGGTAGCAATGCAGCGGGGATGTGCTGTATATATATATATACAATATATATGCAATATATATATAATGAGGAAAGGCTCATTATCTGGAATTAAAAATAATTCTGCTTTCGTTTAGAAGAGAAATGAAAGAGGGGGTATTTCTAGAAGGTCAACTTACCAAGCAATGTCTCATCCATTTTTTAGAACCTGTTCTTTTCTCCTACTCATTATACCATGGTTTATTACAATAGTATTTTTTTATTTTTAAATTACTGTAAAAAACAGTGACAGCCTTTTAAGAAGATCTATGACAGACATTTAGTACATAAGATATCTAATATTACCTAATTATACATTATCTGTTGTAATGAGCATCAGTCTCACTGACAATTAGCCACAACCAAGTTGTAAATAATAGCTGTAATAGTAATTTATTAAAAGAATGTTTAATTTTGTTTCAATTCTATAATTAATCTCAAACATGCTTTACTAATTGGCATTAAGTGAAAGAAAAAAAACTTTCCCCATTCTTTCTTTTCTGCTTTGAGGGAGTTGAGAATTTCCTTCAGCATTTGTTATCTTCACCCATTCACAAAAAAATAATTAATCAGTTATTCGTAAGTATTTTCACTTGACACATGCGCTGTTGCTTTGCTTTGTGGAGGGCAGTGCCAGCGCTCCCCATGGGGCAGGACTGGCACACCACCACGGGGTGGGTGGGCGGCACCTCTCACTCACTGGAGATAGCTGCAGATCACTCTCTTACAAGTGTTACTAAGGTTGTGTGGTGTTTCTAGTCCCATACAGGGATACATCAGTGCTGGCTGCCCCAGCTGCCCCAGGCCTTGAACAGGCACTGAGACCCAGTGGGCTCATGAGAAGTCACACCCTCCCCTGTCATTCTAAGCCTAGCCGGGGCCCTGTTGATACATACCACTAGGGAAAGCACTTCTGCAGTGCTGTACTGTCTTCCACATGGACTGCAGTTGGAGCTGCTGTCTGCTTTCCTCCTCTGCCCCACCTGCCCATATGTGCTCTCAAGCCATTGTCCCTTTGTCCTCTCCAGCACCTCTCCGGGGAGCACCTGCAAACTGCGAGCAGGGACTGCCTGTGCGCGTGTGGGTCTGCATGCGACTGTTTCCATGGCTACAGGCAGGGAAGGCGATACCAACCAGTGGATGTATCATAGCCGCCAGAGTTAAAGGCAAAAAATCTCTGCCCTTGATGCCACCTGCCCTCGTAAAGGGGCTCAGGGTGTTGCACTGTTGCAGTTACAAGTGTTCCTGAGTTCCAAGACCACCTGTGGCACAGACCCGTGGTGACCTTAGCCAGTGGACACAGGGGTTGGACTGCAGCTCCCTCCAGTGACACAGTCCAAGCATGTGCTGACCCCCTGCCCTGCCAGGGCCCTGGTGCAAGCTTCCTCACTGTGGTGGCAATGCAAGCATGTGTGGTGGTAGTGGTGGCGGCAAAAGCAGCAGCATGGCCAAGGAGAGGCCCAGGGATTCCCTGGGGGTCTCCCCAGTCAAAGAGGGCTCAGAAATGGTTCCCTTTGCTCCTCTGTGCTGTGAGGCGATTCTGAAAATGCTCCCCAGCCCTCCGGATTGGTGGGGGGCAGAGCGATGGGCATGGCCCATATGCGTAGTAATGGCGGGCCAGTATTCGCGGCTTGAAGGTTTGAAGGTTTTGTGGGACCTACCAGAAGCCTGCAATCTGCAAATAGGGAGGTATGACTGTATTTCCGATATTTTAAGAATTTGCTGTGACTTCTTTGAATAAGGCCATTTAATGTATTGCTTCTTTTTGTCCTCAAAGTGTACTCTGAAGTAATCACATGGACATTATGACCCATGGGCAGATACAGGTTAGGGCTGAGTGATCCTTTGTCATTGGCTGAAGCCTCTGTGGTTTGGGGGAGTTTTTTGTTTGTTGTGGAGTTGAGTTTGGTATTTCTTCTAGATTAGAGTTATAGAAGTATGACTCATGCAACCCCATCTCTACTAATCTGTCGCCCCAATCTCCATCTTATTTGAACCCAGTTTCTCATCATGCTTCAGTGGTTTAAATTGATTCCTCCCACGCTTTAATTTTATTTCCCATGTCAGTTTATGACTCCTGAAGTCTTACTGGTGTAGCATAGCCTTAGAAAAGTAATTTCATCACAGCAGCTTTCTACCATTGATGAAAGCCTTCCATTTTCTAATTTTTATAAAAAGATTTATACACCTGATTTGTTTTGCAATCTTCATTGTCCTAGTATATGAGATCTGCAAAAGCACTGAATTTATTCTTAAGGTAGGAGTGTGAGGTAGGTATTACAGTTCTTGTTGCAAGACTCATCTGTACATCTGTTCACTCTCTTTTCCTTTTTCTTGATAGCATTGTGCACACTTTTCCTAAGGATCAAGGGTCTGCCAAGAAGTCAGCCTGAGCAGAACTACATTACCTATTTCATGAGTAACTTTTGCATCAGCTCATCCAGCAAGGTTCATAGGTTATTCTGAGTCGGGAGGGCCCCCAAAGATCATCTAGTCCAACTCCCAAGCAAATGCCCTCCCAGGGATTGAACACACAACCGTGGAACCATGGGCACCACGATCCATATATCCAAGCCTCCCAAGACCATGTCACTGAGTTCCTCATCCAGTCTTTTCTTGAACACCTCCAGAGATGGTGACTCCACCACCTCCCTGGGCAGAGCATTCCAATGAGAGATCACTCTCTCTGTGACCAAGCTCTTCCTAACATCCAACCTAAACCTCCCCTGTTGTGGCTTGTGGTCATATCCTCTTGTTCCGGTGCTGG
>WEKX01028482.1:23216-75953 GCA_013390025.1 Pitta sordida | reverse complement strand
ACTGAGAGAGCTGGGGTTGTTCAGTCTGGAGAAGAGGAGGCTGAGGGGAGACCTTATCACTCTCTACAACTATCTAAAAGGGAGTTGTAGCCAGTTGGGTGTTGGTCTCTTGTCTCCGGCTACCAGTGATGGAACGAGCGGACACAGTCTTAAACTGCGTCAGGGGAGATTTAGACTGGACATTAGAAAGAACTTTTTCACAGAGAGGGTGATCTCTCAGTGGAATGGGCTGCCCAAGGAGGTGGTGGAGTCACCATCCCTAGAGGTGTTAAAGAAAAGGTTGGATGATGCACTTGGTGGCATGACCTAGATATCAGGGTAGTGTGTGTTATAGGTAGGATGGTGTGTTTGTAGCAGGATGGCAACAGGTTAGGTAACAGGTTTGGCTAGGTTAGGTAATAGGTGATAGGTTGGACTTGATGCCCTCTATGGTCTTTTCCAACCTTACTGATTCTGTGATTCTGTGATTTTGACAAGCATCTGAATATTAAACATAATAAATTAAAAATACTAAGAAAATTATATTGCTAAATTAACATTTAATTCTCTCCAGTGAAATTATTTCAGATACATAAACAAAAAGCCTACTTATAAAAATAAGAATTTGCAGGAGTGGGGGGAATATAAGGAGATGGCTGAAAATTATTGCTCTGAGAGCTCAAAGAGTCAACACATACCTCCTGGCATTACTAACAACCTGATATTATGAGAAGATACTAAGTCCTTGGTTTCTATTGGAGACACTGTCAGATACTGTCTCAAAGTAAGCCCCTTGTTTCAAAAACATCATGTTGCACCTCCCATGAAGAAATGTTGGCCACTGGACTATACCTCCCCTAGTGAACAAAAGTCAGCACACAGAGAGGCCCACTAAGGAGCAGTTCCTTTCCAGTTAATGGCCAGCACACTCCCTTGCATGCTTTGATCCACATTAACTACTACTATTCCAGGCAGTTTTCGATCTTGCCTGCATGGTACCATGGAGCATTCTGCCCTTGGTGACCTCAAGGGTTGAGGGTACCCTGAGTCATGTGCTGGGCTGTGGGCCTCACTTTGAGGGCAGGGAAGTGGGATGGGAAGAGAAGAAGACAGCTCTACAGAATAGCACCTCAGTGTGCCCTAACTCTAAGGGCCAGCAGACAAACCACCGCCCAGTTTATTAGCTGGAACAGAAACAGCCTCTGTTATATCCTACCAAGGAAGCAGAGCAAGACAAAGGGAAGGAGTTGTGATGTATGGATGCTACTAGGGCCACCTGACACATCCCTCAGGAGACTTTGCTGCAAAGTACAGTGATGGCAGTCAGGGAAAACCTGAACCCGCCAAGTTCAGGCACCACAACACAGCCTGGAGACCCCAGTCTGTTTTCTGACACAAAAATCTCAACATGTTTTCACAATTTATAGGAAAGGTTAATCTACCAACAATCCTCTGTGTTATTTCCATACATAATTTAAAATACTGATTTGTTTCATGTTTCTAGTTATTTTCAGTGGAGACCAGGAAAAAAGTGTTTGGAAGGGTGATTTTCCATGCCAGCACAAATAAACTAACTGTATCACTAGGCAGGTTAGTTGGATGCCTGAATTCATGGTCTACGTCAGCCACAGTTTTGGGAGCTGGAGATCTGCACTGAAGAGGTATTAAATATACTCTGTTTTCACAGACTACCTCTGAAGCACACTCTTTTATTTCATTAAAAAGCTCTCTTCTGATATCCTTCCTAATTAGTATGAGCCAGCACAATCTGTCAAGCAAAAATCACAGTATGTATTAAAATATGCATACTGCCACATTCAAGAAGCAAAATTGAATTGATCAGTCAAACATTGTGCTGGCATCAAACTGAGAGACCTTTATTGGTTTGCCAGGATTGCTTTGATTTGGGGTTCAATAGAAATGATGAATTGTAAGCTGAGATTTCTCACCACATGACTAGATGAGTTGCAAGTAAAATTGGGAACTTGCAGTAAGCATGTATGCTATGGAAAATTAGGATGTTAATTGGGCTTAAGGTTTCAATAATTGAAAAAATTGCTCAATGTAGATATTTTCATCATGTGTTGGAAAGTGTGTCTAAGTGACAAAACACCTTCTATTCATCTAAACTGTGGGTTTTCAGCCAGCTCTATACCATGGAAAGTAAAGTTTGGGTCAACTCCAAATTCTGAGGGAAAAGCAAGAACTAAAGGACTTCTACTAAAGAAATTCCTCCACAGTGCAGACTGAGTCCAAACAAATGCACCCTTGAGCACCTATAACAGTCTGTTTACCAAAAAGCTGAGCTCTTGCCCATCGCTTGAAGGAAACAATAACAAGAAAGTGTGTGAGGAAACACCATATTCATACAGGCAAAATTGTCAAGAGACACCACACTGAAGAGATTCCAAATATAATGGATTTACAACAGAAGTAAGACATCTGAAATACCAGCAATGTAATATATGCACTTCACTATGTTAGTCAACACCTGATGTCACGAGTGGATGCCTGTATAGGCTCACTAAGTACTGTATAAGAGTAGACAAAGCAAATATTTCTGTATGCAAAGTATACTTATAAAAGTACTTACATACTTGGTTTCACGCCCAGCTGCTTTCTGCAGTGCTGTTGACATCTTGTAAAAAATAGATATATAATAAATACATTGAGTTGCTCTGAAGAATAAATCCAAGAGATTTTAAACCTTGTGAGAAGTCATTAATTGCTCAAATTCAGGAAAACTTAAGTTTTCCAGAATGACTCACACAATATATAATAATAAGGTATATTTAAGTTTTGTTTGTATGTTTATGGTAGAAAATACTACTTAATTTTGCTGCCTAAAAACATTGATCCCACTCTATTGCGGATGGCGTTTAATTTACCTCTGAGATGGATCCTAACAAAATGCTTATTATTAGATGTCCATAGGAGTGGTTGTCCCATGAAATTTAATTTACATTTGCTCACAAAATAACCTGAAATATTACCTTTCCATGCTCTCCTTTGCAAGAACTTACTTTCACTTGACTGAAAGCATTTACTTATACACTCTTTTTTTTCTTGTCTAAGACCTTCTTTTATCCTTTCTTAAGCACTTTTTTTATTTCACTATGAGATTCTCACAAACTTTGTCTTGGTCCCTATCCTGCATCCTTTTAATCTCGCCTTTTGCCCCCTTTATTTGGTTACATGACTGCTAACAGATGCCTTCCATTCTGAGTTTCCAAAGGAAATAGGTTTTGGATATTACAGATCAACTTAGTAGCAGCACTTTAACCACTTCAGATTCTTCAGGCATTGGAAAACACACTCGTCTGGCTGCTTCTTTGGCTCCTATCATGTTTCTGTCTTTCAGCTTCTTGAACTTCAACTCACCACTTCGTGCTGATTGACAGGAGTAATTTCAAAAACGAATACTAACTTTGGAGAGTATATTTAATATAGCCACTCAGAAATGCTGGATCTATGCCTTATTTTTGCATGGTAGATGACATTCTGCAGGATACTTTGAATTTATTAACTTTTTTATGAATTAATCTGCCAAAAATTCCTTTCTTTCCATTTCCAGCTGGATTTCTGCCATTTTCACTCTCCTATAGCTACAACCATCAACTTAAATTTACCTGGAGCAAACTGAATATACAAACTTCTTCCCTTGTTTAGTCAGCCTTTTAAACAAGGGAGGAACATTCAGTATAATTTAATGAAACCAGAAGTTTAGAAATAGAAAATTAACCCTGACTGTCAATACATGGTTCTTAGTTGCCTAGGAAAAAAAGATATTGCAGACATTCCTTCTTGGGGGGTGGGGGCGGGGGCAGAGTAAAAATGAAACCAGAACTTTAGAACAAGTCTACTTTTACTTCAATTATGCCATTATTTGAAATCAATAATGAACATGAAAACACCATGATGTTCTGAAAATTGCCTCCAGTCACTGAAGCTAGAAATATTGATTGCGCTGTAGTAGGGCTGCTCATCCCATAGATGGAACAAAACCTGGGAGAAGGCCAGAGACCCTGTGATATGGCAGGCAAGGTATAAAGGATTTCTTCCTTGTGGATGCCTTCTGAAGCCTTAATGCAATGTTTCTCTTCCAGCATTTATATACCTCCTTCTGACTTCAGGAAAGCATCCTGCAACAAAGACTACACTGCCTCGAGGGCTACAGTTCTGTCCTTTCATGTCTTTTCAACCAGCAGACATATCGCCTGATGTTGCATCTTTCAGCTGCAGCTTTGTGTTGCCATCAGTTTTATTGTTGCAGTAGGCCCTGTTGTGATTTTTGTCTTGATAGCTACTTAGAAAGAACCCTTGGTGTGCGGGTGGGCTTATTCACCTACCTTGCCAACATCAGACTCTGTGCTCATCTGCAGAAAACTTGGAGAAGACTCACACCGGCGCTGGAAAAATATTTTCAACACAGAATGGGTTTATTAACAACAAGAGAAAAAAGGAAAGGAAGAGAAAAAGTCAATTCCACATGCTGATGGGTTACCATAGTTAATGGGTCCTGCAGGACTTGATCAATGACAGCACACAGCTCTTCTGTTTGTTGTCTAAGCTGAGCAGGGGAGCACATCTGTAAAAGGAGGATGGATTACTCAGTTAAACTTTGCTTTTTGTTTCCAAATATAGATGTGAAACATAAATAACAGCACTACCTCTGAATGAGTGTCCAAAGCAGTGCCTTCAGCCACACTCGCAGGCCTGGTTGGCTCTTCTAATGCCTGCAATTCAAGAGGTAGTGCTGTGACATAGAGTTCAAAATCTTAAAAACCAAGCAAACATACACGTTTTGCAATAGTCTATTTTCAAGCAGACTCTTCCATTTCACCATGGAAAGATGGAAGAAATGAGAAATTACAGGCTAGTAGTGCTACCAGCATCTGATTCTGAATTAGATGGGCGTTTACAGATAAGGAGAGTATTCAAGCAAAGTGAATTGTTTCTATTTCTAGAAATACAAAACTACCAGTTTAAATTGTCTTCTCCTTCAACAATGCCCCCTCCTTCCCAGTAAATGTGACACTCAGTGTGCACTGTGCGTCACAGAGGTATCAGGGAGCTGCCTGCCAGTTACCATCAGAGGAGAGCCATCAGCTGTAAGCAGATGGACAAGGCAGGGACTCAAGCACCACAGGAGGCCCTTCATTTTCCTTCTGTTGATGTTTTCTGTAAAAAGTGTCTCCTGTTTAAAAAGGATATTGATTTCACCTTGCAACAAAAACAATGCTATAGGTTCTAGAGGTTTAGCCTGAAATCAGAAATGTATACAGTGAAATATGTTCTATATATTTGTGATCTCACACTAAGCAGGTATATAATCTCTCCAAAACTTAGATAAGCCTCTTAGTTTCCTATGCCTATACTTGGAGCAGGTTTGACAATAGTGGGCATCAGTTTGCCGATTTCTTCACTTCATAAAGAAACTCACAAAACATCCTCAAAAGTCAAAATACACTCCCCAGTTCCCTTTTCATCTGCATCCAGTGTCTATGAAGAACATTCTCCGTGTCATCACCCATTTTTGCTTTGAAGTGATTTTCAAATAGACACCGTGCTGAGACCAAAAATTACTCTAGAAGCCTGCTGATGTGTGAAGTTGGACTACAGGGGAAAGAAGCACAGGGTTTGTGGATTATTTTTGTTTAACACAAAACAAAAGATGTTTTGTTTAACACAAAACAAAACTAAAGCTTTGGTGAGATTTCATTTTGCTAGTGATTTATTAAAAAACCCCAAACAGACCATTCCAGTAAAGCCCTTCCTCATGCATGCGGGATTCTGCAGGAATGGGCTGATCCCACTGCGGTGGGTACAAGGGGTGCCAGATATAGAAGACATATGTAGAGATGTAAGGAAATGTCAGAATCTTTAAAAACAAAAACAAACAAACAAAAACCCACCACCACTTCAATAAAAATATTTATTTCTGAGATTAACTTTGTTGAGTGTATTTTTTTTCTTTGCTTGTCCAGCTACTGGTAGCACACATCTGTGTATGCCTAAACAAAAAGTTAACAATTTATTAATTTTATTCTAATATCATCCACAAATGTTCTCACACAGAACCACATTTATGAAACACCATGTCTCCTACTAAGATAATAAAATCAAGGGTAGTTGCTGTCCAAACATTTCTTCCTTCCTCTCCATCTCTAGACAAAGGCTTTGGCCTTAGAGTAGTTGTAGTTCGAAAGGAAGAAAGTAAAAGCATGACTCATTTTGATATACAGGAATTAATATAATCTTATCCCAAGACAGACTGTGGAAGGATAGTCTTTCTCATCTCTGCTGTCTCATCACTGTTACCCAACTGAAGTCTGAGATCAAGAGACAGCGCTGTCAAAGATGAGGGCTCAGCTAAGAAGGGCTCAGCACTGTGTCCCTGTTTCAACTTCAGTCAAGTTTACATACTCCTGGTAAACATAAAACGAAGCAATAAAGTAGAAGAATAATTTCAGTACCTAATAGGGTCAGGATTGACAAAGCAGCCCGTTGCAGCGAGTTTATGGGTCTGAATGTGAGTTCAGTGAATCTGGGGATTGTTAAGAAAAACCCTCATGTTTCAGTTTCATATTCACTTCACTGGACTAGTGGGTGAACACAATAAAGGGTACGAAATGACCACTCTGAAGATTCAGGGGAATCTTTCTAGAGGAATTACTGGAACATTCAAAAGTCTCTGTTCAGAGCCAAGACTCTAGCTAACTTAAATATCAAACATCCATCAGCAGAAATTTGGTACCCAAATATCTTTCCACTTTGGAGTCTTCAGTAACTAAAGAACTCATGGGAGTGCAGCGCTCAGGCCTATGTGCTCCACAGTCTTTCTAAGGTACATCATGCAGGAGCAATGCTAGAAAAAGCTGTGTTGTTCTCACTTTCTGGACCTTTGGGGAAGGTAAATTTTAACCTTCAAACTGATAAATCTAATTTCTTTCACTGCTTCATCTTTTTTTTCCCTTTTTTTCCTTTTCCTCTTTTTCCCTTATTTGAGCAGTTGATTCCTCCAAAGAAAGAGAAGAAACATGAAATTATATTTTTGGCATCCCTATCACCTCTACAAAGATAAAACATTGTGTTTAATCTGTTCCTAGCTTTTCAAAATGCATACCAAATTTTTTTTCCCAGCATTGCTTTATTTTTTTGCACATTTTCACATAGAGAAAAATGTGAGATAAGAAAAGCACAACTATTTTTTTCCAAAATTACTGGCCTTATCATGCAACAATATTATGATTATTTTAAAGCATTATAGCTATCTACGCACTGTTGATTAGCTCTATCAACAGCATTCAGGATTCAATTCCTATGCTGATAGTCTAACAATATTAAAGTGGAATGCTCTTATTTAGGCATTCAAATTTTTGATTATATATGAAACAACAGTGGGACCAGAGTTTAAAAGGAGATTGCAATTTAGATAATGAAAATGTGTTTTTGACAGAATTTAAATGTTCAAATGAAATAACAAGTTGCTGAACCACTAATTTTTTCCTTGAAAAAGGCAACTTTGGGGGTGTCACACATATATGCCATTGACATCAGTGATGACTACAACCCTTCCCTCCTCTTTCCTTCCTTTTGATTGCTAAAGCTGTATCAGAGCTGAAAGGATACTGGCAAATCATCACAATCTTCAGTATTCTATTAGAAGAATGAAAGGTATTGGCAATATATAGGAAACATAGAACTCTATTTTAGCCATCAATGGCCCACATCAATAGTAGGAGAAAAAATGAAAACACCTTTCTTCTTACTGTATTGTGAAAGCTCTGGACTGAACATATTTTTCCCATTACTATCTTTTCCTGAGCCCTCAGCACATGAAAAGAAAGATTCCATTGTATAGTGGAACTTCACATATCATTATTTCCTCTAACTTATTTCATTAAGGTCCTGGGAGATGATACTGAAAAGACTTGATTATTCTTTCTCGTATGAAATAATTAATACTGCAAGGCCCATGAAAGAAATAGGGAACTCATAGGCTGCTCCTACATTGGTACATTTGGTTATTATTACAGATGAACTAGTCCTAAAACTAGTTTTATTTAGTCCTAAAACTGCACAAATTATTGTCTTTCTTACAATGTGGTATTTATCTCTAGCTTTGAGAAGCATTTGGACATGAAGACATAATATGAGTGCAGGAAATTCACCTGGTATGTGCACACTAGAAGTACTGGGGGACAATTAAATCTATTTTTATCAAAATATTCTCAACAAAGTCTTGTCAGAAATGCTTTTCAGGTCCAGAAAGGTCCTGACATGCTTGATAATAGCCATTGTCCAGCAGATAGCTCAATCATCTGAAAGTGAGAAAAATTGGCTTCCATGTTTCTGCTGTGTGATTTCAAGGAGTGACTTGGATCTGCATCTGCCATGATCAATTCCTATAGCAATGGATTTTTGATAATACAGTAAGAGTTGCCTCAAGGCAAAGGCCTAATGTTGTGCCTTAAATGTAGCAAAATGTTTCCATATTTCCTCAGTTGCATTTATTTCTTTTTATTAAAAAAACCCAAACAAACAGACAAAAAAAACGACAGCCAAAACCCCCCTAACACACCCTCCTTTTCCTTCTGGATGAGGAGGAAAATGCTTTTGTTTTTTTCTTCCACAAGGAGAATATACTTAATTGTTTATAGTCTACTTTGTAGGTGATGGGATGTAATTACTAGGTCTCTAAAATTTTCCTAGAAGTGTAGAAAAATATGGAAAGACTGTTTTAGACTCTTGAAGTTAGCTGCAATGCATTATGACAAGAGAAAACATGAAGAACAGCCATAAACAGACACAATCACCTAAAATATTATTCTTTAAGACAGAAAATTTTTTTATGCATTCATTTAGAATTGAAATTAGTGTTCTCTACTTGTAACTAGTTGATGAATGCAAGTGTGTCATGGTTTGACCCTGGCTGGATGCCAGAGACCCACCCCAACTTCTCCTGAAGGAGAGAAACNCTGGTCCATAGGTTTTCACTATGGTCGGTCCAATTCACAAACAGCAGCGGGATGCCTGGAAGAACATCTCTACCCCTTCTCTCGTGGGCCTGGGGGCCTTCAAATCTCTCAGCCTCCCGACGCAGGTTCTGAGCTGGCACACTACATCTTACTACTGAACTTTTTTTTCTCTCTCCCAAGTATGTTATTCACAGAGACGCCTTTATCTCTACTCTATAACCTTGAAGGCCCTGGCAGCACAGAGAGAGCCCAGACAAGAACTGAGCTGTTAACCCCCTTGCTACCAGAGCAGCAGAAAACCCCCTAAACCATAACAAAGTGAGATAAGTCAACATTTGTACTTCTTCAATTCATAGCCAGTTACACAGTCGGCCCTCTTGCATTTCGCGCCCCCCATATTGTGGCTTCACATCTTAGCAGCGTGATTTTCCAGTGATTAAGGAGGTCCCTTTTTGCAACTGCGCATGCACAACCTGGCACACATGGTTATTCAATTAGGAAGTCATGAATATGCAAATCAACCCTCATAGCTGCAGTGGCAGCGGCAGCTCCGCCGCTTCCTCCCAGCCCCGGGACGGTGGCAGCAGTGGCACCGCCATTTTCCTGAGCCCCGGGATGGCGGCAGATGCTGCAGGGCCACTCCTCTCCCACTGCCCTCTCCCCTGGAGCCACTGCCATGCAGTTATGAAAGATTTACACACTCTCAGGTGTCCAAGTCTTCCTTGATTGACTCTGCAGGAGATACTCGTCTACCCTGAGTATGAAGAGACAAGGTCTACCCACCGTGAGAGACACCGGGACAGCAGCGCAGGCAGCTCCCCGCACCCGTGTCCCTGGCCAAGCCGAAAAAGGGTTTTTCCCAGAATGGGGTGGTTGCGGGTACTGGGAACGGCTGACACAAACACTGATACACAGTGCCGAAACAGTGCTGTGGCCGTGTGAGGGTGTGGAGCAAATTTACAAATTAATGAGTTGCCATTCAACATGGAAGTAGGGCTTCATGGCACCCAATTAAGACCACAGGTGTGTGACATAGGAGACTGTATTGAATTTTTCAGAAGACTTGGTAAGTGTGGGCTAAATCTCAACTGTGAAGCAGGCATGCTTCATGGCACATCCTGTCATCCTGGGGTGTGCCATGTTTGCCATACTCCACCCCCAGTTTAGACTGGGGGAAGTCCAAGCACAACATTTGCAGCACCTCTTCTCCTCAAGTCTGCATGTCCAGGTTTTGAGGGTGATCTCACAGTGGAATGGGCTGCCCAAAGAGGTGGTGGAGTCACCGTCCCTAGAGGTCTTTAAGAAAAGGTTGGATGATGTACTTGGTGGCATGACCTAGATATTAGGGTAGTGTGTTATAGGTAGGATGGTGTGTTGGTAGCAGGATGGCAACAGGTTAGGTAACAGGTTTGGCTAGGTTAGGTAATAGGTGATAGGTTGGACTCGATGATCTCTAAGGTCTTTTCCAACCTTACTGATTCTGTGATTCTGTGATTCTGTTTCCTTCTCATCAAAATGATGCCTGAATAGGGGAAGTTAACCCAACTCATAATGTAGAGGGAGTGTGTAGCTGGACAAATATAGCAAACCCAAAGTGCCCTGCATGGATCTTGTTGTAGAACAAAGGCCACTGAATTATTAAGAAAATACTGGTTTGGTTTGTAAATTCTAGGCCTCCAACAGTTTTTTGTTTCCATTTCAAATTTTACAGAATTCTGAAGATGAAGTAAGATCTGTTTTAAGAGACTGTCTACTTTCAAAGCCTTTGAAAGAAAGAGGGAACTCATAAGCTATTCCTACATTGGTACATTTCATTATTATCATGATGAATTACGTCCTTCATCACTCTACAACTGCACAAATTATTACCTGTCTTGCCATGAGGTATTTAAAGTTATGAATTTTTCTGTAGCTCCTTGAAAGAAATTCTTCAGCTCTACCTATTTTGACCAAATCATATTGTACTAGATATTTGATAAATACAATCTCTAAGTAATAGACACATTGCTTTTTAAATAACACCTGATTAGGAATGAAATTCTGAATTAGACTGTGATCACATCTATATAACTGTAGAAGCTACATGAGAGTAAGTGTCAGTAGAGGGGTAACTCACTGTCTCAACATTAATAAGACCAGAAGGAACAACGTTGCTCACCTAGTCTGATCTCTTCTTTAAACCACAGGACTACCTAGAATTACTGTACGAAGAGCCAGAAAAGTGTCTTGTCTGGGTTTTTAAATTTCTGCGATGAAGAGTCTATTTCAGTCTCCAGAATTGTTTACTAATGGTTAATTCTTTCTGTTGAATTTTTGCCTGATGACTATATTAAACTTGTTCAGCTTCCTCTTCTGGCCAGCAGATCCTTTCACCTGCTGAGCTGGAGAGTTCATCATCACAGTCTGCAGACCCTCCTCACCACTATGAATTTTTGTGGCTACAATGGCATTGCTGACTGACCCTGGTTATCATCAACTCGTTATCAGTATACCTGCTCTCCTTGCCTGGGCACTGTACATCTGTACCCTTTCCTAGTGAGGACACTGTCTTGTTGCCCTTGCTGCCACCTGGCTCCTGACTCACCTTTCCTGTGGAGCAACCCATTCTTGCTGCTCCCTGACAGAGCCTGACCATGCTGAGGATAAGGCCCTTGAAAACAAGTTTTGGTCCTTTGGCTGTGGAGTTACAGCCCAGTCTTCCAAGAGATACATTGGATAAGGCTTTTTCTGGGCAGATCACAGGTGATGTGAGGAACATCAGATCCATACAAACTCAAACAGCTGGGAAGTATGCTAGTTAAGACATTTGATGGCATTAAGCCACTTTGGGGTTAGTCGAAGTATACACATATGTAGTTAATCAGCCTTTTCCTCTCTACTACTAATTTGAACAACTCTCTGTAAGAGTACTGGAGGGTAAAAGGAACCTGTGCTTGAAAAACTCATTAAGATGATGATTGCCTAATGGTTTCACAAGAAGAAGCTAAAAAGTGGTGACTGAAATTAAGGCATCTACACAAACATAAAAGAAAATAACCGAATTTAGAAACAAAGGCAGAAAGAAGCAATTTAGAGGCAGACAAATCATTGTACCTTACATGGCACATCAATGGCAGTTTTCTGTCATGGGATCTAATTAATACTGCAGATGGATTGTCACTAATTATCACCCACATCACAATTCTGACTAATCTTATTTCTCATGACCACTTAAATTAAGTAATATAATTGCTCACACGGCAGAAAAAGTTGGCTTCCAACAACATGCATTTCTAAATAAATCATATAGCAAAACACTATTTTAGTACCTTAGGCTAAAAAATGTAATCTAAGAAAAGGTTGTATTGCTAATCATGCATTCAGCTCGGTAATAGCTGTGCCTTCCAGATACTGCATGCCTTCCTTCCTAGCTAAAAAAAAAAAAAAAAAAGCCACTTGTAAACTTCTCCACAGAATCATTATTTTAATGTTAATAAAACATCACTTATGAGGTTAAAATCTTATTGACTTAAATCTCTCTTTTTTTAAACCAGTGCATAAAATGCTTTGTATAAAATGGGAACATAATTACTGTCATGAGTTACAATGTAGTATGAATTCCCTACACAACACTTTTGAGGAGAATACTTGGATATTAACACTTGGTAAAATGGGGGCCATGGGTGTCATACGATTGTTTCATGCTTTCTTTTAAGAGTCATAGAGAGTACCAGCTAATACAAAAGGACTAGTTTAGGATTACCACATTTAAATGCTGGTACAGATGAATAGGAGATTATTATCGATAATTCCCAAAATGGGAGAAAGTCAAGTCATGCTGAAACATATAGTTTATACAGTTAATTATTCAAGAACTTTTCCTGAAGGCAAATCTTGTAGCAGAGAATTTAATTCTTATTCATTTATTTTATGACTGCTTTTATTACTTAAGGATACACCAAGGCTACCATTTTCAATAAAGCAGTGAATAATGAAAAGTCTGTCTCAACACAGATGTCTTACGAGTTTTTACTTTTTCTACAGGTACTGGCATTAGATTGCACAATTCAGTTTTATGTACTGAGGATAAGTAACACACAGGTTCTGAGCTAATGCTCCAGATAGTATCACCAAGATCATTTTAGGACATGAGTGGACTTTGTGCAAGAGATGGTGAGGAGATAGGATTTCTTCTCCTTTTCTTCAAGAGAGCTTTGGTAGCTGATAGGTTTAGGTTTGGATTTCTTTCCCTCTCCAGCCTTCCAGAGCAATTCCCTCCCTGAAAAGATAACTGTTTCACAGGTGACCTTGGAGTCCCCAGGATCCAGGGGAAGCATGCTGTTAAGAAGGCTTGGAGAGGAAAAGGTTTTACATTCTTTCATGCCTGATGTGTACACATACCATCAGCCAGTGTTCTCACTTTCGAAAAATAAATTTTTCCTAAGTCCTTCCACTGCCTGGTGTTTGGGAGGTACCTGCATTGTCTTCCTTTGCAATGATCAAAGGAAATCAATTTTCTTCTGAAAAAGGGCAGTCAGACAGCTGACATTAACCCACTAGTTCCCATGAGAAGAGTACTCTTAGAGTGAATAACGTGCTGAGTCACCTACCCAGCCTGGCTTGCAGAGAGGTGCAGTCTAAATATGCACAAACTAGATGTTTTCACGTGAAGTCAACTGTGAAGTAGCACTTCAGAAGTCCACCAAATTCTTCTACCCACTAACAGGTTCTCTGCTCAAACAAAACTGTCCCAAAGTACATTTTGCATGGGGTGTAAGATCGCCTGCATCAGCTGTTTTCCTCTACAGAGCCATTTCTATTGCACCACGTTGCATGCTAAAGCAAACACAACCTTTATTAGCACATTCAAGATTTAAGTAAAGGAAGGATCAGGTTTTATGCTAATGATTTAAAAAATCATTCAAGATTAAAAGAACATTGGAAAAGAAAGAAATGTCTCTTCAGTTTGTGAAAAAAAAAAATCTTAGATAACAGATAATTACTAGATCAAAATAAGTAATAATGTGAGGACAAAATTATCATCTTCAAAATTTGTACAGTTAAATTCGCCCTCTCCAATGTCTTTAGTCTCTGCAAACTTCTAGTAAAATCAGCTGAGCTGTGTATGGCAATAAATATTTAGATGTCTAGTTAGGAATGCTTAATCTTAAAGAAACTAATCAGAGGACAAGTTCCTAAACCAGGTTCTGAACAGAAAGCTTGTTTTGATAAAGCTACGAACTGGATGTCAGCATGGTTAAGCATGTCATTAAACATGTATTACATTTAGTTCATTAATTATCGAAAAAAATCTTTGTCAAACTTAGTGAACTATTCTTTTGAGAAAAACTATTTTGGGAACAATATTTTAAAACTAAACATCCATGAGTATTTTGAACACTTAATCCAAAATTGAAATTTTCAAACTATTTTCAAAGTTATATTATCTAAATAAGGTCTATACAGCCCAATCTTTGTTGGCTGTGACTTCAGTAGTAAATCAATGTACTGAAATCTGTGGTTTGGACCTGTCTGCCCATCCTACAGAAAAGGATTCTTATCTCATACTACATGCTAGCAATGGTCCTCTTGCCCATTCTGGCTTTTAAAGTGTTCAGGAAGAGTGGTAGTTAACACAGGTCAGACCAATGGCCAGGATGGCTCTCACAGTCTAACAGCCAGTCAAAATTGCATATCTTGTGATGTCAAATTTACTTGTATAAGCACAGCAGTTGAAAAATCATTAACTGACCAAGATCTACTGATTTCTAGAGCAGTGCTCTAGATGTTTACCAAAAACAAAACAGACTTCAAGATGTTGTCATAAAAGACAATTATTTTAGAACGCTTGTTTGGGGTTTTTTTTCCCCCTTTTTACTGTAAATTCATTTGTAGAAATTCAGCTTAGTGAAGTCTGATCTTCAGTAGAAAGTGATTGACCCTGAGAAATGTCTGGAGCAGTTAGTTCCCAGAATTTACATTCTGCAGTATCCCCCAACAGAAAATTCAGAATGTGTGCATGAAGCTGAATGGTCTCAAATACACAACGCAATGCCCAAGGCTTTAAGCAAACACTAACCTTCTGTTCCATAAGCAATGTGTTTGTAGGGATTGCTGCAAATGCCTTGTAGCTTGTCTTGATCTTGTACTGCTAAAAGGGTAAACCAGAAAGCAGGAAGAGAAGTAAACAGGATAGAAGATGGAGCGAGAAAGGGAGGGGAGAGGAAAGGTATGACAGAATGAAAGATAATTCCAATTGTCTTGCAAATACAATGCAATAAAACAGTGCTCACATATTTCCTAGGAAAGCTATTTCTTAGAGAAAATCTATCGTTTCTGTTAAGATTTTAAAGACCTGTAATGTTCATATTTTACTCCTAGGAATGAAGAATTCCCTCTATCTGCTTATAGCTCTCGAAGAAAGTTTAACCACTTTCTGCTGACTACTATCCTTAAATAAGCATCAGGAGAGGCTGTGAGCTTTATCCAAGTTTTCTTATGATTTGATATGCAAATGCACATCTACCTCTGCCAGCATATCCACCTCAACAGCTGCTGCTGAGTGCTGTGATCCTAGACCACCAAGTCAGAGGGATTTCTGCAACTGGCTTTAATGAGACTGTTTGGGAGCCTTAAACGCTGAAATGCCTTTTAGGTAACAATATCATTAAAAAAATCATAAAGACACAAAAATAGACCTTTAAGTTAGGCATTTATTATTTCTGTAACAGTCAGCCAGAAATAGTTATTTTTTAACCAGTTCGGGGTTTTTTTCTGTACCATATACCTGAAACAGTAAATTCCGGTGATTTTGAGGTGACAGTCTGGATCACAAACTTGTACTTTGAGTCATTCTTTTGTCATTTTTTAAATTTTCTTCATAGCTAGCAAAAGTCTTAATGACAGCAGAGGGGGTAAAATTTTAACTCTGACAAGAAACTTACATCATCCTCACATCTATCTTGAAACACCTTAGGACACAACCTTTCAATCCTTTCTGTACCTGTTTGTTTTTGACTTCATTCAGTCAGAAGTTGGTGAATGACAATCATTCAAGAAGTCAGTAATCACAACATTCATATTAAATGAATATGTTGACTAAGCAGATGAATGTAAAAACTGGTGCTGAACTTTTTCTCTTTTTTTTTTGGTGGGAGTGGCACTGAAGAGAGGGATAGTGATTTGTATGACATTTAGTGGTTCTAACTTGGATGCCTACCATTTAGGCACCTCAGTCAAAACTAATGCCTTTTCTAATTATAGACACTTCCACAGGACTAATGTCATCCCAAAATAGGCAACTAAAATAAAATTATCCTGTAAATATGCCATGTTCTCTCCACTAGCTGTAATAGAAGTGCCCATGTTGTGCTTTGATATTTAACTTTCAATGTCACATCAGTTTAATCCTGCCCTTTGAACATTTAGACAGCAACACTGTTTAGATTCATACATATATTTGTGTATATACAAATCTATATTCAGATAAGACATAAAGCACCACTCATTAAAGTAATATGGAAGACCAAAATTCCAAATATTAAAACAGGTATATTCACAAAATGTATCCTTGTTTGATTATAATAGAAATTCAACTAAGAAAATTGTGTAATTCAATATGTAAATGAAATATCATGTCTTCACTAGCCCATAGGCTTTTACGTATGATGAGATTGGCATATAGATACAGATATAGATAGATATACATAGATATATGATGAGAATAGTATGACCACTTTGAAGTTAGTTATACTATTATATGAACTGGACAAAGGCATATCCAACTGTTAAAATGTAGAAGTTTCTATACTGCTTTCATGTGCTTTATCACTTCCAGATACTGTAGAATCTGTGAATATTGTTCCATTTTTGCAATGTTTGAGAGGAAAGTCTTTAATTAAATTTCTCATCTACATGAATATGTTCCTTTACATATGTAAAGGAACTTAAAATTATTTTGCAATGTCTGCTTCCTAGAAATCTAGCAATAATTTTAAACAGCCATGGGCAGTTAGGTCTGCCTGCCTGCACCATGGTCCAGTAAAAACCAAACCAATTCCAATACCACAGCTTGGGCAATTAGCAGCCTGGGGAGTTTGGGGCAAAATGTCCTAATTTTTTTTCTCAAATGTTCACCTAAGACACCCACGGGGCATTGTAAAGTGTGCTAGACACACGCCTATAAAGGCTCAAAAGCAGTGACGAACCATAGTAGCATAGAGCTCTTCATGAGTAACCTTTCCTGCTTTGTGGTAGGTTTTGCAGCTGTGCTGAGCTGCATGTTGCTAAAGTTAGTTTGTTCCCGAGCTGTTTTGGGTAGATCTACATGCATTCTTGTACTGCATTCAAATAGGAAAAATGAAAGAATATATAGGAATGATGCCCCAGGAAACCACTGTAAAGAGTTTTCAAACATCAGGCAGAAGTTGTTATTCTAGTATGTTCCTGCAGAATCAGAAACTTAGCTATGCCTACTCCATCTTTCTGTCTATTTTGGTATAATAGGTTCATGAGGACATTATCAAAGTGTCTACGAAGTCCAGGCTCTTATTTCCTGTTGTCACACTGATCAGTAGATTTACGTTCATATTCACTTCGCAAAACACTCATATTTTTAAATCATTAACAAATACAAACCATGGGAAAACATGGGTTCATACATACAAATAGTTAAATAAATTTATAGATTATCCTTTGATTTGCATTAATTGGTGCATGCATAGGCAAAGACACATAAAAGCTCCCATTGAAGGATCCTTTTTGCATATTTGCTTTGATGTCATGATAATGAAACAGTTTAATGTGAATACTGAAAAGTACACCTAATGCCAAAATTCTGGTATAGTAGGTGTTGGTTTAATACAGTATAATAGGTGTTGGTATAATACCAGTCTTTAATATTGTTGCAACAACTGTCAAAGAAACATTAAGGTTGGGAAAATTGACACATGCTAATGCCATGCGCTTCTAGATGCTGGTTTTCCTTTAATGTTCATTTCACACATTCATACAAGCAAAAAATTTGTCATGCATCAACAGCTGTCACATGGAGCTACCTGCTTTTTGTCCAGTTTTAAAGTTGAGCTGATTAATACTAAAGAGACTGCTCAGGATGTTAAAGCTGTCTCTCCTCAAAATTTTCCTTTTTTTATTCTGGGAATATACTGAGGCTACAGTGTTATCAGATAGGCCACTACCATTAACACATCAGCAAAGTTAATTGAGTTATGCCATCAACTAGAGATGGAAAGAAGAGAGAGCAGGAGGAAAGGGGGGTTGTTGGACACATGGTATCACTACTAGTAGGTGAAGTCAGACTCACATTTTAAAGTCACACGAGATCTCTCCCACACTGAACACCCAGCTGCATTTGATTTAGAGATTTCAGGTCTTCCACATCTCCAGCAGAGGCAGCTTTGTCTACATGATTAAAAGTTACACCTACTAGTGGTCCAAGTCTATGGTACTGTAAGACACTCTCCCAGTTTCCAGGGCCTGGTGGGGTAGTTTCAATAGTGCCACCATATCACATGATAAAGCACAATTAGCAGGAAAACAGAGAGTAGGGAAGTCAGAAAGGGTATAATAACCTCTGAAAATATAATCCCAGGCAATAGGTCTGTGTCACAAGCAGAGAATTTCTTTACTGCCAGACTCCCACAGCACTCATTGCACCAACTAGCAGGAAGAGCAACTGTTTTACCACCTGCAGGCTCAGTCATGGCTTCCAGTTTTGTCTCACAGGGTTTTTTTCTTGGAATTTCTACAATTTCATATCTCTTTTTCTTTCATTAAGTAATACTGACAGGGTATAACAACGCTGTACAGCTGTGCTTGGCACAATGGCTCCCATTGGATTGCTTGGTTTTTAAAAGAACCATTCATGACAATTGCTATTTTGTGCTGATTTTAACCTCTCATTTCCAATTAACATTTTCCAAGCAGTTCAAGTCACCCCTGCCATGGCAAAGCTGCTAAGAACACATCTGACACAACTCGATCTGGCAGACCAGGCTGTAATTTTGTGCTGTGAGAAATAAATCAATGAACCATGACAGGCTTTTTGAGATTAGTAAGCTCAAATGTGGGTTAGAGGAGGCACGGGGGAAGCACAAAGGGCAAAACTAAGATAAAAGAGGTGAGAAAGCCTCCTGCAGCTCTGATGTCTTCTGCAAGTAGCTCTTCCTTTCTACCTAGCAGTTCCTCTTTTTTTCACCTGCCTACTGCATGTTTTTGGATATCTTTCCTTTCCCATTCTTGAGACATACTTTTAGATTTTGTGTCACTTAAGGTTCCCAAGCCCTGCTGCAGCAATTTCCATCATAGCTTATCCTCACTCTGTGACAGCTCTCCTTTCTTTGGGTGGATGACAAAAAGCAGGAGCATAGCCGATCTGTCAAGTGTAAGACTTTTGTATTTGCAGTAGCTCATGCTGTAGGAAACTTGGTTTTTCTTTCCCCCTTACCCTCTGTCTAGCACAACAAGATCAGAGAGGTATGAAAGATCAGAGGAGTACAGAAGGAAGGCAAAAAGCAGGAAAATGTCCTTTTCTTCCTTTGCTGGCTCTTGGCCTCAAATTCCCTACTCAGGATGAGCTCCACTGTGCCTCTGAGCTGGTCCCAGGGCAGCTGGGGTACGTAAAACCTCCCGGGAAGTGTGTAGGACAGGTGGGATGAGGTGCTTTGGAATTAGTTGTCATTGGAACAGCCAGTTCACATCAATTAGATTAAGCTGCTTCTAGCTCAGCCTTGCACCCAAGATCACCATACTTCTATTACTTTCAGTGGGAACACATGTGGATTGACATTAGCATGAGGTGAATAGAACGTTTCATAGTTTATTTTAGACACACTAGGGTTTTAGGTGAACTTCAAAAATAAGTGTACCAAATGTATATCAGAGCCACTGGACACAAATCCATCTTTAGTAGTATCTCCTCCCATTCACAAATAAAGTATTTTCTCTTTTATGATAAAGGATTCCTACAGCATCTTCTCCACAATACATAACGCATTGCTAGCAATTTGATATGGTAGGATTTAATCTTTACTGTCTTCATTGTCAATACCAAACCTGTTCCTTTTCCAAATTTTTGCCATAGAACATTTACTAGCATTCTCCAACATGAATGTGATTTCTTCCTACAGGGAGCAAAGAACTATTAGATAATAAGCATGCACCAAGAGTACCTTGGGTTTGATGCTTTCGTGGTCAGGAGGCAGGGGAAAAGACTGTGGTGAAGTCAGCTCTCTGGGTCTTGATGGCAGTGTGCCTGGTGACTTGTCTGAGATGGGAGATCTGCAGTTTAACACAGGTGAGGTGGCAGATTGCTCAGGTCTTGGAGAGGAAGAATTAGACCTTGTGTGCACTGATGAAGAATTAAACTGCAGTGGATGGGAATTATTACCAGTTTGTGAAACCAGTCGGGCAGAGTGAGGCTGTGGGAGAGACCACAGCTTTGAGATGCTTGAAGGGGTAGGAGCAGAGGCATTTATCTTCTGAACAGACATTTGGGATGAATCTGACTTACATCTAAAAGGTGAGTGAGAAAGACTTGGGGTAGGAGATGAGTGTTTTTCTACAGTGGGGGAGAACACGCCACTAAGGCTGGTAGAAGAAAGCAAAGGGTATGATCGGCAGGTAAAGATGGGTGAGTAAGTGTGTACTCTCTGAGACTTCTGAGGTGTCTGGGACCTGGAGGCAGCACACCGCAGCCTTTCTGGGGAAGAAGTGGCGTATCCTAAGGAAGAGGGAGCTGGGGCACAAAGAGGAGGCAGTGTAGACTGCAAATCTGGAGAGTCAACTGATCCTCTATGGGTGGAGATGGGAGATGACAGAGAACTTTGCAAGTCTGGAGAAAGTGTTCGAACTGGAAGGTGCTTTTTAGGAGAAAGGGACCTTGCCCGAGAAGTAGGGTGAGGCTTGGAGGGTAAAGTCAGATGCTGAGCCCACCCTGAAAGCCAGTAATCCTCTCTGCTGGGAGAATCTGGCTCTATAAGAGGGGTTGAAACAGATTTCTTGGGAGTTGGGGGAGTTGTTTTGGACTTTTGATCTATTGCAAGTGTTGAGGATCCAAGAGAGCGAGGAGAAAATGTGGGACAAGAAGCAGGAGAAAGAAGTCTCCGCTGAGAGGAGCCTGATCTCAAAATAGCAGTCAAGAGAGTCAGTCTGGTTGGCAGAGGGTATTTGACTTCTGACTTTGCTAAATTTCCTCTAGATGACATTTGTGTGTTAGGCTCACTTATACTACATATAGTTGAAGAGGAGCCGTAAAGAGAGCGTGGAGACAAAGGTTTAGGGGTAGGAGATAATGGATGTGTTATTATATGTACAGGGAGAGGTGACAAACTGTTCAATCTTTTGGAAGAACTGGGGGATAAGGACTGAGCTGAAGATCCTTGAATCTCTGCTGAACACGGGGGATTAGTGAAAAGACTTGGGCTCTTTGCTGAAACAGAGAATGTGGTAGAATCTCTCATTTTGCAAACGCAGTCAGGAGTATAGAGACTTGGTGTTTGTGGGTTACCAGACACTCGAGGAGTGGAGTACCGACTCTTTGATGTAGAAGAGGATATTTTAGACATGGAAGAAGGTGAACTATGGGAAGCAGACTGCAAGCAGAGAGATGAGTCTTGCTCAGAAAGCCCAGTTGCTGACTGCCAGTTGTTACAGGAATCTTCCAGCGAAGAGGCTTGATTCGTGTTAACCATGGCACCACACGCTATTTTCTGATTAACTGGAGAAATTAAGTGGACAGCAGGTGGTTTAGAGGAAAGATGATCAGAGGTGGAAAGAGTAGAAATTAACTGGGGAAAAAAGAAAAACAGAAGTGTTAATATAGGTGGAACCTGTGGAACTGTTAATCACCCCACTTTTCATTCCTGTGGTCATGCGTATAAGCTTTCCATTAGTACTGCTGTGTGGATTAAAAGCACAGGGCTGTCTTAAATTTGGACATACAGCCTGACAGATGAGTCTCTCAAGGGGAGGCGACTGAGACAGACAAGTTATGCTCTACTTTGATTTTATGAGACCTCAGTTTTGTTGGCATAAGCAAGGTTTAGGGCTACGTATTTTTCATTTTAGGTAAAACCCAAGACAGTTGTGCCCAGAGTCTCCAGAATCATGCGATGTCATTTGCATTGTTAAAACACAACAGAAAGTGAGAAAATTACAATAGTGTCCCATCTCACTTTACCAGTTCAGTGGAAAGCAGCCTTTCTAAAAATGGAATTCAAGTAAATTGCTTATTTTCTCATCCAGTAAACAACCTGTTCTGCAGCACTGTGATATCAGAATGAGAAATTTCCTTGGAACTACTTAAATCAGACATCCAGGGCTTTTTTGACTTTTCTGTCATTCACATTCACATTTAAAATTGACAGTAGGCATGTAAGAGTCCTTATCCCCTTCTCCACAGTCTTTTGATACACTAATAAAACAGTAATGAGGTCTTCATGAGTGCCTCTTTATTTCAGTCTATTCTAATTAGGATTTGTCAAAACTAATTAGAGCATACAAGTATATTATCAACCTTTCATACAGTTTCATGCTTCTAAAGAAAGAACTTTCCTTAAAATCTTCCAACTTATTATAATATTGGAGTTTAAAACTGAGGCATACAAAATATAACTAAAACACATCAGTATGAAACTCTAAAACCAAAAGGCTACAAACTGTCACCTAATATTTGATTGAGCAATTTGAAAGTAGGAAAATTGACTCTAATTTCACTAAACTTGATATAAATATAAGAACACCTACTTAACTACTGTTTGATACCCTGAAAATATTGTGTAGCTCTGTAAAAGACAATAATACAATTCAGTAGATATACAACTTGTGCATGGCTGTGGCTGAGCCATGAATTATATTTTTTAGCACAAATGTTTTATCCATTATAGAGAGGAGTAATAGTAGTAGTAGTAGTAATATTATTACTGTTGTTGTAGTTGTTGCTATTAAATACAGTATTGATACATCACAAAACTAAAATAAGAACTAATCAAATAATTTCCATGGGAGAGCACACACCAGAAGAAACTTAGACAGAAGAACAAGATTTAGAGGCTTCCAAGGGCTAAACTATCCCTAAAACTAAATATGGATTAAACTTGCACTTCAAAACCCTCTTAGCCCTTATAACTTCAAATGTTATTTGAAGCAGGAGTGAGCTCTTCCTGCTAAAAGATATCATATAAATAGCAGGCCTTGTAAACCAAAGACACTTTCTGTATAAGGTAACTTCAGAAATACGAAGTCAATGTTTGATTTATAGGAAGAAATGCAAAACATCAGCTTGCCTTTACAACTACACCAACTTTCCCTATGTTTATACATGTGATAAGGTGTCCCGTTTCAAAGTGGAAAGCCAATAGACATATACATGGAGAATATTAGCTTTTTAAAAATTATATCCACTACATGATTTCACAATATATTCTATTCAATTAAAAAATTATGACTCCTGCTGAAAAAGCAGCTCATTAAGGAGAAGCAAAAATACTGGAAATTGAGAATAATTTACCAATCTTTAAGAACCATGAAAGATTAAAAACATCATGAGACATAAAATTATTTAACAAGTTACAAAGCAGTGTGGTAATAAATCTGACAATTTGGACCAGCCTCCTGAATTTAATAATGAGTTCTGGAAGTTGAACAACTACCAAAACAGAACTCGGTTATGAAATCTCTATATTTCAAAATAGAATAGATAATTTTTTCCTACAAAGGCAACAGATTAAAAGAAAATTAGGAGCAAATATGATACTTCATAATAAAAAAACAGGATATGCAATGACTTCTAATTAGTTAGAACTTAATAAGAAAGATAATAAGAAAGATTTGTAAGCAGCTAGGGAAATTTTCATAGTAGCAGACAATAAATATGCTCCTGCAAGTATGATAAAGACATTTTGAAGTAATCTTCTGGTTTAAACATCGCTGAACATTTATATGCCGAATTAATTGAGCCATTAATCAAGTCTTCAGAAAAGATTTTGTTATTCCAACACAGTATTAAGCACATCTGGAAGTGACTTCTAGAGTTCTGCTAGTCCAGCCTCCTAATCAGAGCAGGGCTCTCACCAACACCAGTGGGTCAGGTCAGCTGTGACTGTGTCTCACCAAGCCTCTAAAGCCCTAATGCTGGCTCCAGCACCCCTGGGCACCACCTCCCAGTGAGGAAGCTTCTTCTGATGTTCAACTGGCCCCTCACACACGCCCATCTGCAGCCATTGCTGTTTCATGTGCCACTGCAGAGAAGAGTTTGCTTCTGTCATCTCTGTAACTGCCCTTCAAGTAGTTGTGGGCAGCTCCTGTAGACCTCCTTGTCTGCACCTTAGTGGGAATCAACAAAGCCAGCTCCCTCAGCCTCAGCACACACAGGCACCAGACATATTTGCAGCTTTGTGCTGGACCCCATTCCCTTCCTCACATCTCTCTTGAATTTGGGGGTTCCTGGGCACTGCTTTACAGTTTCAGCCTCAAGAGTGCCAGCTGGTGAGATATAAGAACTTCCCTCTGTCAGTGGAATTTTTTTCCTTTTTTTTCTGTTCAGTTCCTCCACTGGTTTAAAACCCTATTGTAGTTGTATTGGATTAAAGAGGAGGAAATTATTAACTAAAGCAGGTTTGTGTTGCTTTGCTCTATGATTCAACTACAAGCCTTTTTGTCTTCTTCGGAAAATCTCAGATACACAATTTCCAAAAAATGAACAAAGCTGAAATAGGTGTCAAGGTTACTATAGCACAAGTGGACTGAGGCACTCACAAATGATCTTGATGCCTCATAGATTATGACTCCAGAATTATCGAAGTGACCATAGTATTAGTATTGAGCCTTGCCCTGGAGATCTTCAGCACATCTGGAATGGCAGAACTGAGCTAAATACAAGGTCTTTCTGGTGAGGTCACTTTGTTTTGGAAGGGCACAAAAGATGTCGTTACTTATACCAGGAAGATCCTGAAAGATGTGCTGGTCAAACAGGAAAAGGGAAAGAGTGAGGCAACCTGTGAGTCCAAAAAACAAAGGTCATTTCTCAGAGAAGATACGGCTTCATTGTAGAACCTGGTCCTGGGGTCAGTTAACCATGCTTTGATCTTAGTAGAATTTGACTATAGATAGGAGATTGTAAATTACCTACAAAGCCTGCAACCTGAGAAGGAGAAAGTCAGAAGGAAACACTGGAGATTCTAGAAAACTTGACAAAAATCTCTGGAGACAGCACAGTAAATCAGACTATGAGCTGAGACCGGATTAAGATGCCATATAGAACAGTCCAGTTTCTTCAAAAATGGAAGGTGCATTGTCCTGGTGATGGCAGGAGTTTGTAGGGACTCTTGTCTTATTTGTCTGGAAAAGCCAATCCAGATGGCACTCACTGGACAGAGGAATGTCAGGTAGCTCTAAATAGCTAAAAATCTTACTGGTTATTGATCCTCCACACTAAGTCAAAAAATTTCTCCCAGCTGAGCTCACACCCTGGCATTCAGGGAAGCAAACATCCCGCTTAATCCAAAGGGTAAAATCCTAAGGGCAGGAGTCAGTCTGACTCTTTCTTGCGTGGCTTAGACAACCTTGAACATGAAAAACAAACAATAAAAACCCCTAACACAATATATAAACAGTAAATTATCACCAAAAAGTTCCAAATATGGCCAGAATAGCAGATTTTTTTTTCCAGTCTTTGAATATAGCATGGCATTTCTCAACCTCAGTCAGGACATTCATGACTCAAAGAACAACAGAAGTTTCCAGTTTTTCCAACGTTTTTCCTTTTTTTTTCATTTAAACAAAGTCAGAAATTAATGAAGCTGTAGGAGCCCTCTGGCCCAGTTAGAGTGATGCCTTCTCCAACACAATGGTCCCTGGTACTGCTCCTTGCATTTTTCACATCTGACAGGAAACTTAGAGTCTAGCTATGCTTTTAAATTAACATGTTACATGTACGAAGTCTTAAGTGAGACATGATACTGCCTTTATAAGCCAAGAACTGACAAGGTAGCCCAATATGGAATCCTTTGTACAAAAGAAATGTACCTATAGTTAGACAATGCATATATTCAATATACTTTTCCTTAATTTCAGAACTGTTTATACTTCATGAGCTATCAAGCCAGAAAGAGTGATGCCTAAGGAAACACCTTAGAATCAGAACAAGAGTGAAAAGTGGTTTAGTAAGAACATGTTATGAACCAATAGAGATGGCTAGAGATATTTAGATAATGAAGACTAAAAAAGTACTTACAGCCTTGAAAATGTGTGACTTAAAAATAATGACAAGACATGCAATTACCCATATTACATACTACCTCTCCTCACCTTCAGGTGAACTGTTAGAAAAGTTAGGTTTAATTTCTTGTTTCATGAAATCTGCATTTTTTTTTACCTCGCCAACAAATCCCTGTTTACTTGTAAAGTCATTAAGGGTAAGAAAGATACAGCATATGAATTATTCTGTAGAGTATTCCAAAAGACACTCAATTTATGCAATAGCTTTTAAAAAAAACACTCAAGTAAGTCTGACAGAATCTGCATACTGAACATTGCTGAAGTAAATTTATATTTCCGTAGGACAAGTATTTTTTTCCAGGCTGATTCCTCCACGTTTGCTTATCTATGGCTTAACACCTTCCTTGGGTAAAATTCTCACTGGGAGCTTCTGAGAAGAAATGAACATTTCATAAAGCAATGAATCCCAAAACAGAATGAAATTCTTATTCACAATTTCTTCATTCAAAAACCGACGCTGAATTTGATGAAAAATTGAGTGGCAAACACAATTTCAACACAAGATAGGAAATCCTATTAATTTTCAGAAACAAAGTACCCATGATTAACTTTTGTTTTTAAAATATCAATGAAGAATTGCATTTTCAACTGATGGAAACCCTGTTGAGGTCAAAGGAAATGTATTCATTTATTCCACACACAAATTATGTTGGCATTTGGCTGAGGGTGGAATTTTACAATATATATGCACTCTTGAATACTATCAGTGCTCTTTCCTAGTAGGGAGACATTATCTTTTCATTCAGTTGATTAGATTAATACATTTTGCAAATGACACATTGCAAAGACCCTTTTTTCAAATGCCTTAGGGAGAATTTAAAATTTAATGTATCAATAAATGCACCCTATAAAGATCAACATAAAACAGAACTTCCATTGTCATTAGCTCTTTACACCTTTGTAAAGTCAGTGCTATCAGAATAATAGGATTTTTTACAGTCTCTTTCTCTTGCAGAATGGGCTGCAGCGGGTCCTGAGAAAAAAAATCTAGGTCTGCAAAGTCTGATGCTAATAATTCAAATAATCTCAAGACTCCATTGATTTTGATAACCTTTGCCAATTTAGAGTAGCTAGGAATCTATCACCTTCAGATTAACTTACTGTCATGATGAGCTGCTCTTAAAGGAAAGAATAGATCTGTAGTACTGCCCCATGCATACAACAGAATTGCATGACACAGCAAGTCAGAAGGGTTGGGCCGACTCCTTAAGGTCCCAGTGTTACAGAAATGGCCAATAAAAATGCTAATTAAAGAACAAACTGACCAAGCTGCTTTGCAAACTGGCTCAGTATCCATGTCCTGAAAGCTTTAGAAAGCAAAGGTTATCTCTAGAGTCTAAAGAGCATGTTACCTGATGTTTTTCTGGATCAGTAGTACTGTGGGAAAGTGCAGCACCTGGAAGGTGCCCATCACCAGGTTTGGCTGCCCCTGAGCCAGGCGAAACGTGAGACATGGTCAGCAGCTGAGCACTGATGGGACCAAAGCCATTGGAAGACTGATGAATGTTGTTCGAGGCAGCAGCTACTTCATCTTCATCACCAGAGTCCGTAATCAGGATAAACTCCGCCTTAAAGAGGTCATTCTCCTGCATTTCTCCTTTTCTTGAGTTACACCCTGGAGACTGGGAAGATGTTCGGATGTTGTCTGTACAGATAGTGGACACACAGGCTTGTCTTGCCCCACTCTTTAAGGCCAGGTCATCAGAGATTGTGTTAGACTGGAAAAGACACAACGACAAAGATCCCAATTAACCCCATTTGTGTTCCCCAAAATGTGAAGTAATGTTGGCTTTCAGTGGTGATTGGCTCTGCACTACCAAAAGTGCAGAGGGCAAATGAAGAATTTGGGCATGAATGCCCAACAGAACCCACCACCCCAGGGAGCCCCCAGCTGGTGTTGCGGGGGCTACCTTCCCAGTGACTCACAGAGCAACAGGGGACTCTGAGCACAGCAATGGCCTGAAACCGGAGCTGGCACGGGAACCAAAAAGGAGGGTGCAGTCAAGCCGAATGAGCATCAGACCAGACTACACCAGACACGATGGGAAGGCATCCCCACTGTGGGATCCACGGGAGCAGACAATGCTCCTCAGAGGAGTCTGACAGAAAAATCTAGGACAAAACCTATACATATTAATGAAGAAACAAAGGCCCTTAAGACAGGGCATTCTCAGAAGAGAGCAGACAAAGACTCAGAGGTCAGAGAGCTTTTACTGCATGTTCAAGCATCACACCACGGAACACAATTGTTCTTCATATTTTCTGTAATTTCTACATCCAATATGTTACTTCTCAAACATGCTTCGAATGAGAGCAGGAATAGTGCAAACAGCACACATGACATGCACATCATCAAATCATTCAATATTCAAACTACTGTTGTAAATCATAGTTCCCTTGGAATCAGGCAAAGTAATAGAGATATTGTGTACTGCAAGAGGAAACCTCTAGATGGGGCTCATATTTGAATACTGCCTGAGGAATATGGTAATTACGAATTTACATTTTGCTTGCAGCTTCATGAGTCCCTGGAGCTCATTTCTTTGAAAAAAATATTGGGGATACCACAGTATGAGTTTGACAGTGTTATTTTGATTTTCTGTTTTTGATTAATTTCTTAAAATATTGTTCAGGTTCTAGACATTTTAGAAAGGGGACTAATCAATGCTATGAAAGCCTCAGTAGTACATTAACTGCCAGCAAAGTATTCTCTGCCTACCAAGAAACTCGGGGGGATGGATGACAGGAAGACCTGGTTCTGCTTTACCTGGGGCATTACTTAGAGAAAAAACACACTGAGTGGCTGGAAACGTAGTTAACCATCCTGAGGAAAATATTCCAGTCAATGTCTCTTCAAATACATCCATCTTTTACCCAGACCTAATCCCTTTTTAGGCAGATAGGACACTGAAAATGCTCGAGTTTGTTCAGGGCAGAGGACTCTGAACTCCTGGAAGACTACATGGAATAGCACCCAGAACTGCAGCCCCAGCAGTGCCCCAGAGAAAAAGCTATTACACAAGAGCAGAACTGCCATAAGTGTTAATATTAGCCCTGAGGGTTGCAGTAGCTTTTCAAGCAGCATAGAATAAAATAAGAGGACATTAAGTGTTGTGAAGCAGGAAAGAAATAACAACCACTGTGGATTGACTGAAGGGAAGAGAACCAGGAATGTTGTGCTGCTGGCTTCACCATCACAGGAAATCAGAGAAACAAGCTTTCTAAAATAAAAAGCTTGTTTCCACTTTGATGCATTACTGTGCAGCCATGAAAGGGATTGGCACCTTCACTGGAAGACACAGCACTGGCACTTGCTGAAACCAAGATCCATTGAGCAAGTCTTGCTTGATTCCCATGTAATAGCACCCTTCGCACATCACCCTTGCTGTCTTGAAGATCAGGAAGGAATTCCCCTTCATCTGCCAAGAATATAGCCTTGCATGACTGACAGAGGATAGTATTGAGATGGGCAAGGGTTTCTTTCCAATATAAACTCTGCCAAAGGCAAAACAAGCTATTGAGCAGACATCAGCCTTTTGCACAATGATTCTACATCTTGATAATTAAAACCAAGCACAAGCCAAGAAACCATTCAAGGGAAAGCTGCAGTTCAGTGATGCTTAGAATAAAATTTTCTGTATCTTCTGAAAGAGTGGAAAAATTAATGCAAACAAAACCTTATTTACAATTTCTTGATTGCTCAGATCCTTTGGTTCCTCTGGAATTGTCACAAGGAACTTAGAGATATCCACAACCTCAAAATGAGTTGGAAGACGTCCAATGGATGGCACGAATGTGAAGGTCAGTGGTTTGGTTCCAGATTCTTGAGAAGTGTCCTATAAAATACATAATTAGTTCAACCTTTTTATCCAAATAAAGATTATTTTTGTCAGAGTTGAAATAGCATGAGTAAAATGAAACAATGAATCTATCTAACATACAGGCCTATTATTAACTAGCGGTCATTGTTTTGGTTTGGTCTTTTTTATCGTTGCATTGTGTTTCTTTTTAACAGAAAAAAACCCTGGCTTGATTATATTCATCAACATTCTATATACAGTCAACACTCTTCCACTTCTCACCACTCAGATAGTGGCTTCATATCCTCGCTGCTTGATTTTTCAGTGATTAAGGCGGCCCATTTCACAACTGCACATGCACGACCTGGCAGGCATGAGTATTCAAAATAGGCAGTCATGAATACGTAAATTTTCCCCCTGCCCCCCAAGCCACTGGTGCACGGTCTGCCTGCTCATGCAGGTCCAGACTTCCTGCCCACAGCACCCAGGGTGTAGCTGCACTCGCCTGGGCCACCCCAGACTCGCCTGCCAGAGATCCCTGGGGCAGCTGCATCTGCCCGGGCTGGCCCGGACTAACTGCTTGCAGCGCCCGGGGCGTGGCTTCGCCCGCGTGTGCCAGCAGCACCGCAGGAGAGACAGCGGTTACCATAGGGACTAGCTGTGACAGACATCGGTGCCCACCCAATGCCTCTTTCCATGGAAACACTGCAATATACACCAGACACACGCAGACACAGCGCTTCCCTCTCTCACCCCCTGGTGACACAGGTAAGCTCTTCTGTCTTGTCCAGTGTCCCAGACAGCATTAAAGAACCCCGCACCCCATGTTTCAGTGCTGGCAGAGCTGTACAGGGCCAGCCCCAGCCCCTGCTTTTCCATGCCAGGAGTGTCTGCCAGGAGAGAACACGGCAGGGAGGCCTCAGAAGTCCATACAGACCCGTGGTGCCCCTCCACCTGCTGCAGCTGCTGAAGAGCAGGTCAAGACCCATGGTACCGTGGTATAGCAGACCTGACTGTATTCTAATGGTGTGGCATAGCAGAAGGGAACATTTGTTAGATAATTTGTTATCCTTTCAATTTTCCATAAAAGAATCAGAAAACCAAATTCAATTCATTTCAAGGCTGTTTTTATCTTTATTTAACTCGACTTCAGTAGAACAATTTAATTATAACAGCGTATCTGGGCATATTATACCCCCTAGTGTATTTGCTTAACAACTTAAAACAAATTGGGAAAACCTTTGATCTGTAAAAAAAAAGTAAAACATTCACATTTTCTAATGCAAATACAGCTAATTCTGAACCATATCTGGGATGAATTCTGGTTCAAGTATCTTTTCCCATTTTCTTTGGGCCATTCAGCCACATACAGTAATTAATTGCGGTTCTGGCTGCTTATTTCTCCCTCCCCATATTGCCTTATCTCTGCGTCTGTGTACATGGGGCCTGAATTCACCAAGGACAAGATAGACTAAGAAAATGCAATTTCACCAAAATGTTTCATTTTATCACAGTGCTCTCCCATCATTTCCATCTCCTTCACAGGAGACACTGGTCAAGGAAAAGAAGTCCACACCATGTTACAACTCTCAGTTGGTTTGCCAGATACAAAAAAGAGGAACTGGAAATGCCTCAGTAAGGTAAATAGAGGGAACCACATCCCAAACCACTGAACCTGACACGCTGACTTTTCTTCCATATGTTGGTATAAAAAAATACTTCTTTCTAATAAAAACTATGAAGTATATTGATTTTCATATTTTTTATCACCAGATTTAAAGTTTATGGCACTTAATTGTCTTTTCAATAAACTCTAATATGCAGAGGCTCAAACTGCATTGAATCACAGAGGAAATCAGGATTATTGCTTTGGCTCTTTTTATTTTGCTTGTTTGTTTAAGGTGAAAAAACTGGAGTGCTATGACTCCCATTACAATTCTTTGTAATTTGCCTCCATAAGTAAATAGCAATTACAGAACGAAGTGGAATTATGGTTTACATTACTTGGACTTCTCATGGCTGGAACATGAAAAATGATAGGCACAGATTTCCAGTTTTAAAAATCTATAAGCAAATATGACTTACTTCCAATGACAGTGGCCTCCTGGAGTGCTTGGGCAAAACAGAGGCTGGTTATTTGTACAAATGCTGCCAACTGTTCTTTTCTCTACAGTTTTGGAGAACTCTGCTCTCTCAGACACATCCAGGTGTTTAGGTACAAGGTGGTCTCCTGCTTTTCTTCCCTACCCACACAAGTGACCAAACACTGGTATATATGATGCATGGCCTGAATCAACAGCAACAAAGTGACTTCTAAATGCTCCAACATGACAGGAGCTCAGAGTGTTATTTCATGTGAAGGAGAAACAACATAGCTCTGTCCTTCTCTCACTCTGTCCTTCTCTCAGTGGCCACGGTACCTGAGTCTGATCATTGTTTTTCATGGAACAGCAACATACTTCTTAAATATTATTTTTAGCAAGCACATTAATCACTCAGTCCTTGTTCCAGACAAAAGTCAACAGAGTAACATCAGCACTCAGGGGTGTACTCACGAGTTATAAGCTACCAGGCCCTACAGGACAGCCAGGGATGCTCCACTTAAGAACCTGCTGTACCTAAAGGTGGTTTCAAGATGCCAGATTAGCTGCACACAGGCAGGAGCACCCATCACGTTAGCTTTAGTGATGTTTGTAGAGCTGACTTGATTCACTGGTCTTATGCAGTACCTGGTTCTATACTAAAATCAGCTAGAGATGGTCTTTGCTTTACTGCAGATCTGTAGATGTGCTTTCATCTTTTCTCTGTAATTAGGAAATGCAGCTGATGAACATGGTACTTCAGTTGTCTTTACTAACATTTTCCACCTCTACTTCATCCTCTTGTCATGTTCTTGTTTCAACACTTGACAGAAGCTGTTCTGTATCAGTGGGTATTCTTGTGTCGGAGTGCAAAAGATTCCTTAGAAGAGAGAAAAACTCTTCAAATAACAAACACAAACAGATTTATAGAAAATTCCAATCAAATGTGGTAACGTTGATAAAATCCCAGTGTTTTATCTTCATGTTTGTAATGAGGGAATACAAACAAAACCCCAAGCTACAGGCCCAGGCTCTTGCATAGTAATGGAGAAATCTTGATGGCACCTAATTCTGTACTACTTTTTACCCTGCACTTCAAATTTCATTGCTTTGGTGGAAAAATTAAAAAACACATGAAGAAAACCTTGCTGTATTTGGCCTAAAGACACTGTGGAAATAATCACTAAAACAGCTTTCAAGCTAAAACTAAGACTGGAAAACACATAAAGAGGAGCAAGTGAGAATATTTTTTCATGTGGAAGATGCCATTAAAGCATGGCATTATTTACACTTCCAACGTGTTCATTCTTTTCCTAGTGTTTAGAAAGTAGATAGAATTACACGTTCACAGGTTATTCTGAGTTGGAAGGGACCCACAGGATCATCTAGTCCAACTCCCAAGCGAACATCCACACAGGGATCAGGCCCACAAGCATGGAACCATGGGCACCACGCTCCATCCATCCAAGCCTCCCACCATCTAGACCATGTTGCTGAGCTCCTCATCGAGTCTTCTCTTAAACACCTCCAGGGATGGTGACTCCACCACCTCCCTGGGCAGACCATTCCAATGAGTGATCACTCTCTCTGTGAAAAACTTCTTCCTAACATCCAGCCTAAACCTCCCCTGGCATAGTTTAAGGCTGTGTTCTCTTGTTCTGGTGTCATCAGCCTGAGAGAAGAGATTTACACTCACCCAACTGCAACCGCCCTTCAGGTAGTTGTAAACAGAAATCAGGTCACCTCTGAGTCTCCTCCAGGCTGAACAACCCCAGCTCCCACAATCACTCCCCATAGGGCTTGTCCTCCAGTCCTCTCACCATCCTTGTTGCCCTTCTCTGGACCCTCTCAAGCAGCTCAACATCCTTCTTAAACTGGGGAGCCCAGAACTGCACACAATACTCGAGATGTGGTCTGACCAGTGCTGAGTATAGGGGAAGAATAACTTCCCTGGTCCACACTGTTCCTAATACGGGCCAGGATGCCATTGTCCCTCTTAGCCACCTGGGCTACCGCATTTCAGTAAGCTTTAAGGCATCAGATACTTTGTGAGGCAGTGACAGGAATGCACTCCTTTTTAGCTTCATAGATAGCAAGTGAGAAATAGAAATTCTAGTAGATAAAACTGGTCATGCAATATAGGCTGCATCACAGAAACCTAGACAATAATCAAATATCACAAGATTAGCCAGAAAAGATGATCATTTCCACTGGAGAATATAAAAGAGAAATATTTCTGCTTTAAAATATCTTTAAAGTGGTTATTTTTATCTTACAGATTAAAAAAAAAAAAGTTAAAATACTTTGACATTTTAGAATTTTAATTTCAATTTAAAAATGTGGAGCAGAAGGTACCATTACATAGTAGTTTCTTTTAAGGTAGAGAAAGAATTTTTGCACCTTTTTTCATATACCAATCTCATTCACTCTTTCCCTCTCTCTCTCCCTGGTTGATGTTTCTATCCTTGAAGAACTGAAAGAAACTAAGAAGCTGGACTTCCAGCATTTAATTACGTCCATTAATAGACACACATATAGAGATAAACAATAGAGAAACAAGCTTAAAATTCAATTACACATAAACATACATGAAATTTCTTATCTTTTCTCCATAATGAGTAGTTACAGAAGAAGACATTCTACTGCTGGAATTCACTTGAATCAATACAGTTACAGTGGCAGAAACATACCAAATGAGATATTTGTTGAAGCCAATACTAAGGAATTTTGGTACATATTATATAATCAACTTCATTCACAATGAAATAATTGAATAATTTTAATTGCAGCCTTCATATGAGTTAGTTCTTTGAAGAACAGAAAATGTAGTGTTTAATACAAAAAACCCTTGAATATCCATCAGAGGCTTTTGGTTGCTTCATAGTACATTGTCAAATAGCTTCAAAACAAAAATTTATTCTAGACAACTTCCATGAGTTCCTATGTCATCAGTTTACAAATGGGTTTGCTGCATAATTAATACCATTAATTTACAACTGCCTCTGGGATAGTAACTTAAATTATATTAATTATTGTTTTCATTATCACAGCTGCTACAGTCCTTACTTGTAGGACACATTTTTAATGTCTTCCTTATCTTAGGAACACAAACCAATGCTTTGATTTAATCTCTCATATGCTCTATATGCATTCAGCATACTGCCGATTTTGTAATTAAAATTGAGGTTCCATTGTCAATGATTGCTTCTTAGGATTTCCTTCTGGAATACAGACTGATAACTTGAAATTGAATATGCAGGTTCACACTACCACTTCTTCCACTGATTTGCTCATGTAAGTCATTTCACTAATAAAACAACACCCTGAGAAAACCTCACTCTTGAAACATCAAGTACTTCCTTTTGAAGATATCTCTTTGTTTAAAGGAAAGAAAACAAAATATACACATAAATAATAGCAAAATAACAAGTGTGTATACCATGACATAGAAACAAGTTGACTGAAGCACTGTTTAGGTCAGAGCACAAATTCACATGCTCATAATTCCTGAGGGATAAATATAGCTCTAACATTCAGAGAGAGCACAGCTAAAGCCATTCACCAAACCAGGGAGAGCAGACATCCAAAAAACACAGCCTGGGTTCTGTAATCCTCTCCCTAAACTCCTTTTTTGTGTTCAGACTAAAGTCAAACCACAAAGAGACATTGTCTCCTCCTCAAGACAGAGCAAAAGTCTAGTCTACTACAGAAGGAATTATCAGTTAATGAGATGTAACAATCTTCAGTCTGTCTTCATATCCTGGCTTATTACAGCTATCACAGTAGCCTAATATGGATTAGCTATTTATTGTGTAATATGAACTCTGGCTTATCTAAAACCTTTTACAAACAGCAGCAGATGATCATCTGAACACCAACTTTATATCTATGAAACTTCAGGGGAAAAAACTAAATCCGTTCCAAAGGTCCGGGATGAAATTACAGCCAAGCTGAAGTTTGTGCCAAAGTTCCCAATGACAGCTGTGGTCCAGGAGCTTCCCCAAGCCCTGTGATGTGTCTATTGTATTACCTGCAGCAAATCACTTTTGCTTCTTTCAATATAGCAGCACACACTAAAATGCAGACAAATATCTCTTGGAAATTAATGTGTGTAAAGCACTAGAAAGACCAAACGAATAACAGTATAAAATTGTAATCTATTGTTCAAAATGTAAGAGCTCATTCAGATTGTTTCTTTTCACACATCATTTTAATTAGCTCTGCAGCCCAGCGGTCTTTATACAACTGTAATTGCTCTTTCATACTGCCCTACACATATGCAGCTAAGTTTGACGAAAAGTAAAGATAACCTTTAATTTCCTCCTTTTGCAAAGGGCAAATACAATATTTCGCTTATGATACTTGGCTGATTTAATTAAACGCAGTTTTCAGTATGTGTTCATAAGACATTAGACTCTAAGGTGATCCAGGTCTTTAAATCATGTTTTAGGATCACTGACACACTTAAAGTCCTTATTTGCTCCAGTCTTCTAAGCTTCGTAAGAAAGAATGTCTTACAAGTTAAAAGAAGCTGCTCTAGTTCATCACCCCTGCACAAACCCTCAGCAAGGCAGTCCTACACCCAGACTGCCTCCAGCTTCTCTCTCAGCAGGTGGTCACCACTTCTTTCTGTCTTATGTTCAATTGATTGTGTGGATCAGTCAGAAATCATGCTGAAATATTGCTGCTGATTTTGCACTAGTGCATCCAGGCTTGCCATCTGGTCTTGCATAGATGGTAGTCAAGGACTGATAAAAGTAGACTGAAAAAGTTTGAAGGTTGATTGCAGAAGAAAATAAAAAAAACCCAGAACTGGTGCTGGCTAAAATGCACATGGACTGTTTATCAAACACATTAGTGGCCAGAAGTGGAAGACTAAAGATCAAATCAAATGCCTGTAGATACATAAAAATATCTGTGTTCCTTACAAAGCCATAGAACCTATGAGTTCATATGTAGAACATCCGTACTAGCACATGCACAAATATATTTACAAACTCCGATATACATTTACAAACTCTGATACAAGCATATAATATATGCCTATACAATGCCAGGACACTTCTGCCCTACAAAAAGGTTGCAGACTGCTCAGCCACATTAGTGTAATGGCAGCAAGGCACCAGAGAGCTCAGTTTTCCAGTCTGTTTTTTAACAACTTCATCTCAATTACTCAGTGAGAAATTGAAAGTTAGGATTTATTCTTTTTCCTGAGTTTCTTGCCATTTCAGCCCTACAAGAGAGTCCCAGAATGCTGCTGTCATCTTCACAGAAGTCTTGAAGCACATGACATAATTCCCCTCATTGCATGTTCTATTGCTGCATCTATCAATAAACAGGCGTAATTTCCAAGTCAAGCACTGGGAGTAGAAATAAATCCCTACTTACATCTATTAGAGCTGAGAGATCAGTCTTGAGGGATGATGCTGGCAAGCAACTTCAGTTCTACAGTATCACACATCAGCAATTTGCCCTTTGGTATCTCAAGATGTCTGAGTCATTGAGAAACAGACGGATTTCCGCAAAACCAGCTCCCTCTCCAGGGCTGAGGCTTACATGTGGTGAGGTTCCACCACAACACCACTGAGCGCTGGAAGTCCTCCCCTCACCACCATAGGAGAATCAAGCCCATGTGGTGCTGCCACCACAGATGCGCATCTCAGCAGTTTCCCTTTAAAAAACACATTGCAGGGCAAATTTGGTGACACACCAGCAACACTGTTGCAAGAAATATATTTGGGAAGCAGGTGGTGCCCAGCATCACATCTGTGTGTCTCCATATCCCTGCATGTATCTTCTAGCAGCCCATTAATTTTGTACAATGGAGTAACTACTGAGTGACTCCAGAAACGGGAAATAAAGAATAAATAAAATATGCAATGTTATCATAGTTTGAATGCTGTTGAAGAAAACCAGGGAATTTTAAAAGATGCTTCCAGAAGTACAAGCACAAGTTAACAGCAGAAGTTTTAAAGTGCAAGTATGGGATAAGGGCCATAGGGTTACAAGCATAAATCATTAATGTTCAATTATTACGCATTACAGGAATGAAAACTTGTGTGTTGGTATGAAGGACAACAGAGGAAACAAAGAAACAATATCCAGCATACGTAAAACATAGTAAACATCATAGAATTTGGATGTAGAATTTGCTGGCCAATGAAGAAGGACATGTAAACTGTTGGCAAAGATAGGAAAGTAACTTCAAGTGGGCTCAAACTGCACAGTATGGTCCACCATCAACATCCCTGCAAACAACTGATAATGCTGGCAGCTTCCATAACAATGCATACAAAATAAAAGAAGCAGTGTAAATGAGAAAGCTTGTCTAGGTTATCTCAATGATCATTGAGAATGAGCTGTAATAATAGGATCATTTAGACTTAAAGCATCACTGTAGCTGAACTACATCATCATATAAACTCATGTATGAGAGAGTCTGCATGCATTTGTGTGAATGGTATAATGAGGAGGTTGTAAGAGAAAACAAATTGAAGAGAGGATAAGTATGGGAGGTAGTGCATGGAAGGCTTTTCCAAATGGTTAAACTCAGTAGATTAATGGAACAGTTGAATACATAAGAAATTATAAATTCAGAATACCAGAAGTCAGCCCAATCTGCCCAAGACCTCCAGGACACCCTGGAATCAGCAAGCAACAAGTTGAAATCCATCCAAGAAGGCTGCATTTGCTGCACTTGGAAAAATACTGCAGGATTACACATAGACCCCTCACCTTGAAGTCAAAGGCATAGTAGTAGAACCTTCTGTTTCTGCACAAAGTGTTGCCCTGACAGCTGTGGCTGCAGCAGGGTAGCTACGAGTTAGTGCACAAGAAATCTGCTTGAGTAACCAAACACACCCTGTCAATAATCATTTACCGGTAATAAGAACAGCTTAATTCTATTAATGAAAATATCTTGGATAGTAAAAAGTGTTCTAATAAACGTTGGTTGTGATGAGTGTCTCCATTGACCTGTCCCCTTGTCAGGGAAAAGGGAATTAAATACATTACAACTCTATGACAAGATTGTCAATATTTCAATTAGAGTAACTCAAATTTTTTGTGTGTTTTTCAAGCTTGTATAAGTTGCACAAGGTATTTGATCTTTCACCACATCCTTGAGGCTTGAGAATGATTTGAATGCAGTGGGTGAGATTGAACATTTCTCATCTGTGCAATATTTCTACTCATTTTTGAAGAACTGCCTCACTGCTTTGTTTAAAACTGACTGAAGGAGGACTGGTACAGCCTCACTTTAGCAGATGAGTTACATTTTAAGCATCTTCAGGTTAACAACTGTGTATGAAATCCCTTATGGCTTCTTATGAGGATGTGCTGGATGTCAGGGCTCTCTGTGCTTCAAGGTGAATGTGCTGTTAGCAAGAGTCCTTTAGCAGCATTTTCTCAGTGTTTCCCCAGGTATAACTCTATCCAAAACACTTCAACACGGATTGTGAACACTCCTGTCATCCCAATCTGATAGCAAGAAATGAACCCAAAGTACCACAGGTTCAGGCTCGAGTTCACTCTCACTGCCAGCACTCTCAGCCATGAAAACTGACTCTTTCCAGGAGAGCATACAAGACTTGAATGTGCCCATTCTCATGCCTCAGATTCCTGTCATTTTATCTCCTGCCCCTGATAAAACCGATCAGTTCCACCTGCTCTCATCCAAACACCAAAACACAGGGAGATGCTCACACATATCCTGAATGTATTATATGTGTATGTCTCCACTGAGAGCTGTCTCCTCATTTTGAATGTTTCTGCTCCCCTAAAACTTTCCTTTTCCTCTAATTTTCCTCTTTTAGTCCTTCTGTCTGTTCTTGGCTAAATAATGTTAAAAGTGCATTTAATTTTTATATAACCTTTTCAGTATAGTTTATTAAAAGTATTTTCATTTTGAAAACTTTGAAGAGTAAGGGGCTTTGAGAATTAAATGTTTTGGACAAGTTTGGTTTAATTGAAAAGTAACTTTTCATTTAAAAATAATTTATCTGGCAAGGGAAAAGAAAAGGTTGTTCTGATTCGGTTTTGGCAGCACAGATTCTATGAAGTTCTCCGCTGTGTTTGGACTCTTCCATTATTAGTATTCTAAAGCTTTCAGCTTCACTTATTTTAAATCTGTGAAGAATGACATTTGCAATAGATACCTCCTTTCCCAAACAGCTACATCTTATGTCTGGGCACTTGTCTTGCTAAGGAACTGTATTTTTGGAGTAGGGATCTAAAGAACAAAAACACACAGAGCTGTACAACTTAAATTTTCAAAGGCCATACAACTGCCACCCACATACCAATGACAGGTAATAGCACATTATTGACCTTTTGGGATTATTTCCCTAGGTGATCAGGACATACTCTCAAATATGATTTTCAAGATTCAAAAAATCTGGCCTCTGGATTTATCAGTTTTTCTATCAATCAGAAAAGAGACAAAATAAAAGCTATGCTGTCACAGATTTTATGACAGGCAAATTAAAACTTTAGTCTTTATCCACTAATATATGAAGAGACTGAGGACTTCTAATTACTCTGCTCTCATTTTCTCTCTGCCATTTCAGCAAACAGCAGTGAAACTCTTATGGTACCAGCTAATCCATATTACTCAGCTTCTTTCCATATAGAAGAGGACAGAGTTCCATTGATGGTACACAATTGATGTATAGGGATACACAGAGTATTTTGGAAATACCAGATGTTAATTTTTCACAAAGCAAATATAGGAGAAGGCAGTTAGTATTTTAATCACTAAGAAATGGATTATTTCATCCTATATTATAATCATCTGCTATTGTATCAGCAATAGGTTTCCCATCAAAAGCTGTATCACCCTTCACAGTGATCCATGCAAAGGATTTAAAGAATAATCAATACAAGTCACTCTACAAGTATTCTTACCTGTCCTCTGCTAATAAAACTCAGTGGGTTAACAACTCAGATGACTCTTTCTGCCGGCTGCTGTTTGTAGAAGGTAGAGCACAGTTGGAAGATAAATCAGAAATGAACATTAAAAAATCAGCAAATTAAATTTCTGTGATAGAACTGAAGAAGAGGTCCTGTTTTCCCCTTCTCAGCAAGGATTTTCAGAGGTCCTTTTAATGAGCTATTTTCTGAGTAGGTCTGTGTGGGCCCAGAAGAATGCTGGCTACAAAGAGTAATTATTCTGGCACTCAGCTACTAACAAACAATAAGGTAACGCTGAATGGCTGTTGGCTTCTTCTGCACATTCATAGGAGGGCAGGATAATAGACTTAGAATCTTGTTTATTTCTCTGTAGTAATCATTAAAAAGTAGATGACTTTAAACATTTAACTTGAGCTCCCCCAGATATCAAGAATACTGCATTCTTAAGAGTGCTAAGGTAATTTTCATATGACTTTATCCATTGGGAAGACACCACTTCCAATTAAATAAGTTTATTTTTATCTTTCCAACGAAAGTGTTTATGTGAAAATTGTTATTTTACAAACTTGACTTTGCCTCATCAAAAAAAAAATCTTAGTTTTACACTTCGGCATAATCATCCAGCTAAATACAGCCATGTACCATTCTTCGGATATTTTAGAATGTGGGAGAAAGAATAGGAGAACTGTAGGAGAACAGCAGACCATACATTTTGCACCAAGAACAAGCATATTTTCTTTAGCCAACAAATATGGGCAGCTTGCAAACCAAAGTCTATACTTTGCCTCAGGCCTCCTGTGCAGCAATAAGTGCCTATAACCTCGTCTGTACCAAAATATTCTGACGGTCCAAGGGTAACTGTAACTTCTTCATGATACATTTCCAGATATCCTACATTCACATGACATTATTTGACTAGTTTTGGTGAAGGTAATATATGGAGTTAACACATGCCAGCCTTAACTTAGGACAACTGCCACCTCTCCAGTTTCTGTACCTAAAAATGACAAGGCATCTGTCAAAGCTCCCATGTGAGTCCAGTCAAGCAGCTCCTCCTAACTGGGACTATCCCATTCAGATGGCCATCTTTACCTATGTCAAGTTCTGGTTTTTACCCTCAACTCATATTCCTGTCAGATAAGAGAGATAAAAGATGTCCTTCACTTTCAAAATCAGTTTCCTTCTTTCGAGCCTTATGCTCTCAGTCTTATATTTCAGTGCCAATTAACACATCTACTGACCAGCAATTCTTTCCTTCCTCTTTCGATAAATATATCATAATTTACTAATCTCTTATCACTTAGGTTTCTCTTGCTGGCTCTTTTTTCCATTTCCAGTTTGCAATGTACCTTTAAGTTATATGTCAGAGTTTACGACGTCTGAAGTGGACTTCTAGAAAAGTGAGAAAACACTTCATGACCAAATATGCTACTAATGGCAGGCTTCTAAAGAAGAATCTTGCAAGTTTAAGCAAAATTCTGTCAATGTTATAAAGAATACTTTAGACTTTCAGTTGAAAATGTGTAAATAACACTATCTCTATAGATGCTATGAACTAACCAAAAAGATCACAGTATTACAAAAAAGGGCAAGGGACTTAATTTTGATAAAAAAACCCCCACACGCTATCATTTATTTCCTACCAGGATTTTCTCCTGAAGTTCCCAGAGTCGCCATCCCTGGAGGTGTTTAAGAGAAGACTGGACGAGGAGCTTAGTGACATGGTCTAGATGGGGGGTGTAGGGCTGGATGACCCTGGGTCCCTTCCAGCTCGGAGTGGCCTGCTAGACTGTGAGGGATCTAGGTGGTGTTACGCTCTGGGATGTGCTCTCGGACTCTGTACGGGTGTTAGGTGGTGAGTTGGACTAGATGATCCTTGTGGGTCCCTTCCAACTCATAATACTCTGTGATTCTGTGATTCTGTATAAGAATACAGGTGAGAGTGCAACGGAAAGCACTTTTGCATGTACTAAGAAAGAATGTAGATTCAGTACTTGATTGTGATGTATTTGTACCTTCATGTTGCATCTTCATTCTAAGCAACTTGAAGAAGGTATGAATGCAAGAAGCGTAGCTTTAGAGTAAAGAAGCAATTGAGTTAATTTACAGCCAGAACTACAATATCAGAGATTTTAGAAACCTTTTAATCACCTTAATATATTTCAAAGCCTGTATTTCCTATAATGCCCCAAAATAAATGCAGTACAATAATACAGTAATTCCAACATATTCCTTGTAGATTCTTAAACCACTCTGGTGACCAGGGAGTACTCTTTGCCCTCAAGTTGTGCATTAAGTGACATTACTAACATACATCACATGGGATGTATTCTTTCTCTGCTCCTGCCCAGAGGTTTAGCATTTTGATGATATCATGAGTATTCATAAATCAAGGTTCCCTTGTGCTGTATTTTCTACCAGCTAAAAGTACATACCTCCTTCTTCAAACTCTAGGTTTTAGATTCCAAAATTCTGTAGTCATACAAAGAGATCTTTGCTCCTTTGGTCTTAGTGACAGGTGACTCTGCAGTCCCTTAAGAGCAGAGCTGCCAGATTCAAGGATAATATTGCTTGCTTACTGCAATGCTCTAAAATGCCTGGGTTGAGGAGAATCCTCCAAGACATTAGAAGAAATGATTTTTTTATCACTTCGGACCATTTTTTTCTGAAAGTTACTTGAAATACGTCAAATTTTACCCAAGAAGTGAGTGAAAATGGATGCAATTCCGACTTTCTGAAATTGCTCTTAGCTTTGAAAAGGGAAGAAATAAATTTTGGATGTCAATTAAACCTTATTTCTGTCAGTATTAGCATTAGAGCAGTACCATTTATCATCATACTCCCAATAATAACAATGTACATGATTTCAAAAAGAGACCCAACTCGGAGTTAGAGTCAACTTCAAACCCTAAAAAGTAATATTCTAAATGCATAATTTGCTACCACTAGAGATTGCTTTTTACTTTTCATTCATTTCCTGAAAACCCTGTTTCAGACAGAAGTGAAGATCGTAATTTAAATTACATATATTAGGAGGTTAATATAAAGTTAAAAAACTGAAAGCTTTTCAGTTATCTCTTTAAGATATCAGTTACAGTTTTAATTTCCAAGAGCAGGCATCACTAAATCAGACATTAAATATATATCCTTTATTTAAATTCAACTGAAAAAGCCCTATAACTTATATATTATTTTTTCACCCAATGTTTTGACAAGTTAGAAGATTTACAGATGATAAACAGATTTGGACTTAATAGAAGTCCTTCTTATGCTTCAGCAAATGATTCTTGCTAGTATTTTTTAGTCCAGAGATTATGTGTCCTGTGAACAATATTAAGAAATCACAGGCTTTTTTAATAAAACTCTCCTATCTGTCTGCACAAAGGCATCATGCAATTTGAAAGCAAATCTGAAAATCAATGTTTTCTGGACAGCTCCACCAGTTTACATAACACAGAAGCATATGTAGTCTCAAATTAAAAATAAAAATTAAAAACCCTAAAACTGTAAGTCATGAATTAAAAACATCTGAACAGCAATGTATTGGCAGTCCAATGCAATTTTAATTATTCAAACTTTGTACTAAAACTTCAGGTTATTTTAAAATAGTCTTATTTTTTTAGAAAAAAGACATTGCTGTACTATTTATGTCAAACTATTTTTCATAGCATCAGTTCCTACTGCTATGGCTGTTTCATCAGAAAAAGAAGTGATTAGGAGCTAAGTCTTGCCAATGCTATCCAGCTGAGGTTTTGATTACAACAGAGACTACAGGCCAGCGGGAGAGCTCATGAGCTCAAGAAAAGGACAAGGCAGGTGTGTCCACAGGACCAGTCCTCTTCCCTGAAATATTCATTCTCTGACTCTTAAAGGAAGTGTAATCAGTTACATATATCTTTCCAAAAAGTAGTACCTGCATGCATTATGTGTCTTACAGCTCCAGTCCCTAATTTTGCACCTGCTCTGCCTATTAGGCCTTGTTTGTTGCCAGGAATAGTTGTGGAGAAAAGAGTTTGAAAGTTAAGGAAATTAAGCAAGTTATTTTTGGAAGTAACTAAAATCTCTCTTATACAAACTATTTATTTTTTTCTCTGCTTTCCAGAAAAGATTCTTTTAGAAAATTATCAAATATATTAGTAGCTGGTAACATGTCACTAATGTAAAAGGTTGCCTTTAATTTCATTAAAAGTCAGATAGTGTGGTTCGTTGCAGGCAATATGATTCCATGTTGTCACCGTATGTAAGAAATTTCATCTCCTGTGCAGTTCTGAAATGGACTAGAAATTTTTCCTTTAAGTATTTTCTTCCACATTAAAAAAGTCACTTTGCTTGAACAAACCCATTTAATAGAACATATTTGGTTTTGTTCACTTTTTATCTGTACGTTTCCTTGAACCCAGGATGAAATGACTAGTGGAAACATCAGAATGGAGAGATAGAACTGCTTTTAAATAGGCCTCTCTTTGAAGGACAAGATGGAAACTACAGTACTGACAAGTACCCCTGCTATCAGACTATTTTCATATGTCTCTTTCTCAGATGTGTTTTCCAGCATAAGCTTCGAAAGATGTCTTCCTCCATTAGCATCAGAAAACAAATTGCCAAAGGTTGAAACCTTCCTTCCTATGAAGTTTCTTCCTAGTCAGAAATGTCAGGCCCGATCATTGAATGTTATGGTCATGGTGATGGTCATGGTGATATGACCTTCCAGGGTCAGAGAAGCATTTGGCACAGAAATCCTGATGCAAAGGTTTTGGATGAAGTATATATCTTCAAGGTCCTTTCCAGCCTCATCTATACTGTGATACTGTGTGATATGAGGAGTGAGCAAGGAGTTTTAGATAACCTTGAGATGACAGATTTTGGTCTGCTGCCCTCACTAGAACCTGCCTTTGACCTGCGTGAAGTCAAGGGCCACTGCACCACCTGACAGTCATAAACAAGCCAGAAGGTTGCAGGTAAAGGGTCCGTCATCAGCCTTTACTCTTCTTCCAAAACAATGCAACTGAGAAACTCATGTGGTCACAGACAGATTTGAAGCAATTGGCAAGCATTTTTATTTGGCTACTCACTAACAATGAACAAACACAAGATTTAAGACTGCACTGGCCCATAGCTGTTCTTGGCAGAATTCAACAGCAAAGGCTTATAAAGCCTTCTGTGCTACAAAAACAAAATCGGGTCTGCTTAAGAACTCCTCATCTGCTCCACAGGACACAAATGACCTTACTCATTACACTTTCTCTCCATTGTACTAGAACCTCAAACATCCAGTAGGGCATTCAGGATTAAGAGGCTTTAGCATGCTTTCTGTAGAAACTGTGTGTCTGTGTATTGTGTGTGTGTTTGTAAAATGAAAGACTGGAGAATGCTATGTGGGTGGAGGTGAAGAATTTGGGATTTGCTTTTGCAAATAGCTAGGTCAGCAGACTGTATATTTCACACAGAATCACAGAATCACAGAATATTATGAGTTGGAAGGGACCCACAAGGATCATCTAGTCCAACTCACCATCTAACACCCGTAAAGAGACCGAGAGCACATCGCAGAGCATAACACCAACCTAGATCCCTCACAGTCTAGCAGGCCACTCCGAGACGGAGGGGGCACAACGTCATCCAGCCCTACACCTCCCGGCTAGACCATGTCACTAAGCTCCTCGTCCAGTCTTCTCTTAAACACCTCCAGGGATGGTGACTCCACCACCTCCCTGGGCAGCCCATTCCAATATGCAATTACTCTCTCTGTGAAAAACCGCTTCCTAATGTTAAGATTGAACCTCCCCTGGCGTTTGCCCTGTAACAAAAAACTAGGCCTTGCTCAAATGAAACTACAGAGTTTTTAATTATTACCTGGGAAAAATTTTGATTTGAGCAAGATATTATGATGATTTTGAGATCACATAAAAATGTGCCGTCATACATTTGCACCTTCCAACTTAAAAATATACTATTTCCCACGAGGACTAATGAAAGGCAGTTCCCTCAGAATTATTCTGTATCACATCAAAAGACAAAATTCTAAATGATCAGCTTATATCAGCTTTCATAAGTACCCAAGTGGCACACTTCAGAAGTTGTTTTTCTCATTCGAACTTGGCTTGTCTCTCTTGGAGTGTGTGTACCCAACTGTGAGTCTATTTTAAAAGGTTATTATCTGTCAGTGGAGCTACAGATAGTGAACCAACCATCTACGGGCTGTTGGATATCTGTAACCATAAAAAAAATTACCATTAATAAAATGGATTTATTTAAATAGCCTATCATTACTTCTCTGAACAGCATGAGAATGTGCCTCCACTAACAGGGGATAACTTATTTGAATGCGTTAATCGAGCAGTTGCATTCGTGTGATTTCTCATACCTGGTAAATCAAGCCCAAAACATCATGAAATACTCTTTTGTAGGATCTCTTAGTCAGCGACATTGCCATTCTGCATCACTTGTAATATATTTAGATTTTTGTTTTTGTTGTTTGTCACCACTTTAAAACAGCTGGTATACAAGCACGCAGCAAATATATTCTGGGTAAGAATTTTTATACACCTTCTGGTAAGACTATGTATTTCATCTCTGTTCTGATTGAGTTCATACTTTTGCATCATCCACAAAAAATTGCTAACAAGTTATAAAGCACACGTTTTCTGGGAGCCTAATGAGTGATGTGTTAATGCACAAACATTTTTTCTTTTTCAATTATAAAATCACAATATAATTATTGAAAAGTAAAATATAAAATAAAATAAAGGCACAATATCTTAGAAAAATATGCAAATAATGTAATTCATTCATGTAGCAGCAAAAGAAAGTGCACAGAAAACCCACTAGATCTTAGTTTGCTGTTAGATCTTGACATCAAATATAAAAGATTTTCAAAGACTCAATTAAATTCTGTTTGGAATGCAGAGAACCATTAAAAGTTTCTTGAAACTTTCTAATCAAAATTGAATCATAAGAAGGCAAAAGCCCACAATAAGAATATTTAGGAGGAAAAAAGTTTAAATACCAATAAAAAATAGGATAGTATCAAGTATTACAAAGGGATTAATTTAAAAATAGATAGAAATTCTACAAAAACATCCATATAAATAATATTATGTACGGGAATGCAGAAGCAGCTAAGGACTAGCTGTTGAACAGAACACAGGAATGAAAAGGACAATTTAGGTCCCCCACTCTAGCCCAGTGAATATTCAATTAGTTAAACAACAGGAAAGACTTTCATTAGGAGAAACTCACTGACATACTCTGTGCCTAATGATGAGGTCTTTTAATTCTCCTGCAAATTAAGAGATCTGAGTGCAATTCATAACGCTGGCCCTTCTCACACTGTTGTCTAGGTGTCATCTCTCTGCCACAGCCTGAGACAGGACACTGGACGAGCCGGGACTCTGCTGTGTGGCAATTTTTATAGTCTCAGTCTCCTAAGAAACTGATATCTAGTTTAGAGGCCTAAATTTGGAACGAGCCACAGCTGAGAATCCTGAGCAAGGCGAGTTGCTCCCCTGTGGCCCCATGTCAGATGCTTACCGGTTTCATGGGCTGGGGTTTAGGCTCTTTTCTAGAGCTGGCTTTTCCTGACATGTCCTTGAGGCAGCTCCTGATCACTGCTCTGATGTGATAACTTTCCTGGGTGATTACTGTAGATAGATACAAATCTTCTTAGGCTCCTGAGCTTGGGAGACCTGAACCAGTCTGGGTCAGCAGCCATGCAAATCCAAGGTACTTGTACACCACGTCACCTAATTTAATAAGTACAAGCAGAGCTCTGTGCTAACCAAATGACTCATCCTCCACACTGAAGTGGCTCCCATCCAAATGGTGCACAATGTGGTGGGAGGCACCAGCCTCCTTGGCTTTAAACATGGCCCTCCAAGCATTAGAGGAAGCATGGATGTTGCACTGCCCTGGGATTGCAAGAGATCCCAGAGCACCTTAAGATCACTGCTGAAAGGCAATGCTGAACTAAGAGCCATTGTAGTCCCACCCCAGATGATTTACAGGTCCCAGCAAATACTTCTAAGCTCTTACAAATGATCTTTTCTGTTCAAAATTCCTCCACTGATGAATTGCTTATGCTTTAGAGAAATCCCCATGCTTACTGTAACCTTCCATTGTATCCACATGGTGAAAATAACAGTCTGTGGCAAATCAATTGCAATGAGATCCAGGGTGGTAAGACATCAGGAACTTGTGCAAGTAAACGTCTCACAGCTCAGGTTCCCATCATTCATCAAAATTCGTGTACTTCAGAGGATTTTAAAATTCAGAGTGCATTTCTTCCAGATCACCTCGGCTAGATCAGCCTAGTAGTTTCATACCAGTCATTCATATTCAGAAGGCAGCAACATCGAATCAATTTTAAATTGCAATCAAATGATCGGCACATTTTAAAAGTACATCAGTCATTACATTAGTAATACTACAACACCACTTTCAACAGAAAAACTTTGTTTTTCCAGACATCTAATTTTGATGGAAACATCAAAAATGGATTTGCATTCTTAAAAAGGAAAACACCTTGAATGACATTGAATCTGTTCACATCTTGAATTGCTGGCAACGAAACTAATTGTGACAGTCTCTTAGAATAAAATGTTACCTATAAGCATTTCATATCCAAACCAATTAATGCTATCTGTCACTAGAAAAAAAATAAAAAAAAAAAAAGAGTAGAAGTAAAAACAAGGCACAAAAATAAATATTGCCTTCTGAAGGAGATGTTAAGGGCAATGCTAAGAACTGAACTGAAGCAATATACAATAATCTTACTGCTTCCAAGGACTGTCAATATGATATGTATGTCAATACACACCAAATTTATTATAACATCAAATTAGAGTCTTAAGTTGATGTTTTGCATAACTGATGATAAAAGTGACATTGGTAATAGCAGTATTACTTATCAAGATGTGTTATGTCAGCTTGCTTCTGTTCCTGTCAACACCTGAAATGTATAGTGATAATGCATATGCTACCCAGCTCTTTCTGCCAGCATCAACCTAACTTAAGTCAAATCTTTCTAGAAAACACTAGTCAACATGCTCTGCTACAGACAGCTGAGATACCAAGGCTATCTAACTTAAAGTGCTGGTGAAGAAATAAACTCTCAGGCATTACAAACAAACTAAGGTTCCACTGAGGGTATATATTATAAAAGACTGTGACATTCAAATAGTTTTTATATTATGAAAATACCAAATACAGTGCCTATTAATGCAATACTTGCAGTATAAGTGAAATACTTGATTTCATACAGATGATCTTGAAATCATTTTACAGATTTACTCCCAGTGAAGATTTTATTAAAGACCCCAGCAGAAGTATTCAAAAGATGTTGCATTTTCCACTGTCAATAAAGTAGATTAAAAGAACTGTTTTGCACTACTCTTTTAGCCTAACTACTGTTTTCCAGCTGTGATTGCCCTCATAAAATAAAAATAGACCCTCCCATGAATTATAGCAGCTTTTCTGTACCCAAGTATCACCTTCAGGAAGGACTAATTCTTAAATCTCTAAAAACTTGGAACTAGTCCTTTGTATCTCATTCCTACTTAAAAGAGCTCTGGAGGACATTGCTTACAGTGGTGGTAGAGGATGGTCACATCATAGTCACTAATCAGCATGTCCATGTGTCAATGTAGTGTTGGATCTGACCAAACCAGTGAATGAGTTCTGAGCTCGGGACAGATGGGACAGAAATGTTGAGGCCAGAGGTGCCTCTCACAAGAAAGAGTCTCACTATTGATTTCAGTGACGAAATGTCTTCAAATTTTGTCCGAACTACTTTAATGAAAACGTTTGTGTGAGGTGAAATCAGTTGCTCTTGCTTTCTCTAATGAGAAAAGAAAGCACAAGATGGATTTGCGTTTTATGCTGTCATGGAAACCTAGACTAATCATGGGCTAGTTCCTCCCAAAACATGAGACAGAAGACTAAGCCATTAACAAGGATAGACTTTATTGCTGTGCTACATTCACACCTAAATGTAAAATATACACTAAGGCTTACTCTTTATATGAGTCTCCAGAACAGCAATCTTTTTATTATTATTGTTTTTGGCATGAATATTCATCTCATTAAGCAAGACATATAACAGGTATTAAAGGATTTGAAGAATCACTAATATATCACTAATAATTGTGTTAACAGTATTTTTAGTTCAAGAAGTTGATGTTTTAAAGAGTTTAAACATTTTCAACTTTCAAGTTTCCTCTATGCTGTCCAAATTCAGGAACAGTATATCTTGTGTGACTGGAAGTGCACCCTAAGTATTGTAGATGATCAGAAATAATGTAAAATGGCTGCTAAACCACTAAAAAGAAACTTACTTGTTTGTATGAATAAATTATATCAGTAGGTTTTGTACTAAGTACCATCTAATACCCAGTTTTACATTTTCAGTGATTAGCATAAGGTTAATTTCCATCAGTCAATGGCAACTGAAATAAAATACACTGAGAGCCCTTGAGCTTTCAGTATGCAATTCTGCAAAAGCAATTACATCTCTCTGCCTGTTATGGAAGTCAAGTATTTTTATGACAGACAGTCAAGCTCATTTCTAGTGACAAAGAAGGCCAATGGTATGGAGGCAATAGCCACAGGGATCTCTCTATCCGTTGTCTCCAAAAATAACCACTTTCAAGCTTAAATATACATAAATAAGTATAAACACTACTGCACCTTGCTGAACCTTAATTCTCTGAAAGCATTCCCAGGAAACATACTTGAATGATGCAGTAAGTACTGCAATGAGAAAAAAAATAAATTAAACCTAATAGACTCAAAACTGACAAAAGACATGACACTGTAAAAAAGGAATGCTAATGATACTCTACTCTTTGACACAGTTCTCATGACTTGTAGGCAAATCCTAAACCATATATCAAATATGAAAAAGAAAGTAGTAAATCACTTTCTAACAGAAAATTATCATAATATTATTTCCTTTGGGATGGAGAATCTTATAAGAAGAATAAAACTTCAGCCTTTTTATCATCTATACTCTCTGTTGATTTATAGACCCATATATAATACTACCTACTATATTGCACCAGTCCTGTAGAATACTCTGCTGCAGAGCAGCACTTCAGCATCATATAAAGCATTTCAAGACTCTTATTTTTTCTTAGAAGCTGTTTAGATATGTTGGCAATAGTAAGCAAAAACCAAAATCTGACATCACCTTTCATAGGAGAAAATATTAAAACAATGATAGAACAAAGTTTATAAAGAGGTAAAATTGTACAGCAGTAAATGGCTTCAAGAAAGCATAACAATTTGAAGTATCTGAGGATGAATTCATAAAAGATGAAAAACTCATCTGAAGGAGGATTAAGGGAATGTAGGTTGCTTCTTCAGCTGGTGTGAACTGCATTCACTCCTTCTATGACCCTGTGGCTTCACTAGTTGTCATGGTTTGAACCTGGCTGCCAGAGATTCACCCACAACCTCTCTCTCTCACTTCATTCCCCACCCCCCATGAACAAACAGGGGAAGAGAGAGGAAAAGAAAAAACCCTGAAGAGTTTTAGCTACAACAGGAATGAGGACTATTAGAAATCTTTACTGTCACAGACAAAACAAGTTCCAATACGGGCAATGTAAAGGATTTATTTCTAACAAGATCAGAGCTTGACATGAGAAATATCATCTTAAAGGCAACCGTCTTCCCCCCACACACACCCCTCCTTCTGTTACAACAGATACCACA
>WEKX01028482.1:0-22651 GCA_013390025.1 Pitta sordida | reverse complement strand
CCTTAAATATGTTATCACAGAGGCATCTCTATCTCTCCTGATTGACCTGGCCTTGGCCAGCAGCCAGCCCAGCCAGGAGCTGCTGGCATTACTCTGCTAGCTAGGAGGGAGGCTTCCAGCAAATTCTAGAAGAAAAGCCTCCTCCACAGCCTCCCCACAGCCCCCCTCCCCACCAGGAGAAAAATGGTCCCAGCAAAACCAGCACACTAGTCCATACCACAATAGCAGTGGGGGAGAAAATAAAGAGCAGGAATATATTTCAACTGGGTGTCTGTCCTGGTTTAGGGTTTTTTTTCCTCTGGCAGCGAGGGGGTTAACAGCTCAGCTTTTGCCTGAGCCTCAGTTGCTGCCATGGAATTCAAGTTTAGAGAGATAAAGATGCCTCTGTGAATAAGCATATTTGAGAGAAAAGAAAAAAGTTAGTAACAGAAAGTAGATGGCCGGGTCAGGAGGTGCGTAAGAAGCTGAAATCTATGAAGGANTATTCTTCATTTGTAGTTTTCCTTGCTTTGCCTGTGACAAGTTTTTTTTTTTCCTGTTTTTTTTCCCCAAGAGAGGCTGTAGGTGAATCTCTGGCATCCAGCCAGGGTCAAACCACAACAGTGTCACTGCCATCTAGCACTCTGAAATAACTCCTCAGGATAATAATGCAAATTCTGTGCCAAACTTTTTAGTATCACGGGAAAATAGGTAAGGCTCAAAAAAGCATCTCTCATCTAAATTATTCATGACTCTATAGTAAGGTCTATTAATTATTTTTACAATGTTTTTCATTAGTGTATAACCCATTTCTAAATACCTTCCTAAATATTATTTAACATCTTATTAGCATCCTCAATAAGTTATTTATAACTTGTTTGATTCAATAAGTATTTGCAATGCTCAGCTATTCCATCTGTTATGCAAGAGACGAGGCCAGCAATATCGAGATGATTACAGTACAAAGCATTAAGGCAGACGTGTAATAAGAGCAGCTGATTTTCCCTTTTCAAACAAGGTTTTTCTTTCTGAATAAAGTCTGTCTGAAGAAACTTAAACCTGTGTATTCCCAAACCACCAGGCAAGAGGCTATCCTTGAAAGAAGTAATTCTTTTTTCCTCTTCTATTACAGCTGCTTTATATGCAATCAGAAAATAATCAGCATTTATTATGCTTTTTGACCACTTATAGTTAGGGGGCATTCTTAATATAGGGTGAGATTTAGGGTTTGGGATGCATCTTAAGGTTGGTTTAAACAGATTATCAACTGACTGGCTTTCCAGGACGCTGGAGACACCCACACACCCTCCCCAACCCCATACCAGTAGGATGTCCTCTAAGAGGGGGCAAAGACTTTTCCTTTCCCTTTGTGTCAAACAGAAATTACCATCCTATGTATCTCCGTTCTGTGAGGGAAGCTCAGATCAAACCCACAGGATCAGAGGACTTGTCAAAACTACCTCTACTTTCTGCATTTGTGATGGGGCTATGGCCTCCAACAGGCACCAAAATACTGAGAGTATACTGTAAAATGAAGTCATCAAAGCTGAAATGGATGCGCTTGGGAAATTTTATTATGAAAAAGCCTTGAATGCCTTGAATGTTGGTAGTTGCCTATGACTTGAAGTGAACTAAAAATGAGCTTCTCCAGAATTTTGGCTGTGATACTTGAATTTTGGCTCTGATATTTGAATTATGTCTGAGTCTTAATCTGGCTGTGAAAAGCTTTTCATCTCAGGTTCCAGAAGAGCAGACTTCTTCCTTACCTTGCCCTGCAGTAAGCTAGTTTGCAAATACATATTACTAATAGGAGCTATTTAATTTTTTGTCTTCTGTCATCTCTAGTTCAAGAATTGTGGTATAAATCTGAAAATAAATAGGAAGAGACTGGATTTGGTTTAGAATAAACAGACTGAAAATAATCTACATAGCATAATATTGCAAGGACTACTCTGTGTCACTGCTGAGACTTTCTGTCTTAAGGTTTACAGGAACTTTAGGGTAGGGTTTTCAGGGTGCGTAGATGAGTGACCTGACCCCGACAATAAGCCAGTCAATGAACATACAATGCTCTGATATGACAGCACCAAGCACATCTGCCTGCCGGCATGCAACAGACCCTGAAGATGTTCAGTACCTTTTGTCAGTGAGAAAATTTGAGCAAAATGTTTGTACCTCTCTACTTAACCCAGCTATTCTCTATGTTCTGTGCAGAGGAAGAGTTGTGGTATTGAGTAGCAGAAAGCTCTTCAGACAGCCTCAGCTATTCAATAGCACTTGGGGTCATTTTCATTTTAGCTATCTCTAAGCATTGTCAGGAGACTTTGCACGCATATGAATCTCCTCTATAAACATGATGGCCAGGTTCATTAGTCTGTATGTCTATACTTATTTCTACTTCATACTTCTTAACTTCAAGCAAGTGCTCAGTTGAGCCAGCTTGATTTGCAGAAGTTGCAATTCAGTGAGCAATGTGACTGAGAGAAACAGCAGCTCCCTTCCCATTTCTGCTCCAGCCTGATTACTTGTCTACAGGTGACGTGCTTTGTCTCCTTAGTGCAACTGCCCAAATCTTTGCTTGTTGTTAGCTAATGTAGAATTTTTCACTGGAGAGCTAAGTTTTCTCTGTACAAATCACACTTCCCACACCAAAAAAAAAAGTACTGCCAGTGACTTCATCCCAACTAATATAATGTATTGGGTCTGTCTGAGCCCATAGCAGTCCTTGCAATGCTGTGCTTTGGAAGGGTGTTGATAACACACAAGTGTTTTGACTACAGCTGGGCACACTGTCCCTTCCTCCTAAATGAGGACGAGATTCCAGGAGGGCCCACGAGCAGGCCAGCTGACCTAGACTGACCAAAAGGATATTCCATACCATATGACAACAGCTCAGATATAAAAGCTGAGGAAGGGAGCAAGGGCAGGGGGGGCATTCATTGTTCCTGATGACTGCCTTCTAAGACGCATAGGAGCCCTACTTCCCTGGATGTGGACACCTCTGCTGATGGGGAAGTAGAGATTAGCTCTTTTGCTTTGCTTCTGCGCGGGTTTGTGCTTTGCTTTATTTGTGCTCATATTCCAAACCTTATTCCAAACCATCCTTTGTATATCATCTTATTATCGAGACTGAGTGACTGTTGGGGCCCCTGGCATCCAGCCAGGGTAAAACCCATTACCTATTAACGCATAGGAAAATAGGTTAATGCGAGGCCAGGTGCAATGAGGCAGAGTATCTGGTTCAGCTACACAGGTACTAAGTGGGTTCACCTGGTACGGGTACAATAGTCAATATCTTTGATAAATATCATGGGTTTCATTCCTGTGTCCCTAGGCATGTCACACTTTACTTACCCTTGCATATAACATACTGGATTTTTTTAGTTGCTGAGTACATTGCTCTTGATGATGCAGCACAGTATGGCTATGTGTATTAATAAGGTTTATCAGATGAGATATAACCCTTTCTCTTCCTACAAATCAATGTCCTTCTTTATAGACTGAGTGTCCTTTGTAAAGTTACTCCAGTTTAAATAAGAAAATCTTTCTGTAAAGATTTTATACTGCAATGTATGTTTTTCTAGAACTGATTTTTTTTGCATTATGATTTTCTAACAGAAATGGAAAACTAAATGTAGAAAGGTTTCCTACAGTCCAGGTGAAGATTTCATTGATTATTTGAAGGCATATGCACTGACTGGCTTGATCAGTGAATACAAAACAGTTAATGGTTAATAGAATACAAAATAGTTAAGTGCCTTGAATCTTCTTCTGAAAAATAAATACTGGATGAAAAGCATGTATTAAGTGTATGTAAATCATCCCAAGAATCTAAAGATTTTTTTCCTCCACATTTCTTAATTGCATTTTCCCAAAACACACTAGAGTTTTTAAGAATACAGATAGTTACTTTTACCCACAGTCAACTTTTTTCTAGAAGGTGTGATTGACCTCTCTCAGGACATGTGATGTCCCTTCACAATTTTTTCTTACTTAACTGGTAACTATTAAATCATAGGGACCAACCTGAACTCACAAACAGCAATCTTCCAGGCTTATTCTCTTTGCTGATTCAATAAAGAACCTACAAGCAGTGTGGGGTCAATCCCCCTGCAGTACCGATGTCTAAATGGAAAAACTCCCTAACAAGAAGGGATTATGGTTATTACAACCTCGAAACTGCTGTACTTAAATTCACATAATTAACAGTACTGATTGAATGCTTTCCTAATAATTTGATTCTTTATTGTTCAAATAAGAAACACGAGCAGAGCCTTGTTAGTTTACCAAATGTACCAGAAAGAATCACGAGCAGAGCCTTGTTAGTTTACCAAATGTACCAGAAAGAATATTTAGGATGTAGTAGAATGTTAAAATACGTGTGATTAAATGGCTTCAGGAAACATGAAAGACAACAATGTATAAGATAATAAATGCCTGACATACTTAATATGCTGAAAATACTCTTTCTGACTGGAAGCCCCTATGCAATCAATCAAAAAGTGTGGTTCTTAAAATAGTCTAACACTTTCCACAGGAGTAAGAATGTCAATGGCTGTTTCTTGGAACTTTGCCCAGATTTCAGTCTGCATTTTCTCTGTATTGTTGCTTTTGTATATCTTGAACTTCACATTTAAAATTTTGGTGTGTCTGGTGATACCTCTGTTCCACACCAAAGATAACTCTGAATGATTAACTAAATGATTTGAAAGCAAATAAAATAGCACTGCAATACTACGAAAAGCCTAAGTTTCTGCAGACTAAAATTGACATTTCCTGTACAGGTATTAAGGAAATGTAAGTATATATTTACCAAATCTACATTTCAGCTTATTCAAGACTCCATTATGGTCAAAGGAGAGAGAACAGGCACTTCTTAGAGAATGATACATTTCACCACAAGATAGGCATCTAAACTACATCAGAGAATAACAGTTAAGAAGTCCCTGTTTCTATCCAGTGATTGCAACAGGAGTCTAGACAGCTTCTTCAGATGTAAATGCAGCTGTTTAAATTCAAGAGAAATGAATCCCAGCCTACTGATTAGCCCTCTTATCTAAAATAAGAATTTCTAAATTTCTGATTTTAGGGGATTGAAACAAGATCAGACTCTAAATTAGTAGGAGAAAAACAATTGTAACCTGGGGCCTACCCACTCTCATCTCTTCAATTATTCCTGGAGACTAGCAAATAAAATATGGAAATCTTCTGTAGGTCTCAAGCAACTAGATTTTGCCTTCCACATTCAAATTTCATAGCATAGGTCTTGAATTAACTTAAAATTGTACTGTGGTAGTTTCTTTACAACTTCTGTATTGAAATTCCATGCTGGCACTTGAGATTTATCTGAGAAGAAATGCTGAAATGCCAGAACAATCAAGAAATGGGTCTGAATGTCTTTTTTGTTTGCTTTGAAGAAAGCATAGCACTAGAAGGCCAGAAAGAACAACTAGGAACTAAATGCCATTTGCTGTTAGTTACAGAAACTGCAAAAGTGGGATAAGTCAAATGCTAGAGGTTCTTGAATGCTTTATTGGCTCAGTCTCAGACGGCTTACATCTTTGAACAAATTTTACTCTCATATTTTCCCACTGGAAAATGTTTAAAATCCAAATATAATTTCCAATTGCCTAGTGGAATCAAATCAAATGCTATGGATTTGGCATCAGGATCAGAAAAGACTTGAGATGAAAAGGGTAACATCAATCACAAGGCAATATGTTTGTGCAAATATGTGGTATGGCAGCAACAGATTTATCAGCCATTGGAGAGATCAAATTTTTGGAATGGATTTAGATGGCAAGCTCTCAGCTAAAGGCACAGCACCAAGACACTTACAAGCTGAAGCTCGCTATCTCCCAGGTGCAGAGACCAGCTCTCCTCTTCCCTTGGCCCTGGGATCATCTCTTATTCTTCAACCCACTGCACACCGTGTGCTTGTGAGGATAACATTTTCATGCCACCTAGCTTTACTTAAAAGAGCAAAGTGGGTTTTTTTCATGTTGCCCTGCTTTTTTTATGTCTTCTCTCTTCCTCCCCTTTGCTAGCTGCCAAACAGAAACAAGATAGCATTAATCAAAATGCTCTGGGTGACCTTTTAAGAGACACTGTGCTGGGAGCCCTCTTTACAGTCCAAATGAAACACTTACATCATCTGAGGAATGGGCTCTCTTGAGATTATAGACAACTTAAAAAAAAAAAAAAAAGTGTGGGCACACCATGATGTCAGGTATTAAGGAGGAAAAAAAAACAAAACCAAAAATGGTTTTAAGAATATGAATTGGATAAAATTTCCTTGCCATTTCCTTCTCTCCTGCAAAAGTACTTTAGCTAGTGCCCAAAGGGTCTAGATAAAACCTGTCCAAAGGGTGTCTGAGGAAGGACAGCAAGTAAAACACACTTTACCAGCCTACTATCTGGTAAATTATTTCCTTAAGCACAGCTGTTTCCTAGGATTATGTTTATTTCTTCTTCCCTAGTGAGTGACCTCACCAGGAATGATATTCATCTGACCAAATGCAAAGGAATCCAGAATAGAATCTACACCAAAGGTATGTTCTCTTTACATGCAATAGAGAGAAATCAGCACTTCTGGGATTCAGTTGTCCTACTCAAAGGTAAATATTTAATGTGGATCAGATAATTCATACACTACAATTCCTGTGCTTGTCTTTTTTAATTGACTGTAAAAGAAACTCAGATTAGTTTCTCTTTCAGATGTACATTTCAGGCATCAAGCACAAGATTCTCTGTAAACATGAGCCAGTGGTACCTAGGGCAGGACTATGCCTAGTGTAATCTTGTATAGAAAAGCAGATATTTATAAAGGCAAGTATCTCATGAATTCTTGGTGTAAGACCAAAATTGCTATGAGGCGCCCTACGAATTTATCATCAAATCAAAAGTGGTAGGGTTTCATATAAGACATAATTGCTATGAAACTCTCTGCCTGAGGAAATTCCAGATGCCAGAAAGAAAAACAGATCCAAGCCCAAGAAAATACATTCATGGTGAACAGTCCATTCATTTACACTAAGTCCTGGAGGAACAGGAAGGCACAAGAATATCTATCTTTTTCACTATGCCTTTTTTTCCATAACCAGGAACTGCAGGTAACAGTCAGAGACAAGAGATGGATCTTCAATTCAGTCAGTACATTCATTCTTATTTTGTGACCTAATATAGCCAATGCTTTTCTTACAGCAGAGAGCCAAGCAAGGAATATTATAACCCCACCTCACACATACCATTTTTTCCAGGTTTAAAAAATGCAGGATAACTTTCAGTTTTACACCAGGTAACACCCAAAACACAAACAAAAAATGCAAGGCACCATTCTACCTGCTTTTAACAGTGTAACTTCAAAACATTTGTGCTTGGTCCAGTCCTCTATTCCTGAAACATTAATTCTGTACAGATATTTGTTGGTGATGACTGTTAGTGTTGAAGCCAAACACCTTGACATTATCCATTCTGTTTGTCATCAATGTGACTCATTAGAAGTGGTCTCATCTTCCATTCTTTTGGGCAAGGTTGAAAAATTGCAAAAAATAGCAGCAGAAATTGACTGCAGTGTTTTTCTAGGGAACTCAGATCTTAGACTGTGACTAATGCTGCTAACTTATTAAATTTTTACCTCTATCTTACTGGAGGAGAACAAAACCAGTAAGAGATAAGGCTGCTTTTTCTACTACATTGGCCCTCTCCCTTTCAAGATAGTGAAGCACCAAAACATTGATTAAAACTCTCTTCTTAAACACCTGCAACTATTTTCTGAAGAATAAGGCACATGGGGAGTTCCCAATAGTAATAATCTGGAGCTCAATGGTGAGCTATCACTGAAAACCAAAATACGCTCTGACCTGTTTCTGAGAAAAAATATTTGACATGTTCTTTTGTTTTTTGCTCTCCTTCCCAACATCTTCTCTTCCTTTCCTTTAAAATTAGCCATCAGATTAACTACTGTATTTCAGCAGTGACTGCTGCTATGCATAACCAAATCTGAACTCTTGTGACAATCTGAACTAGACACATCTCTTTCGTATTTAGTACTTCTTCAAGACGACCGTGATAAGTATCTTAGGAAAGAAAAATTGTCATATTAAGCTAAAAAAATCTCTTTTAAACATTTTTAAATCCAGATTACAGGGGGGGGAAAAGGTGAAAAATCCAAATAAACACAGCAGTCTAAAAAATATTTTGCACTAACATTCTCCCCATCCCTTACTAATCCAGAGAGCAATGAATTACTGTTATCTTCCAGTACAATCACTGTAAATTAGTTACTTCAAAACTGGGTCGAAATAGACACATACACCTGAACAGGAATGTTGAAATCCTGTTAAAATCCAGAAATATTTATAAGAATTTACAGGAAAATCCTTAAAAAAACAAAACAAAACAACCCAACAAAAACAGACACACACAAAAACCCCACATCCAACAACACCAACAAATAAGCAAAGTTTCCTGTGTGTTAGTGGGGGTTTCTCCCAAATTTTGCCCTTGCTTATTGCAGCCAAGCCTATATAGAAAGCCCATGAGCACAGACAGAAACAGGGACTATTTCAATATCCAAGCTGCCTGGATTGTATAAACCTGTGTTCAGTCGTGGTAAATTTTAGAAAACTATTTTAGCTTGCAGTGGTTTGAGCCTTGCTGCTGTTTGTTTTTTTTTTTAAATCAAAACAGAATGGTATACAATCAAAACTGGCTGTGTTTGTAGAAAAGGAGATAGATAAAGCTGAGCACGAGCAAATAACAGTGTGAATGCCTTTCCTTGTGAGAAATACTGTCTGCACTTACATTCACCTCAGTATTCGCAGCCAGTAACAGTGCTTACAACAGTCGTTGTCATAAAGTTATCAATATTTTCAACTGCAAATTCTGATCTCTATGGATAATAAATCACAGAAGCAATCCAAACAAAATAAGCAGAGTGCTACTAATGAAGTTTGTGCATGGATCTGCACAAAGTCACAGCCCCAAGTATTTATGAGATAGGAATAGGTTGGTAACCAGACACCAAAAAAGTAAATAATGTGTCAGAAATTAAAGCCTAATAGCAGTCAGTCTGTTGTTCCTGTAAGTGCCAGAAGACAATTGAAATGTAAATAAAGGAACCAAAATATAACCTTGCAATATCCCCAAAACAACCAGGGCAACCACACAATCTAATTTATGTTATCTGGTATTACTTCAGGCTTCCTAACGCTGAAAAAATTTGAGGTTATCTCTAGACTCAAACAAAGAACCAACCATGGGACTGAAGAGCTCTGCAAAGCTGTGAAAGGACAATCCTTGTTATTATACACAAAGCTTTTGCCAGGCTGGAGCACAGCAGCTGCCTCACATGCCCGGAGTGCAGCGAGCAAGAGCGTCAGAAATCCTGTAAACACTTCAGAAAACACAGGAGAACAAGAGGTCGGCCAAAAATGTCACATATTGCCTAGTGCTGTCGAGTGAGAAGGCAACCTTGTCACTGAAAGAACAGCAACAAAGCAGGATTGTCTGTGGATGCTGGAGAGACACTAACCATGGAAATAGTAACAGCAAAATGAATCAAGCAAAGAGCATTCTCACTTGAAGATATGACGCAAAGTATACTCCCAGCTTTCTGACTAGAAATACATCTTCTAGTTATACAGCAGTCCTGGGATATAAAAGTCTTCTTTGTATGTATCTATATCTATTTCTGTAGAACACAACAACATTTGGTTAAGACTAAGTTACAAGTGCAGTCAAATGCTTTATATAAAGCGCCAGGGGGAAAGGAGGAAAATCTTGTTTACAGTTCAGGTATGCTCAGGTATGGAAGTCAATGGCAAAACATGTTTGTACAGAAGGAAAAGAGTTTTCTGTTATATCAGTATCAACCCACATGGAAAGTTGTGCTGATGAAGCCAGCAAGTAAAATACAACAGCTGGAAGGTTTTGGTCTCCTTACTGGAACCCTTATCCTGCTACTATTTAAAAAGTACAACTAAACTTTTTCATGGAAGAGGCTTATAAGTATCTACTGGGGAATTAACATATGTTGGGAGAATAATTTCATCAATGTGAAAGATTGTTATAAATACATTAGCAGAAGGAGTTTCTGCTACACGTTTACAAGGTACTTCTAGGTGTTCTGACAAGTAATCTGTGAATTCTACATGATTATTTACCGACAGTGTGAGGAAACGTAATATTAGGTGCTATTCACAAATCAGTTGTTAAAAGGATAAGTTTGCAGAATATTCAGATCAAGACGTCCCCTATTTTTTGGTGTCTATTCTCACTTTTCTTGAACTTTTTAAATTCACACTTACTTAATTCTCACTCCCACCACCTTGTAGTCTTTTATTTAATTTTTTGAAAAGTAATTATCTTTTTTTCCTTCTCTTTCATTTGTGCTATTTCTGAACCCTTTAAATTTTTTGGCTTTCTAACACAGTCATGCCTCAGGATTCACAGGTTTTGGGTCTTACGAATCTCCCATGGAACATTAAATCTGTGAATTTGGGTCAGACATTAATATGGCAAATTATTGCCATAAATACGGAAACTTTGCAACCCTGCAAAATCCTGAGGCCCCTTTAAGGCTAGGCGTAGGAGTGTTTTCCCTTTAACTGCAGCTGGTTAGCACAGGCTAGTTCTTGGTCTAAAGCTATGCATAGCTGCATATGCCAGTCCTGCCCCACAGGGAGCAGCAGCACTGCCCCTCAGCAAAGCAGAGCAACCACACACATGCATAGACCAGACATATTCGTGAATAACTGATTAGGATTTGCAGAGGAATTTTTCGCGAATAGCTGAAGCAGCGAATAATTAGGCACGAATAGTCGAGGTGTGACTGTAATGATTTTTAGGACACCCTGACTCTCCTGTCTTAGCTTCAGCTTTCTTCTCAAGCCTTGTCTAATGTGTGCATTACAACTATGCCCGTGACCTGTAGAGCAGTACTAAAAAAGTGTCGTGTATCCACACACTTGGGACTTCAGCCGGATTAATTGAGCTAATAGCACTGCAATTGTCACATTTTTCCACAGCATCGCTGCAGGCAAAGATCCCCCAGCTTCACTCCACTTTTTACTTCAGCAGTACTTTTCCCCACAGCACTGATTTTACTGACCCTGCAGCAAAGTGTAAAATGATTCAGTTAAGTCCTATTGCTTCAGAAAACATCGAAGTGCTGAAGCTCTCCACCAAAATGAATTTAGCAGCTCAAAATAGCACTTACGCCTCAAAAGTGCTCCTAGGTTCAGGTATTCAACACCTCCTCCTCCTTTCAATATCCAGCACTTTTCACCATCTGTAAACTGAAGTGTCTAAATTTAGGGACTAAACTGTCCTTAGGTACCTATGCTAACACTATTGCTTCTCCAAATGTTTAACTGCCTTAGCTCAGCTCAGCACCAAGGTAACCATCTCATACCAAAGCCAGGTTGTGATTTGTGACTCAGGTGTCACAGGTCCACATCTCCTGATAGGCAGCATGCAACACTTGGGGAAGTCACATTATGAAACCGGGCACCAGAGGCACTTCCAGCAGTGGAGCATTGCTGTTCAGCTGAAGGAGGATGGAGAGGGATGAAACATCACGTTGTGCCCCCTCCGTCTCGGAGTGGCCTGCTAGACTGTGAGGGATCTAGGTTGGTGTTATGCTCTGCGATGTGCTCTCGGTCTCTTTACGGGTGTTAGATGGTGAGTTGGACTAGATGATCCTTGTGGGTCCCTTCCAACTCATAATATTCTGTGATTCTGTGATCACACTAAAGGACTGAAAACGTGAACTTAAGAGGTGAGAACATGATGAAACAAATTATAAACAGGCTGATTCAAATAAGCTTCATTGAGAAATAATTTGTTGTTCCACATCTTTTTTTAAATGTTAAAAAGTACCTTTCAATTTCTTTGTGGGTTAATAGTTCCAAATACCTTGAGTACTTGCCATTCCACATAAGAGCAAGCAGGTAATTTCAGTAAGTTTCTAAATAACTGATTTCAACACACAGTTAACAGACATAAATGTACTTTTTGATGCTTTTTCTGTCTGATATGTTTATTCCTTTGAAATGAAAGCAGCAGCAAAGAAAACATTTTAAGCTTATAATTACAGTTTAAAAACTTCATCAAAACTTCTTTAAAGTATGCCTCATTTTCCAGCACAAAACCACACATAAAATGTAATTTGTGGCAGTAATTTTCTGTTTATAAAATCTACATTTTTAAATTCCACACATTTATTAAAAGAACTATTTATTGAATTCAAGAATATAAAAAAAATTAGTTATTTAGTTATAAATTAGATGGGGAAAAATTAGCTGTCTAGTTTTCTGAAGATTGTTTCAAGATCAACTGAATCCATGTTTTTTCCATATATTCAATAGAAGCTTAAAATAAACATCTGAACTTGACCCTGTATGGTCATCCATTTAGGAGTCGGACTCAATGATCCTTGTGGGTCCCTTCCAACTCAGAATATTCTTTTTGATTCTGCAATTTACAAAGAAAGACATTTACAAAGGAAGACTTTAGTCTACAATAGTGTGTGTAGTGTGTTCCGTAGATCAGTAGTAATTGGTTACATATTTGCTCCTAACTTTCAGCTGAGAGGCCTGATGTACATAATTTGTGGGTGAAATGGCAACATACATCACACAAAATTAGAATATTAGTAAATATTAATTAGCAAATATTAATACTTATGCAATTATTTAGAATCACCATTTGTTTCAAAAAAAAAAAAGCATTTTGAATCCAAATATTATCTGCCTCATTTTACATTCAATAAGATGGAGCACTGAAATTCCTCTCCCAATTTTCTCCATCTCCTAGATAAAATAAAGACTATGTGGCTACAACACTTCCCAGAATGGTCCCATTTTTTCAGAAGCAGGCACAGACACACTCTGATCAAGCTCTAGTCTCTTCTTTTGTGAGCAGAAGTTGGTGCACTGAACTCAGAAATATCCAATAATGTTTAAAAATACCTTTGCATTCTGCTTCAAACCGAAAGCTGGTTCACAAAACAGCTTATCAGCTCCCTTCACACTTTATGCTGCAAATTCTGTCCCATACCTGCATGTACCATACCAGGAAAAACAAAAATACTGTTCTTCATGGTTTGGCACCTATTCTACTACAAGAGTAGAGTTTCAGACGTGCCACAGATAACATAGTCTATATGCAAGAAGAGGAAAATACATACATAAATGAGCCCCACCCGGCACCCCTCTGAGCACAGAGACCCCTTTGCTGCCACACTGGGGCATGCCAAGCAGGGGAAGTGCCACCCGCCGCTGTGGTGCCACCAGGCCAAGTCTGTGGGGTTGACCATGGCCGTGGTGCTGCCACGGGCAGTCTGGGGTTCACCACAGCTGAAGTGCCACCCCAATGGCTGGCCCCACCTCATGGCATGACAGAGGCACTCACTGTGCATGTGTGGCTGTCTGGGGCCCACATGACATGGAAACACCCCGTGAACAACCAAAGGAAGACGATGACGTCTTTGCAGGAAAAAAAACCATGACGAATTGAAGCAGCGAAATTTGAGCCGCTAAGTACCTTCCTTTTCTTTGCATATCTCACCCATTTGACTTGGATTTTCTCCATATGTCAAGAAGCACATGATCTAAAAAATCCAAAAATATTAAATTGGAAATAGAAGGATTAAATACTAGGTTTCATTTTACCATATTTTACTTACCACTAAGGGAAACTACTCTTTTGTTCTGATCACATTGTATCCCTATGTAGTTGGTCATGGTCATGCCTAAGCAAAAATCACCATTTCAGAAAAAGAAAATTGCTTGTAATTCTGTTATTAACACTTATAACACATAAGAATAAAACTAAGCAAATAAAGTAAAAATGAAATTTGCTCTGATAATCCTATTTTCCAAACTTAAAAGTGTGCTGGAGCCCTTGAAAATTCCAGGCAATCCATCACACAATGCAGCACTGTGTCACCACAAGTCATTGGCAAGGTTGGAGACCCTCAGCCCTGACTTCTACTCCTCAGAAACTGTAGAGGTTGACTTCATTACAGGAATCATTTATCATTGTAATCTTGCAGCATATACTCTTTCTTCCTCAGAAAAAGATATTATAAACTAGGATAAATTGCTATTAAAAATAAAATAACATGAAAAAATATTCTGTGTTAGATTTAGCTACTTCTCTGCTGACAAATAAACCACTAACAATTTCTTGGGATTTTTTTAATATGCAAATAACTGTGTCAGTTCACCCAATAGATGGTAAATAGTGTTGCTATATAGAAAATTGCTGCGTTTTCAAACAAGATCAATTCCATCATTAGTGAAAACATTATCTGTAAAGAAAAGCTAGAATTGCAAATTCAAATACTTTGCAGTTCACTTCTGTTGTCTCAGACTGAAAGCTGAGGTTTGGCTCAGGAGTTTTGCTGAGAATTGTCTCTTTGATTATCACTTAGTTCAGTTCATGTTTGTTTTTGGATATTAAACTACTTACTTCTTGCTTGAGGCTAAAAAAATCTACTGGTTTTTTTAACATTTGTGTAATACAAAATCATCAGCAACAGCTGTATTTGTAAGAAGCAGTAAAATGGTGATAAATGTGCTGTCAGTAACTTTTTATGAGATAGATGGAATTTCTATGAGAACAATTTTAAAGCTATTCAATTCAGGGAAAATTTTTGATGGCTCTTCCCTGAATCTTCTAAATGGTTAAAGTGAATCCAACTGATTCATTTCACATAATTTAAAAACATAACATTTAAAAAACACTAGTGATCCCTGAGTTTTGTGGATGTTCGGGTCCGAGTACCTTCTGCAAAGCCTGCAAATTGCAAAAATAGTGAACTCCTGAATACACAATTAACTCCCACCCATTGCCCCAGCCACTCAGCCCTGGAGTTTTTGGGGCATTCCAGGGACCCCCGTTCTGTGCTGGCTGAGGAGACCAAAGGGAATGGCTTCTGACCACTCCCATAAAGGGCGTCCTGGGACTCCTGTCTTTTGCTACCACCACCACTGTACTGTATGAGGCCAGAAACTCCACAGGAACCAGCGCTGCTGAGTGCCCCAGAGGTGGCGACTGCCCCGCAAGTGGAGCCGAGTGGGGCACTGCAGAGGTGCCAGGCACACAGCAGTGCCAGGTGTGTGTAGGGCAGCAAGAGGTGCTTGCGACGGCAGTGTACCAAGCTCATCCAGCAAGCAGTGCTTGCAGCTGCAGCACAGCGAGCCCACTCAGCAAGCAGTGCTTGAAGCCACAGCATAGCGAGCCCTGCAAGCAGTGCTTGCAGCCAGAGTGGCTTGCTAGCATTGCCATAGCAATGAGCAAGTCTCTAGCCAGCCCCAGCAAGGGTCCTGGGAGCCAGCTCACAGTGAGCTCAGCGGCTCACTATCATTGCCATGGCAATGGGCGGATCTCTAGCCCTTTCTTGGCTAGCCCTGCCCAGTGGCTCACTAGCATTGTCTGGGGGGAGCCAGGCCAGGGCCACTCCAAGAACCCAATGTCCACAGCACTTTCTGCACACTGGAGCACATGAGTGTGCTGCCATCCCCACGTGGGACTCCTGGCTCACCACCGCACGCTGCCCCCCCCAAGGAATCCCAGCTCCAGGGGAGCCGTGGCAGTCCCCCTGCCCCTTATACAGTGCAAATGGACAGCACTCTGGGGCTGAGGGGATGTGGGGTGATGGGCAGGGCTTATTACATATTCACAAGATCATTTACTGTCCATGCCCAGACTCTGCTTTTCACTGGAAAATGTACCGCGAAGGATTGAAAACCACCAAGGGCTGAACTGCAAATAACTGGGGGTTTACTGTATAATTTTCCCATGTTTGATTGCCAAATGTTCTTCAAGATCAAGATAAGAAACATGAAAGAGCAAAGACAAACTGACAGTGATTCAGTTTCTGTCTCTCAGAGATAAACGTGAAACTGCTTTTGGGATTTCTTTATATATGTCAGTTCTGGTATATTAATTCATTTATTTGTGTACAATTCAAGATACAAAAAGCTTCAACCTGTTACTTTCCACTTTTCAGAATCCTGAACACACCAAACACAGTTGAGCAAAATTAATTTTTCACCTACATTCAGCAAATCTGCTTTTGCCCCTTTTCCTCAAGAATGGATCTGCATTACCAGAAGGTATTAATATAGTAAAAATTCTTTAAGTATTTTGCAGTATATACTATGAGTCATCATCAGTCCTTTGCAAAAAGCCACCAGTTAACTCAACAATGCAGAAAGGTTTCCTTCAAGACCATCATGTTCAATCAAGAGTTGTAGCTCTGTTCCCTTGATACACAGAACTTAGGTGGTTAGGGTAGAGCTCACCTCTACAGGAGAAGCAACAGACAACAAAGAGTTTGGATAGTCTTAGAAATTAAGAACCACCAGGCATTGCTCCATTTTCTATCCAGTTAGGAAGTGGTAGGTACTCACCAGTGCTTTGTCATTGGTCTGCAGCACACATTCTGCACATAGGTGGTTTTTCCTCAACCTGTCTTTGCTAACAACAGTTATTACTCTATATTTACTCTATATTAATATAGAGTTATTACTCTATATTAATACTCTATATTTAAAATGTGAAATACAAGCTACTCTACTCCCACTTCTCACCCAATGGAATCTTCTCCTCAAAGAGAGATGAAAATAACCAAACATCACTTCAGAGAGACTTGATGCATTAATTAGAGTTCTTTAATAATCATCAATATGTTACATGATTATATTTTTTATAAAAAGAGAGATAAAAAGCAACAAGCAGAAAAACAGACACCCTGATACGTCAACCATTTTATCTGAAAGACTTTGAGGGTTTTGTAGATAAATTAGTACTTATGGTGTTTACACTCAATGTCTAAAATGCATTTAGGAAATTCATTTTGAGAAGCAATCATTAATTAACAACCTTTAAAAGGATCTAATGGTGTTTTCAGGGAGGGCAATACGAGCAAAACAAACTGAAATGTTATGTGTTTCATAGTCCACAAAAAGCTAACATGGAAGCACTGTAAAAACTCAAAAGAAAGGGGCTGATGTGTAAGTCTCAAACACTGATAGCCAGATAGTTATGGAGGCAACTTGTTAGTAAGAACATGCTGTGAGACATAACAGAATGTGGCTGGAGAAGGGAGCCATACAGAAGTAGGGCAGCACTTTTCTTGGATGAACTTCCTTCTTCTGGCTTCAGGAGATAAGCAAAACACAGTACAGGACAAGTCCAGGAATAAGGTGCATGGACTCCTGACCAGAGGCTGACACAGCAGTGGGGGATAAAGGCCACTAAAGAACACCAAAGCCCTCCAACCCATTTCCAGAAAGTCTAGAAGAACAAACTGCGTACAATAACTAATTTGCAGAGAAAGTGAGAAACTTAGCTCTAGGATAGGGAAAAGTTATCTATAAAAAGGTACACCCACAAAGCTCAGGACCCTGGACACCCCATCATCTGGACTGATGCTGGAGCCAAGACTCATGATCTTTCTTTCCCTTTCTCTCTTCCTCTTTTCCTCTCTTCAATTTCTCTCCCCTTTCACCCTACTCCTTACACAAAATCTGTGTTTATGTTGTAAGGGACTAACATACCAGTTTTCATGCCATGTGAATAATTTACTAATAACTGCAAGTTTTTGTGGAACCAGACTTTTGTTGTTCTTTTTTCACCATAGACATCTATGAATATTGGGCGCTCCCTTCCCTTTAAGGGTGGGACGCCACATGTATATCATCCTCCAAGTCCAGCTCAGTCAGCATCAACCTTCTTCATCCCTTTCATTAACTACTTTTTTTATTCCTCTCATTGTCAAGTAGCTTGTCCTGGTTTCATCTCCACCACGGTTCTTAGTAACACTCCGATGTTTTACTTGTTCCTAAGTAGCGCTTACTCTGAGTCGAGGACTTTTCAGTCTCCCATGCTCTGCCAGTGACCAAGTGCACAAGAAGATGGGAAGGAGAACGACCAGGAGAACTGACCTGAACTTGCCAAAGGGACATGCCACATCACAGAATGTCATGCTCAGTATACATGCTGGGAGGAGTTGGCTGGGAGGAGCCAATCGCTGCTCAGGGACATTGAGCAGCAGGTGGTGAGGGGTGGTATTATGCATCACATGTCTTTGTTATGTTTTATTCCTCTCTCTTTCTTGTTTTCATTATCATAACTATTATTAGTATAGTTTGTTTCAATTATTAAACTGCGTTTATCTCAACTCACAAGTTTTACGTACTTTGTTTTTTTAATTCTCCTGCCCAGTAGGGGATGAGAAAGGGGCTAGTGGGAGTGTGACTGTGTAGTACTTAGTTCCTGTCTAGGATTAAACCACAACAAGCTCTATTTCCAGGAATTCATATAAAAGCAACAAATTTAAGATCACTGCTGCACTATTGACTGCTTTGTGAGTTCAAAGAATAGTGAATTGAAAGCATTAAGTTTAAAATGTTGGAAGGAGGATGTCTTAATGACAAGCACAATCAGATTGCGTATCCATATTAAATGTGTCAAAAGGAGATTTGCTTCATGACAAATGCAGTAATGCAGTTTCAAAATTAAACAAAAGCAACGTTGTTTGGATGAAACCTCCCGAGGTCATCCACTCCAGGACAGGGATCGAAGTAAGACTACTGCCAAAGCAAGGTCAAATCAGCCATGGCTTCATATGGTTAAGTTCTGAAAATTTCCAAGAGTGAATAGTCCACAGATTCTTGTTTGTTCCAGTGCTGCCCTACACTTCTAATGAAGGAGTTTTCTTAGTGTTCATCCCAAATTTCAGTGTTAGCAGCTGCAATGGACAGTGAACAACTTCACAAGAATCACTGATAACTCACATTCCTGAGAAAGATCTTTGGAAAAATATGAGACTTTTCTCAATAATTCTCTCTATAGCCAAACTTATTTCTGGAAATGGTCTCTCACTCATTCTAACTCTCAAGTTATACAAGTATCAAAGCAATACCACACCACAGAACAATCTTTCAATGTAACTGAATTCAAGAGAGTGCAGTGCCTAGAAATATTTCCCAAACGTGCTTTACTTCATCATCAGGGGCTGTCTCTCCATGCTAATATTCTTTTCCTTGCTGCCTCCCCTGGAAGTCAGTGAATTAAAACGCCCTGCATGATGCCCCGGTAGCAATTGATTCAGGTTTTACGGGGCCTCTTATATTTCTCACCCCAGAACTTTAAAATATACAATTACTACTTTTTCATTAAAAGCCTCTTTTACCATAACATTCAAGACCTAGAAGGAATCTGTTGCCTTCCTCTTCTGAACCCCTGTGTGAGATTGCATGCTAATATTTCACATAACCTCCAGCCAAAAATGCACTGATGACATCTCTCCAAGATAGCTCTTTTCCCACTGATGCTTCAAAGTCTGCCTCAAGTGTTCCAGCAGTGCCTCCGTATGATTTGCTTTAGATTTAAGAAAAGGCAGCTCTTGCCTTATTGTGCTTGTGTTATGTGACTGGATTAGAAAGAAGGGCAGACCAGAATTCATTGCTTCCCACTTGCTTTGGTCCTGTTTAATGTCACATCAACACTGCTAAAAATAAGCTGCTATGTGCAGCCTCCAAGTTTATTCCTTCCTCCTCAGTGACCACTTGCTGAAGTAATCCGTGCCTCCACACAGATAGGCAGGAATGCAACTTTAAGAATGCAAGACAAAACGCTGATCTCCTAACTGGAGGGCTTTCTCGGACAGTTTCCTATACCCGTGCAGCAAGATAGTCCTCAAGCAAGACAAAACCTCAGTCCTGATCTTCAAAGCTCAGTGATATTTTAAAGTGTCTCTTGTGAGCAACCCTTTTAGCCAAGGCTGCTGTAATTTGGTCCGAAGTAGCACAAAATGCCTTGTGTCAACTAAGCTGAACTCAGTTGCATGACAAAAGCTTCCCAAGAAAGGCACATAAAATCTCCAGAGCAAGGATTAAAGCTTTTCTCTTAGATAAATAGGAACCATTTAAATGTATATACACATAAAACCTTCTCTAACTCTGTATTAAGCATTTGCATTTTTTTCACTTTACTGTGCCATGAGATGAGCACAATACTCACAATTCAGCACTGAATTGTCCAATGGAGGAAAGGATTCAGGCAGACAACTTATTTTTAGGACTTTGTTTTGTGGGTAGGTGTGTTCTTACAGAAAAAAAAAAAAAAAGGAACAGGCAGAGGAGGAGGGGGTTGAATTAATTGGGCAGTCCTCCATTGTATGTGCCACCACTTCTCTCACAGCTTCAGCGTAACCTGCAGAAGCACCTGTATACTCTGCACTCTGGGCTATATCACTGTATTTCACCCCCTCTGAATCCCTGCCATCCTCATACGAAATGATTATCCCCTCCTCTCTCCAAAGAAAAAGATGTCTGGAGGACTTCAGTGTGCTGTTTCATGATCTTACACCACTGTCTTGGCCAGACACATACGAGCATACAGACCCTGAGCCCTGCACAGGCACCAGATACCGGATGAACAAGGAACTACAGTTCTGACCTTCCCTCAGATTCCAATCCAAGTTCCTTCCCTGGAGTAGCAATCCCCTTCTGCCCCGACCTTTCCAGGCTCACTCCTCCCATGCACTGCAGCGAATCTGGGAGAGGCTCACAAGGTTCCTCTTGCAAATCTAGGATCAGAAGCATCTACTCTATTGCTGCTCAACTCAATCTTAACAGAGATTTCTGCTGTTGCCAAAGGTGATCCTATTGTCCAGGCATTTGACTCTCTGTATCTGCACACAGAAACATTCTTCCCTCAGCCTCTCTTCCTTCCCTGTTGTGTTGCACAGATGTTTTACCACACCTGATCATGCAGCTGCACGCCCTGAGCACCACACTGCTGTCAGGCAGTACCTCCTCTGAGAGCCTGGTGCATGCCCAGAAGTAGCACTAACCAGATGGTTCTGCTCCGGGCAAAAAGGGACAGCCTGAGCCCAGAGGGTGTGATGCCATGTCTACCTCTCTGACCAGTCCTCACCAGCACAAGAGTGAAGGTGACCTGGTAGAAGGGTCTATGTGGGGGCATGACTATACCCAGTGCCCTCTGCCATGCCCACTCTCACCAGCCTCCACCCAGATCTCCTGTCTCCTGATCTTTAAACAACCCTTCTCATCTCATACTTGCTTCTCACCTGGTCTAAATGTCATTAAATCAACAACAAAACCTACAAGCAAGACCCGTCATTATCTCATTAGTCACCATCCTCCATTCTGTTTGGGCTCCCTTAGGTGGCAAACTTCAGAAGACAGGCTGCCTTTTTCAAGGAGTGTCTACTTCCCACACAACCCACAGAGATGACTTGATATTGAGACAATTTGCATTAAGGAAACAGGACTTCAGAATGAAAGGTGGTGGAGTCACTGTCCCTAGAGGTGTTTAAGAAAAGGTTGGATGATGTACTTGGTGGCATGACCTAGATATTAGGGTAGTGTGTTATAGGTAGGATGGTGTGTTGGTAGCAGGATGGCAACAGGTTAGGTAACAGGTTAGGCTAGGTTAGGTAATAGGTGATAGCTTGGACTCGATGATCTCTAAGGTCTTTTCCAACCTTACTGATTCTGTGATTCAGTGATTCTGTAAAACATACTATTTTGAGCTGAGCCATCATTTCAATAGCAAATTCTAGAATTACTCTGTCCTTCTGAGCTATCAAAACTATGAAAAGGAAAACTGAGTTAATCTGCTTACTCCAATCTATTTTATAGTGAGTCATTCTATTTTCCCATCATGAAATGAGCTCTCCATTATCTCCCATTTCCACAGTCAGCTCCACACAAAGACTCTCGTCAGGATTCTGGCCACCAAGGAGTCTTCCTCCAGGAAGCAAGGACAAGAATTCTTCAACAATAAATTTCACAAACATTAATTGAAATATCCTGATGTGGTAGAGAATTTTTCATTATTTATCTCATCCACAGTAAGGGGTGAATATAAATGTAAAAACATTTCATAAAATTGTCTGTGATGTTGTTTTCTATGGATGTAAAACTTGGAGCATGAACTAGTCTCTATTTCATTGACACACTACAATCTGAATATTATGAGGATGACATAGACTTTGCGTGTGTAAGACAAATATTGGATTTATCTGCCTTGTTACGTGTATTTCTAGCTATTTAAAAAAAAAAAAAGCAAATGCATATAGGTCATAGAACTACGACATTGTAGAAATAACTGAGATGTAGTGGGATGGCTCACATCGTCATAGAGCTGCAAGGGACACAGGCTCTTCAGAATAACAGAGAAAATAAGTAAAACTATCTCTGTATGAAGCAGCAGCTCAAATGTGGAGAACTTTTGTACAATTTGAACAATAGGGCTGGGTGAGCACTCGTGGGTCAGGATCAGAGGAAAGGTCAGTGAGCATGAAACAGTGGGACTGGGCTATAAACAGCACAGATGGGTTGAGGAAGTGGGTAATGCTCCTCACAATTTACTTAAACAACTCAAAGAAGTATCTGGATTGCACACCCTATTGTTTGTTTGTTTTTTACATTAAACTTTAGCTTCCGTGACACTTGCAGAGAACCAAATGGCAGGGCACAAGTAATCCAGACAATTTCTGCTGGGTGTCAAGGATCACTTCTTGATTCAGGCACTGCATGGGCCAACCAGCATCATGCATAGATGGATCTGTTATTCAGAAACAAGAAGTGACTGGGGATATTGTTGTCTACAACTACCTGCGGGG
>WEKX01028481.1:0-30520 GCA_013390025.1 Pitta sordida | reverse complement strand
AAGACCCACGGTACCCTGGTATAGGAGACCTAACTGTATATAAATTAGTAACAGAAAATCCATGTTGGTCAAAGGCTGGAAAGCAACACTGTACTATATGGCTGGATCATTTTACTTGAGATTACTTGTATAACTGAGCTGAATAAAAACAAAAGAATTTGTCATCAGTATCAGGTATGAGTGTGGCTACAGGAATGAAGGCAGGGAAGCACTGCTTTCACAGAATCACAGAAAATTATGAGTTGGAAGGGACCCACAAGGATCATCTAGTCCAACTCACCATCTAATACCCATACAGCAACCGAGGGCACAGGAGTTAGAATGTCTGTTTTCACATGGAAAGAATCAAGACTTGTCCTCCTTAGGTACAGAAGAGATGAGATGCTTCATGGGATCTGGTGCACAGGGCCTGACTAGACCAGATCCTCAGCTGCACAATATTATTTCTCTGTTCATAATTTCTTTGCTTTATCCTAAGTGACACAGATCTACCCATATCAGAAGCTTATGTGACATCGTAGCACACAAAACTTGTGTGATGCTCCCAAGACATAGCAAGGAAAAAGGCCTGTCTAGGCTGTATTCAGAAACCCAAATGCAGGCAACACCCATTTTGAAAATTCTCATTTATTCCTTCAGGATGCCAAGGTGAAGAGCAACTTCCTCTTTCTATCAACCATGGTTCATTTCCTTTTGATGATGAGAAGAGCTGTAAGCAGAGAGAGCCACCAATACTCTCACCCCGTTCTTGTGTGACAGACCTTGACCAGCCACACCCCAAGCCCAGCAGTACCCTGACACTGTAGCCTAATTTTCCCATCCTCCCATCAGCACAAGACATAAAATCACACTCATAAGACACAGTGCCTTCCACTGTTGGAATGGGGCAGTGACCAGTGCATCTACAGTGGACTTTTGAATACCAACATGAATAAACAGAGGCAGTTTCTCTTTTTTCCTCTTCTACTTAAAAATTGTAAATGCAAATATTAAGATTGCTGCCCAGTGCCAGCATAAACATTTACACAAGTGGTGATTTCAAGCTGACACACTCATTACAACACACACTTTTTTATACCAGTATGAAATGAGCACATAAAAACCATGCTCTCACATCTGAAATACTCCTCCACAAATTTTGACATGCCAGAAATCTCTGAGTTCCTGAGCCAAACTTTTCATGTCTTTTTTCCCAAATGGAAAGCCCAAGGGAAGACAAGCTAACTGCTCCCTTGTACCTACGTACTGTAAAGTACAAGCCATAGAAGCCATACACTTGGCCTGTGAAACACGATTAGAGGGCAACAAGGAAAGATTCTAACCAGTCACTGACACTAGAGTATGAAAACTACCCACAAACCTCCTACACATCATGCATTTCTTAGATACTCCAGGTTTATTACCTCAGCAGTGAGGGCATTGGCTCTCACACCTGAACAAGTGGACTGCAAAACAATGATTTAATAAAGGAGGCTCAGCTGAAAGGAGGTATACAAGTACTGTCAACTTGTTCCTCTCTTATGGTCAAACACTTCATAACTGTAAGTGACTTTCTCTCTCTAAAAAAAAATTACTGTGGAAGGTATCCTCAAAAGGATATAGAGCAATAACAACCTCCCAAACATACTTTTATTTAAGTTCACATTTTCTGAGATCTTAAGCTGTGATAAAAACACTTAAAGGTCTTGTCCCCTGATTCTCCTGGAGACACATCATCCATAACATGATTAGAGGTCTAGTTAAACAATGCATCCCACAACTCCAAAGAGTATTACTTTCCTGCTGAAGTGAAATGAAAGCACAAGGCCACTTTTTAAAAGGTGCCCTTTGCATTTACTGTAAGGCTGTGCCTGGACCAGTATTTTTCTATAAATATCCCACTGTCATATTGCTTTCTGGGCAGTCAGTAGCAGAGCCAGACATTTTAACTGCCACACCATCAAAACAAGCTCAGAATAGCATTGTTATGAAAGTCACTGTAACAACTACCATCACGAATAACTTCACACTTAGTTGTGCAATGCTAGGAGATGGGAAATACAACACTAGTGCAAGGAAAGCCATAGCATGAGGAGGTTGGCTGAAGTACAGCTCTGTGAAATAAAAATTAGGGTGGTCCTCTGCACAGATCCACGAACACTGATGTCTGGAGCTTGTGTCAGAATCTGTCACAGGTCTCAGTTAAAAGCTAAGATTTTCATCTCACTAAGAAATGTCTGGCCATATCACAAAAAACTGCATATTTTTCTCTTTTTCTTTTCTTTAACCTAGTCCAAAGATTAGTCTCTACAGTAAGTCAGTATTGTATGGTACTAGATAATCTCTTTTAATGGGCCTAGCAAACATCTGCATGCTGCAATATTGTGGCAGAAGCAGAAAAGAGGGAAAGAAAAGTTGCATAGTACACAAGAGGCCAGCATAACAGCCACTGCCTGAAGGGTAAGAAGGAACAATCTTGATGCATTTAACTGCATTCTTTTAAATGCTGCTCAGCTATTTTTATCCTTTGTATTAGCAATTCTAATGGGACAGAATACTACACAACTATTACTACTCTAAAGAAAAGCTGGAGAGGAAACATTAAAACCTACAGGTTTAATGGAATTCAATTCATACTCTGTGGAGAGCAGAGAACCACCNTTTAGACTGGATGTTAGGAAGAGGTCTTTCACAGAGAGAGTGATCTCTCAGTGGAATGGTCTGCCCAGGGAGGTGGTGGAGTCACCATCCCTGGAGGTGTTTAAGAGAAGACTCGATGAGGAGCTCAGTGATATGGTCTAGATGGTGGGAGGCTTGGATGGATGGAGCGTGGTGCCCATGGTTCCACGCTTGTGGGCCTGATCCCTGGGACTAGATGATCCTGTGGGTCCCTTCCAACTCAGAATAACCTGTAAACCCGTGAAACGCAAAAGCTTGTTTTACTGACAAAAGTCACAAACCTGTCAATCACGTTGAACATGCATCTTGTGGCAGCATTCACTGGACTTTCCACTTATATCCATAGTTGGCTGAAAACTGGAATATCCAGCATAAGGGCCATTACAGTATTTAAACATCTGCTTTACAGCTACATTCACCCCGTCTCTAGAATCACCACTTTTCATCCTATGTTTGAAGTTTTCTTTTTTAGCCTTTTCACTGCAGTATTTTGCGGCTTCTACAGCTGAATTTCTCCTAGACATAGCAGAAGATGGCCTCTGTCTGTGATTGTTGCCACACAAAGCCTTTCAGCTGCTCCACAATGCAGCAGTGTTATTAAATTCTTATGATACACTGAGAAGATACCATCAGGGTAATCAGTTTGCCAAAAGAAACAGAAACATGGAGCACCTAAATTACACTGAGAAGTAGGAACTACATGAGAAAGATTTGTCTGCAAAACTGACCCAGGTTAACCTGCCCTGAAACAAAATACAGTCGAGTCTCCTATACTGCGCACCCGTGGTCTTAATTCGGACCCGCGTAGCACCACTTCTGCATTGAATGGCAGCCGTGCCGCCGCCGCCCATGCCCCCCCCGCTGCTGCCTGAGCCCCCACCGCCACCCGGGATGTCGCCACAGAGGCAAGTCACGCACGCGTAGCTGCGAAACGAGTCTCCTACATCGCTAAAAAATCATGTTGCTAAGATCTGAAGCCGCACTATGGGGGGCACGAAGTGCAGGAGTGCTGACTGTATTTACAAACAGATTTTCCTGAAAGAAAGCGGACACATTTCTACAATTGCATAGTCAGGGAGAAGAAAACAGAACAAACCAACAAAAAAACCCAAAACCTCAAGCAACAACAACAAAAAAACATTCCCCATTTCAGACAGTTTGTAGCCCAAGGTCCATGTTCCTAAAGCAGTTACTGAAGAACTATGTGCAGACACAGTGTGAAAGAAAAATAAAACTGCAATTTTTGAAAAAACACTCCTCGAAAAAGAAAGCACTTCTTCTATAGAAATGTGCCTGTTTTCCAGCATTTTGAGGTTCAAAGTATCTTCTCACCTTAGTGTTAACTGTAGAGACAAGGACAGCACATTTTGACTTGCCCACAAATAACTCCATGGAAAACGCAACAAAGAAATCAATAATTTTGTGTTAAGTACAATGGCTCCAGCAGAACACAGATACAGCTGCTACCTGCTCTGTGATGGTTATTCATCACAGGCACCCAAGGAGTCAAGGGTTATAGATGGAAAATCATTCCTGCCACGGCCAGAACATCCTGTTCTGTCAGGCCAAACTAAGTGTGCAGAAGCAAACTAGACCCAAAGTTCCTTTTCACCGCATAATGCTTCAGTAACATAAGATGCCCCATGGTACTTGAGTGGACAATATGGTGTAAGAAGTACGTTCACAAGTACCAGGTCAAAAGTGTGAGAGCTGCCAAATTTTCTGCACAGCAGGAGGTATTGATGGCAAGAGAAAAAGAACTTCTTAATAGCAACACCGAGTAGCAATAATGTGAACACAAAGATAAGTAGCAGAATTGGAATACACAGACACGTGCAGAGTAGAAAAAACCAACTTATACACTAGAAGCAATCAAAAATCACACCTTCAACAACAACCAGTTCCAGTTAAATGTACAAGAAAAGCAGCTCACCTATAAGACAACTTTATATCTGAAACATTAGCTGCATTTTGTAAAAATAGCTCTCACTTTAAAAAGCTTAATTTAGGTTCACAGTAAATTCTTTGACTAACCTGTGATCAGCAATTTGGGGTACAAAATAGACAAATAAACATGTTAGAAATCATGTCTGGATGGTGTTTTAAGTCAAGTTTTGCCCCTAATAGAAGCTTGATAAAAGGCAGAGAAAGATTCAGTATATCAGGTCACATCATCATCATAAGGAAAAAAACAACCAAGCAAACATCAAACTCCCTCGTATCTGTTTAAGGAACGGATTTTCATCCCTCACATACATTCAGTCTAAAACCCATTCACTGTTTAGTCAATTCTGCTGCAGGAAACACCTCAGAACAATACCAAAACACTGTCATCATCTCATTGAATCAAAGTTCAATTTGCTCTAAGATCATAACAAATATATTATTGTAATCTGTATCTATCTCGTGGAAGTATCAACAAAATCCAGAACGATATACTTATCTGCAATATATAAAAGAAACATATCACTGCCATAAGCTGTGGTGTAGCAGTATAGCGGCAGAGCATGAAACAGTAATCAAAGTCCTGAGAAATACACCATTGTCAGCATTGTACACTGGTACCTCTGTATTATAGCACCTCAGTTTAAAATAAATCAACCTAAGTGCCTGCTTTGGTAAGCACTTCGAATTCACTGTACATCAGCATTAGAGGAGGTAATGCACAAAGAAACAAATCAGGAAATGGGGCTTGTAAATAACAATTCAATTAGCAGATTTATATTACTCATTTCCTAATAAACTTTCTACCCACACCTACACCATACCCTCCTCCAGCCTTCCCCCCCGTCATTTACATATCTGTGCAGGCCTGCTCTTTTTTCTTGGGAGCCCCTTTGCCCTTTCAATCATGAAGTATATTACTCCACTGTCAGAGCAAAGCAGTTCCTAACAACAGGGAGCCCAGCTGGGATAGGAAGAGGGCAGCAGGCTCAGGCATTAACATAATAATCCAACTGCGCTCCCCCAGGCCCTGAGGGCACACAGCATATTAGGCAGCCCTCCTGCACCGCCCGAACGGAGGCTGCCGGATCACCTGCCCATCAACCTGTGGCAGTCGCTCCCATCTCGGCTGAGCCAGCACCTGCCAAGCCCCCACGCCCAATTACCTTCCCACAAAAGACACACGTCCATGTTCCGCGTCTGCTTAACGCACCTGCTGCACGTCCTTATTTACTATTGGAATGCACCTTGCCGTGTCATTTCCTGCACACTCGCTCCCTGCCTTTGAACTTCTGGAAAGTCTCAGGTTTGTAACAGGACCCACCGCTGCTGCCAGCAGGGTCCAGACCTGAAACAAGATTTCGAATACAAAGCACTGCTCTCCGGGTGCAACTTTCAGCCCTACCCACCCTCTGCATACTTCCCTGAAAGAAAGAGCAGGAAAAGACAAAGGCACACACATGCCTTTGTTATTTCTGTGCCGTACCATCCAAGGAAACCCGTTTAGGGTGGGCTCACTTACTCTTGCTGGGGTTTGCAATGCAATGCTGAAGGATTTCAGCAGCAAAGCCACTTCACAATCTCAAGTACAAGGCCTGCCACCACACAGGACACGACTGCAGATTCAGGAACAGAGCCTGTGACAAGGTTCCATTGTACAAACACACACATTAGATATTTTCAAGAATCACTGTAATGCTGATTCCAGATGTAAGAGCTGCGAAACTGTCCAACTTAAAGAAGGCTTAGAATTGTACCACTCTTCCCAGCTAACATTTCTTAATACCTAAAAAAATATTCCCACATTGCAAATACTTAGGATAGCAAACTACAAGTCAGAATACTAATTTGCATGTTCCCTCCATTGAGCCCTTAAAAAAACCCCCCAAAACCACTTTATATTTATTATGCAGTGTATTTCAATGCAGTTCCCTTACAAACCCTTTTATTTACAGTATATATGTTGCTTGTACAGAGTACAACTTCAGGTACTTAACAAGAAGAATAATAAACACACTTGCAGTAAAAGACAGTATTTTCTTCATATTATACAAGACAATCTCAAAGCTACTAGGAGAAAAGCTCTTGGCTCTAATACAACTTTTAGTCTCATTAAAACATACATATTCTCTAATTATCCTTAACAATGGAAGGCACAACAGAAATGTAATACAGTCTTGTTAAAATAATATTTTGTAGACTGTGCAAGGCCTGATTTACTTGATCACTTGTGAAGCAGAATTTCCCTAACCTCATTAATTTTCATTTATCTGGCCCTCTCAAAGAAGGAAATATTCAGAAGCAATTCTGTATTTTATTTTAAATGCTTGGTTGTTAGATTATCAGTACAAAGAAGTGTTATGCACAGTAATGCATGTCACAATAGCCTGTCACAGAAACACTCTGTAAAATAACATTAACTACAGAATTTAAATATTTTCGAAAGCAACTGTTACACAAGCTCTGCCTATGACTATTCCTCGAATACATAATGTTAACAAAAAGTATACATTATGAAAATCGTGTCACATTGCACAAACATTTGCTTACAAGCAATTAATTTTCACAACATAAACATTTTTTCCTGCCACTACAGTCATAAACTGGCAGCAGCACATCCCTCTGAACTGGGAAGGGGGCACAGTTGAAAGCCCTTTGCAGTGAATTTACGCTAGGTCACAGGGTCACCAATAAAACACCAGGATAACCTGGGGGTTTGCAAAGTACTTTAATATAGTCAAGAGTCTACTTACACAGCCACAAAGCTCATATATTACTATGACTTGATTTAGATTTTTCCAATCTGCAATTCAGAGAGGAAGAGCTTTGTCAACCAGCTCCCTGTCCTTCCATCACCTCCTTTGCCCCACAAACCAACACTGTTGGCATAAAACTGAATAACACTTGGAACACTAAATACAGTTTTTTGCCTTCAACATCTCTAAATATAAATGACTTTGGTTATCCAAAACCCAGGAAAAGCAGCTGACAATTTTAACTACATGAGATCCTAAGAAAAATCCTTTGAAAACTCACAGCTTTCTGGAGTTTGCTCTAATTAATTTCTAATTATAGGTCACAAACTAAAGCAACAGCAAATAATACCTAATATGTTGGAACCCCAGATATTCAATGGCAAGAATTCTCTACCAACAATCATCAACCATCTTTCCTTGGTGGTGGTGAACTCTCTGTGCTTACAGATGTGTGGCAATGTGCTGCCATGTACTGACAGATCGCAGAAAGCTACAATGTTAGTTACATTCATCCTCCTATGAATTCCACTGTGGGGAATGGAACATGTGACTGGAAATAAACTCGTGAATGGCAACACAGATTTCACTGTTTATTTCATTACATGGTCAGATCCATGTCTCAATTAAGTCAGTAAGAGATTGGCTTTTTATATGATTTTGCACAGCCCAAGGCACAGGTAAGTAAAGGAGAAGCTGTGGCTTAAGCTTCTCATACGGCTTTTTAAAACAGTGAACTCTCCTGAAATTATTAAATGTAAAAGTAGCCATATGGAGGAAAATGTACAGATTGTTTAAAATACATTTCATATGATGACACGACTATAAAATACCCACATATTTCTTGGAAGAAACAAACTCGTAGGTGCATGAAGATGACGTATTTTAATTTCCTTCATAATTTATCCTTCAACTACAATTTTCTTTTCTTTTACAACAGTTACTCTTCCTGACTGCTTATATAGCCCTTGCTCTTTTTTTCTTAAATACCAGAGAAGAGGACATGAGTGACACAGATAACTGTTTTCTTCCACATATAGCTGAGCCAGCTGAACAATCCCCGCCATCCCTAGGTGCCCATCAGCCCTAACTAGAAAACACTGTTCCCAAAGATTTGTTCCTATGTTTTTTTTTCCTTCACAAAAGTTATTTCAAATTCATAAAGACTCTCTTGTAAGAGAAGTATCCAGAATGAAGGAATATCCATTAACATGCAGTATAACACTCTAATGTACTCAAATTTATTCAGTTTGTTGTGGTGGGTTGACCTCGGCTGGATCCCACCAAATCTGCTCTATCATTCCTCTCCTCAGCAAGACAGGGCAGAGAAAAACACAACACAATGCTGGTGGGCTGCAATCAGGACAGGGAGAGATCACTCACCCATTACATGCACAGGCAAAACAGATCTGACTCAGGGCAATATTTAATTTAATTTGTTACCAATCAAGTCCAAGTAGGGTAAAAATAAATAAAATAAAAAATCCCCTCACCCCTCCTTTCTTTCCAGCTTAACTTTACTCCTGAATTCTCTACCTCTTCCCCACCAGAGGTGCATGGGGATGAGGAACAGGATTTGTAGTCAGTTCAGAACATGTTACCTCTGCCTCCTCATAACTCTTCCTCTGCTCCAGCATGGGTCCTTTTCCACTGAGTGCAGTTCTTCAGGAACAGGCTACTCCAGTGTGGGCCCCTCACAGGGTCACAAGTACTACCAGCAAACTTGCTCCAGCAGGAGTTCCTCTCTCCATGGGCCCACAGGTCCTGCCAGGACCCTGATTCAGTGCAGGCTTCCCATGGGCTCACAGCCTCCTTTGGGTATCCACCCACTCTGGGGTGTGGTCCTACAGGGGCTGCAGGTGGATCTCTGCTCCAGAATGGACCTTCATGGGCTGCAGGGGGGCACAGCTGTCACCATGGTCTTCAGGGGGAATCTCAGCTCTGGCACTCAGAGCACCTTCTCCCGCTCTTTCCTCACTGGCCTGGGTGTCTGCACAGCTCTCTCTCAAATATTCTCACTCTCTCCTGGCTACTCTCCTGCAGCAAGTCTTCCTTCTCCTTCAACACGTTATCCCAGAGGCACTACCACCACCACTGCTGTTGGGCTTGGCCTTGGCCAGCAGATGGTCCATCTTGGAGCCACCTGGCATTGGCTCAATCAGACATAGGGGAAGCTTCCAGCAACTTCTCCCATAATCTACCTCTGTAGTCCCCCACCTTTGCCAAGCAAATCCAATACACTTGTTTATGGTATTTGCACCTGTTTCTGAGTCTACTCAAGACTCAGACTATTGCTCTAAAGAAAGTTTTTTTCTGTAAAAAGAAATAACGAACTGTTTTATGGGTCTTTATGTCATTTCATGGTACAGAAATTTGCTACACGAACAAGAAATTGGGAAATCTAATTGCAGAAAATACCAGCAATTTCACCAGTTCCAAACTCCAGTTACTGGTCTAATAACAAAAAGTGTCTCAACTTCAGTTCTCAACATAAAAAGTAGCTGACATCTATCAGGGAGAAGTAGTTCTGCAGCGCTTTTGCACTACATCTGAATCTCCCACATCACTCACCTCTGATTCAGTCACTTTTTCACCTAAACTAGAGAGATGGTACTAGTGATCAAGAACTATATACATCTACTTGAATTCTACCCCCTGAAAACACAGGAAGATGTCAGTGCTTCTACTTCTATACACACATCTATTATTTGCTGACTATGTCACATTCTTGCTTGTCAGCAATAGCTGTGGAGGGGCTTCCAAGAGCTCCAGGCAGAAAACAAAAGAGAACGAAGTGAAAGGCACTTCTGTTTCAGATATGTTGCAAATCCATCTAGTACGGCTCTCTGAAAGCCTCAGCTAGGGATTCCACACCTTCCTGGGAAATAACTCAAAAGAAGGTCATACAGGCCTCTGCAGACACAACTTCAGGGCCACCTGGATGGTACCTAGTATTCCAGGTCTGACCACGACCTTCAAAAGAGCAGTGCAGACAACCGAAACTTCCGCAATGCCTCCCAANAGGATAACTTCCCTAGTCGGACTGACCACACTGTTCCTGATACAGGCCAGGATGCCACTGGCCTTCTTGGCCACCTGGGCACACTGCTGGCTCCTACTGAGTTTCCTGTCGATCATTACACCTAAGTCCCTCTCCACTTCACTACTGTCAAGCAACTCCTCCCCCAGCCGATGTGGCACTATTCACCATCAACTGAAGGATAAGTAAGAAAAGAACAACCCACAAGGGTTATGCAAACCAAAACCAGAATACTATAAAGACCCAATCTCTCTGTGTTAGAATAGCCAGGCAGAAGATTTTCAGCAGCATGCGGCTGCCAAGCAGTCAGTGCTTGTGCCTGGATTATGGCACATGAATGGCAAGGAATGATCCAAAATCCAGGAAGCCAACATCCATTTGGAAACAGCTACTGCCTGTGAACCACTCCTATGCAGGTACCCCTTCCCTTGCACCTCTGAAAAGTAGTCATTTCTATCCTGTTAGTATTATGAACCTCATTAATACAGTCGTGTCTCCTATACCACAGTACCACAGGTCTTGCCCCTCCCTGGTGCAGTGCACCTGTGATCTGTGCGGCACACCGTGGGGGTTGGTCTGAATATTCACAACTAATTTGAATATTCATGACTGGCAGTTTGTGCAGTCGCAAAACGGGCCTCCTTAATCACGGAAAAATCACACCGCGCAGTAGTGAAGCCGCAGTATGGGAAGCACGGAGTGGAAGAGGGCTGACTGTATTATGAACTTTATTACAATTTTCATAAGATGACCTGCCGACAGCCACAGGTGTCACGTGAAATGCCCATTTCACCAGAGAGCTTTGCCCTCACATTTCTTTAGATGCTAATTTGTTTAAAAGAAGGTGCTTTGGTAGAGCAAGACTGATGAGGTGTGCAGCTGAAAAGGAATGGAGACAATAGAGCAGCAGTCCCGGCTGTGTTGGAAAATACAGACAGCAGGCACATCTGTGACAAAAGTGTAAAACCCACAACAGACTTTCAGGAAGGTCAGGTTTTGGAGTTGCTTGCTCAAATAAAATGTCTTGAAGGGAGATGGTCAAGACTGAAACAAATAAATCAATTCAATCTTTTAAATCACTCCAGGGATCTCTTCTCACTCAAAAATGTCCATTAGTATTGTTAAAACCATATAATACAGACAATAAACTGCAAATAAATTTAGGGTGATCAGAAACTCACCTTGTCCCTTAAACATGCACATGCATCACACATAATATTCTATCATGTGAAATCGTCATGATCTTAACAAACAAGAGGTATCTCTGATAACTATAGCATATGATTCAAAAGTTAGGAAAAATTGTTATGCCTTCAATGCTACAACAGCACAGAATGGTATTATGTATTTAGTAAAAGAGCTATTTCACTCACAACCTTGCTATTTTCATCTGAGGATTAAAAAAAAAAGAAAAAGCACAGAAGGCTGCAGTTGGGTTTTGCTCTCTCTGGGAGCTACTCATTCCTAAAGCGCTACAAGAATTCAGACTCAGCACTTACAATCTTAGTTTGCTATTGCAGAGTGTATAACATACAAAAAGCATCGACCACTAAAAATATTAATTAGCATTTAATTAGAAATAGCAAGATGAGGAAAAGAAGTGATGTGCAGACATTCTGTCTCTGGAATTAGATACTAATTAATTTTAGATTAGGAAGCAATGAACTAAAACCACAAGCCTGAAAAGTTAACTATTCTTGACATATTTCTGGATGGGAATGACACCAGCCCAAGGGATGGCACAGTAAACAAAAAGAAATCATGCTAACTTCTGACATTCACAAATTACCATGATAAAAAGGATCTCAAAGAATTACATCTATTTGCTACTAAGAGAGTATTGCATTTCTTTTTTTGTAACTAACCTGTACTTATGTAACAGTATCAAAAAGAACAAATAGTTAGTACAGACAGGACTGTACTGGCAAGAAAATTTAACCAACAAAAGGGTTAATTAGGGATACAAATTTCCTCAGACTGTTAATAATGGGAATGACACATAGTATGTGCCCATAAGTAATTCTCAGGTATCTTTGATCTTCAGCCCCCAGCGATTACTGTTGCCTACCATACCCTGGCCTCTGGGACTCTCTCAGAACCAGACATCTGGCTACTTTGTTGTTTTAGACTAATCTCATCCCAAGAGAGCTCAGAAAATGACACAAGGCAAGGAGGGTCCTGGCAAGGGAAAAAACACTACAGTATCAGCAGATTTTTGAGTGGACTAGAGTATCAAAATAGTCTTCCAATTTCTATAGGGATCTCCTGGCTTCTCTGCTCTCCAGCCCACTTTCACACAGAACACAAGAAGGCACATGATCCCATTTGAAGGGACTGTTAATCTCTTTGGAGAAGCAAAAGAATGATAATCCAAGAAAGAGCACCTGACAAAGGCAAATAGAAGTTAAAACAACAAACAAACAAATAAACACCCCCAACAAAACAAAACAAAAAAACAACTGTAAGAAATGGGTGGATTTAATGAAGATTTTATTGAAAAGTCAACACACTGCATGATCAATGTCTTATAACTCTATAAAAAAATTACTCCTGACACACCCAATCACTTTGGTTTTGACTAATTCATATGTTTTAGTTCCCAGCAGGGTTGACCCTGAAGCACGACCCTCTGCCAACTGCAACATGTTCATCCGAGTGCCTGCCTGGCTGCTCCAGGGTCAGACACTGGGCAGTTCCCGATGTGCTGAGCCCACGAAGGGCCAATGGCCTGCAAACACGGAGAAAGGAAGGTTTAACGCCAAGGCCAGGCTCTCTCACCAGCAGAGGCTACCCGGGTTTTTGCCACAAGCTCTAGTCCACCAGACTCCCATCCCATAGGTGACATGCGATATGTACAGGCAGCTGCACCAGGGCTGGTGCAGACAGCCCCACAGAAGGCTCTTTTCCTGTCCTGATGCTTCTACATCATTCCTGCAGCAGAGTTCCTGCCTCCTAAGTGTTCCCAGCAGGCACTTACTGCTTCACTTGGCAACAGGAAGAAACCAGGACACTCAGATCTGGAAGAAATAAAAACCTCATGTGCATTTCTTCTGAGGGCAGGAAGCATACCCACACTATGAAAATTGTCCAAGCCATCTACTTCCAGGCTGTATCATTTTTAAAATCCAGGGGTGGCACATAACAGCAACAATAATGAAGAAATCACTTCTGTGTAGGTGTCCTTTCTGTTTCAAATCGGCCACCACAAAACCTTTAACAAGTGCTATAGACAGAAACAGTTTGAAAGTCATGTGCCAAACTTCACCAGGGATCCTGTTGTTACAGAGCATCCTACTCTCCCCATCTTCACATTTCTCACACTGCAGCTATCCTGCTTTATTCCAGCCACAACATTCCCCGTTCAGTGGGAGAAATATACCAAAAAGTTACCAAAACGTTTTTTAACCATTTACTAATGCAGTGTAACAGTTAGACCAATAAGAATCTGTGCACCACCAGCTTTAGTTGCATCATATCAACAGTAAAAAACTCAACTTGCTTCTAAGATATTCAGAAAGATGCAATGCAATTTCTTTCTGACTATGAAACAACCAAATTCTCATTTGCTTTTTCACCAAGTGGGTACGTTGTTGGAGTGCATGTGGATTATTCCAAATTATTAAATTCTAGAACAATGGCAGCACCAGGACAACACAAACTGGTTTGTGTGCTCTCTGTATACAACACATGCTCAACAAACGTTTGTCTTAGAAGTTTTGCTATGATATCAGACAGGTAGAGTTTAATTGATGGCTTCAGTGACTGCTATAGTTTGCAAGCAGCTATGATGCTTCACACAACAGAAACAAGAAAAAGCCACAAAATGCTCCACACCAACACAGTAAAAACTTACACTGTACTTATTAACACACTATCTAACGCAGAACAATCCAGGCTGCAGCGTAGTAAGGAAAGCATTGTAAGGCAGAACTGGCTAAATTAGTGTGTTTAAAAAATGGCATCTTATTGATAATGAAGAGTAGGGAGAATTTTAATTTTGGTATTTCATGTACTGTAGATGCCCAATACCTTCTCTCTTCACTTGCCATAGAATTTGAATGGTGCATCCCACACACTTAACTTTCCCCCTACTTCCTTTAAATCAGCAACAAACAATAATCCACAAAAGAACACAAGATCTACTTCACAAAAATACACAGAAAATAAACAAAGAGCAAACAAATCTCACACTAATTCTACATATTAAAGATAGAAAGATACATATTATACATAAATACATTGTAACAAACATTTCTTACAGTGTCTAAAAGCACATTTTTGTAGGATTGTCTTAAACACTACAGTTACAGGCTGGACCTAGGTATTGCAGACTTATTTTCAAAGCCATATGCCATCACCAGGACTCCAATAGCAAATAAGCAAATGCTTCAGAACATAAATACTCCTCTGTTTACTCTAAGTATTGATTTATGTTCTATGGGTATCCAAACATTGGTAGCTAATGCTGCCTTGCACTATCTATTATGAAATTACAGCTATTCAGTGAGGTTTGCTAACAGGAAATAAAACTCCCCACAGCCATTTTCCAAAAGCTCAACATCTGAAAGCAGAAAGTAACGTTGTATGATGGGAATGTCAAGATATCCATACAAAGGCAAATCAAATATGGGAGCAAACTCCAGAGAAAACAGGCCTTCTAACAAAATCCACATGAACACTTCTCCTAATTAGGAGATAAAACAGAGTAGCTCCCACTTATCTGACATTACAGTGGAACAGAGAGAGGAAGAAACATTTTGGAGATCAGTAACACTACCATGAACAATATCTAACTTCCCCAAGAAACTAGTCAATATAACTGTAAAAAGTTAATGAATAATATTCTAAATGACATAGTTCAAGCACTGATCTGACTGCAGGACCACTAACCCTGCCCAAGTAATACGTAATCCCAACTAGGATTTCCAGTTTCAACACACATATATGAAAGGCTGTATGTACGACTGCTAAATTCCCTTTCCTCTTTCCCAGTCTAGGCCATTTAACAGTACAGCTCTATAGTTTACTTCTGACTAGTATATGTATAATATGCAGTTCTTCCTGATTTAGGTATTTTATTTCTGTATTTCATTTCTATCTGCCTGAACAAACCCAGGGAAAAAACATCCATAAACCACTTTGGTTAAATTCTCCTGGGTTTTGGAGGCTGCCTTTGCCTCCAATGAAAGCTAGAGGAAATAAGCTTCTGAAGGTAGATGGAAGAACGACACACTTCCTCCACTGAGCACAGCTCTGTTTCTTATCTTGTAACTGAGCAGTGTGTTAGCTAATAAAATTACTTTATGCTCCTCTAATCCCGGCATAAGGAGATAGTAGAGGGAAAGCTTAGTAATGTGTCCTGACAAACACTCTTGCTAGAGATAAGGATGATAAGCTCTAAATTCAAGATAATGACAAACTTAACCCACAAAGCTCCATCTTTAGATGCATGTACAGCATGACCAATAACAATGCTTGTTATTATTTCTCTATTTTAAATTTACAGGCGGTTCCATTTAGTCAAAACAAAGACCATATTTGCAAAGAGATAGTAATTAACATGAGAATACAGATTCATGCATCCACTTAGTATTTATGTCAACTGTACTCTTTTGCATAAGGACACCACTTAAGATGAATTACTGCATCTGGAATCCACCTAATACAAATTCTATAGACCCAGTTTCCATTTGTGACTCTTACCTACACTGAGTCTGTCCACAGCTTTGATTTCAACACAAGAATCTCTCTTTTACACTAGGATAAAGGAGAGGAACCATGCCCAAGTTTCCAGGTACCCTCACTGGCAGCACAGGTGTTCTTTCGCTGGTAGCAGCTGGCATGTGCTAATTAGAAGGAAAACTGAATTCAACTATTTCTAGTTTTGTAAAAACATCTAAGAAATGAGATGGTTCAGAATAAAGTCTCAGCATATTACAATATACTCTGCAGGAGGAAATAATCTGACAAAATGAAATTTTCCATTGTCTTGCATCACACTTGAAGCCTGAAAGACGGGAAATCTCTTTAAAACCTGCTGATATGGCAGATCTGCATTAGGTTGCAAAAAATTATTAGAATATGAAAAGACACTCTTGCCTCCCACCACTCACAAACCAAACAAAAAAACCTCACAAGTTGATACAGGAATCATGAAGTGTTCCTACTAAAAGTGTTCCTAAATGAGCCATTGATTTCACAAGGTAAGGTATGATAAGTTAGCATGACAAGTGATTTGTCTGAGTGAAAAAGCCCCTTGCAACGTGGAAGCACTGACTGCTATTAAGACCAGTCAGTCAGGGAAACACAACACTTTACAGATTTACACTGTGGTTTTATACCAGTAAGGAAGACAACAAACAAAAGGCTGCAACTGACGATTTGAAAGAGGAGGAAAATTGAAATCAGTGTGATCACTTAGAGATATGACAGAATCCTTATTCAATGGGCACAAGGACCTACACTATGGATACAAAGATACCAGAGGGGGAAGAACTGGGAGGGTGGTAAAGCATAACTGTACTGCTAAGACAACGACGAAATTTCTACACTTTCTAAAGACAAACACCTACATCTGAATCCTGATCGCAACTCAGAGAGAGAGCACAGCTGTCAGACTCACAAAGTACCTGAGTTAGAAACTATCAGTATGTTCCAGGATTTCATATTTACATAAAACACAGTAGAACAGAACTAGCGCAGCGACTACTGTTCTGAATTTGTCTATAGGTAGAAGACAGAAATTGCTACCTACAAAGCTGAGCTAATTTCAATACAATACTCTAAATTTCAAGAAAATTTAAAACGAACATGCAAAGGAATCCACTGAAACAAAGAAATCAAACTTATAAGGTAGGGATTTTGTTGTTATTTGCAGAAGATAAAACTCCTGAGTGTTATCTGCTGGGAATTTCAGGAAGGTTCAGAAAACCAAATGTAGCAACAGATGCATTTGTAACTCATAGGGTCATAACAGCAGACCCCTTATGAAGCCCTGGAGTGATTCATTTTCAGAAGGGATTTGAGGACAGCACTTTACAATATTGTGTATTCCACGCTTTCAAACAACATCTATTGTTCCGAGTTTCTCAGATCACAAATTGCAGAGAAGTAAGCCATGCAGAAGTCATGGACATGGGCAGTACAAACAGCAGAAATGTCCCAGTACCAACAGGTCACAGACATTTGTGACTATGCTTCGAAACAGAAATGCCTCATAACTGTACATAAGAGATCGCACTGCTAGTGGAAATGGTATCGTCTCAATTATTAAAATATACACCTTAAAGAACATCACCTATAAACTGCACCACTTAATATTCTGGGCCACATGGATAATGACAGCACAGCAAATATTTTTGAGATAACATATACGACATTAACATTACAGAAAAAAATGTTGTATGATAATTTTTCTCTGCATGATCATGTAATTTTAAAACAAATGCATAGATCAGAACTGAGATTTTTCATTCACTTTTAATGTCTTTTCTCTAATTACAGTTTATGCTTCCTCTTCTTAAAAGACTTCTAGAAATCTTATGTATTGAATATATGAAAGGTTTCCCTAAAAACATGTTCATTTTCAAACAAACCACTTTGCTTAAGAACTAATGCAACATAATTGCCAGTGTTAGGGCTGACAATGTAATTCCAGTTATAAAATCATCTTACTATGAAATTAGTTTATATTTTTTATATTTTCAAAGAAATTAAAACATCACTTTCCAAAAATATATACCAGTTGTTTGTAGTTGTAATTTGGAGAACAAATGCACCTTTTAACAAATACCTCTTCTTAAAGCAGACAAAAGGATTTAAGAAAACAAAGGACCAAAACTTCAAATATTAACCCAGAAGTGAAAAGGCATAAAACCAGGACTAAACAGACCCTTCTGAATCAAATACAACAGCTGCAACATTACTGTAAAAGTAAAAACCTTCATGACAGCAAAAGTCCAAATTCAAAGGGATCCATTTTTGGTGATGGTTGATTTAATACTCTGGTTTTAAATGCAGCACATCACTGGCAAATCTCAACACTACTCCAAGCAGACAGATTGAGCACTGCAAACTGTGCAAGTGAGTGCTGTTATTGGCAGGGATATTTGCAAAACCCTTCCCAAGACACAGGCACAGAGTTCAGACTCTTGAGCAGGTTTCTATTACTCGTTGGTATCACTGTACAATAGTATTAAAAGAAAAAAAAAAAAAAGTGAGTCTTTTTCCTCCATTTAAAAAGGTTGAAATAAAGCCACAACAGATAGCAATAATTACAACCATTCTGATCTTCTGTGTCCAAATTAGAGGTTGTAAACTCTCCATCAATAATGTGAAAACCTCAGTGAATGTTTCATGCCCCAGTATTATGTCTCAGAAATAACTTTTCAGACTCCATTATGTCCGCCATGAACTTGATCTTTCACCTCTAGTGAAAATCCTCTTATAACTATAATTCTAAAGTTAATGATGAGAGATTTCATTTGCTTTCCAAGCACAGATAAAACCTTTTTGAAATACACTCTCACTGCCATGACCTTGGTCTATGACTTAAGAGTTCACCACATGTAATAATTTACTTTGCCCCATGGGGCTCATTGAGATTTCCTTTTAAAAGGTTTTGGATATGCAGCTGGAGCTGAAACACTCTCACAGTATGTATCAAAGACACATCCCCATGTATATTACAGATATTTTGCAACAATAACAACAAACAAAATTAATGTAGAACATTACAAAATATAACAACAAAATGGTCTTAACTAAGCAAAGTCACCCACACAGTAGAAATTCAAAATTTTGGTTCTCTTGTTGCAATAATCCACAACATCTGATAGACCACTGAGTTTCATGGAAGTATTACATGGTAAATTGTTAAACTAATTCAGCAAATACACTGTTGCTCTGCATTTATGGGCTCAAATACAACTCCCTTCAATCCCAGTGATACCCTCTTTAGCTTATGTGCTGCATACTTACCAGAACCGCTGCATTAAACTACCTAGTTGGTGTATGGCCACTGACTTCCCCACTGATAAGCAATGCACTTTCTTTGTTTGCTCATGGAGTTCTTACTAAACATCTCTTCAGTATTAAAAAGAAATAGATGTAGTCATAACTACTGTATCCGCCTCAATATAACACAAGGGGTTTTTCCCCCTGAATATTGGGGAGAACTCCTTCATAAATAGTATTTACCTTAAATTCAAGCACTGGCTTGCAGAAAGCACATAGCTACTGCCTCACAGCCTTAAGTGAGTTCACATCAGTGAATAGTGGCAAGCCTGGCTGTGGCTCCAAGCAGTTCCCACTTTGCCTCTGGCTCCCACTGTCCCACAGAGGAGCCAGGCAGCTGCTGCTAACTCCCCGGGGATGTGTATGAGGGCCTGGGGCAGGGCAGGATTCCCCAGGGCAGGATTTGGAGGCAGACAGCATGGATCTGGGGGGGTCAGGCTGAGGGTGGCAAGGGGACATCAAATGCCGGAGAAGCAAAGAGTCTGGAAATGCAGCTTGTATTGAAGAGGAGGTACTGAGTGGGTTGGCAAGGATTTTATTTAACAGTAAAATACATTTCTCCCCTATCACACAAATGAATAATCAGGGGCTGTTGTGCTTTCAGGGCACCTGCAGTAAAGTGAACACACTCCTTTTGTCAGTCTCCTGCCCCTCAGCATCTCCTAAACACTCCCATCTTCTCACAGGCCCTTCCCACATGAGTACAAGGGTTTAAGCCTCANCAACTCATAATATTCTGTGTGTGATCTTCTCACAGGCTCTTCCCACGTGAGTACAAGGGTTTAAGCCTCTGCTACAGCTGCTCCAAGTGCTGTTGTTTCCCCTCCCTCCTTGTTAATCTAGAAGTGGCAGCAAAGTACTGGATTTCTGACAGAAAAGGACATGGGAGCACATGCAAAAATCCTTGCTGAGCAGGAAAGCACCCAGGTGTTCGGGTTCATGTCCGAGAAATGATTCCCAGGAAACACGTGGCTTTACTGAAACGCATCCAGAAAGAGTCAATCAGCAGCTTGCTAAAAACATCAGGCTTCATCATGGGGACAGTGTTTTCCAGAAACTGGAGCCTAAACAATGTTTTGAAATGAGAAAATTTGCTGTCCTTATGCTCCCCGTATTCGTTTCCAAGTGCTCTAACTAATAAATGAACAAAAAGTCAGCATAACAGAGAAGGACCAACTGGAAGCACTTCTAAAATATTCTGTCTTCTCCTACGGAAACATGTTAAATATACTTTATATACAACTAAACAAACCCAAATAATCAATTCTGTCTCTTCATGCTGGTGAGGTATTCCTCATAGAACCCAAGACTTGCTTGTAACACGCATGAATAATTTGACAATTTAGAAGACAAACACCTCCACAAAGTTCTTTACTAAAGTAATGATGAAAAAAAAATAATTTCCTTGAAAAGGAATGGAATTTAAAGAAAATAGTAATTTTAACTGAAAATCCTGCTTCATGTTCTACAGCTTTGATTTCCACAAATTAGAACTTAATACTCCACACCCAGAAACAGAACTAAAAAAATTATAGAAATATTAAATTTGCAAGACTTCTTGCTTTCTTTCTTATGTATTCTTATTAGCCACTAAGCAAAAATACTCATGCCAGCTAAAAATGCGCTTGGATAGAAAAAAAAAATTCCCAAGTGAAACATCCTGGAGCTTTTATTTTAACACAAAAAGGACAAAATTAGGAAAGAAGAAAATGTAACATTCTCTCTTTACAAGCCCATGTTCAGAACCTGAGGAACAGCAATGCTCTCCCTGACCAAGTCCACTGAAAATATTCCTAAAGGGCATTTTGCCTTCTCAACAGATTTGTTTAATTTTGATTTATCTGCAGTGAGCTGCAAATAGTCACACGTAGAAGGTACGTTTCAGATTACAAAATGTTAGCAGTACTTTACACATTCTCACCCCAAATGTTCTTTTTCAGAAAGAAATACTGAATGAATTCCATTTCTGACAATCAAGACTGTTGCATATCAGCCTTTGCTAGTTTTATAGATACGTACATGTTTTCATTCCCAGTCACAACCCTGGGGCCACCAAAAACCATACTAAACCATTTGCAGCAGGGCCCCTTTGTCCAAGAGGATCCAGGTCCTCAGAGACAGGTGAACACATGAACAGATGTCAAAGGAAACGTCTTCACTGTCCGACAATAAAGGTACGTGGTTTATTAACTACCTTCACAGAAACACAGAATATTCTGAGTTGGAAGGGACCCACAAGGAGTGGGTCCAACTCTTAACACTGTCTCCCTGGCAGGAATTGAACCCGGGTCTCCAATCAACAGACAAGGCTGAATAGCTTCTGTTCTGCAGAATCAGTGATTTAATCCTAATCCCAACTAGTAACATTAAATCAGTGTTTTTCTTGCAAATCAACAGGTGAGGGACAGTAAAACCCTGGAGAACAGAGAATCCCTGGGTTTTGGTGTCAGCACACAACTGCATTGCTCTGCCAGAAGACAGGTTTTTATTAGAAAACCACCTTCACACAATGAATGCTGGTATCATGCAGGCACTCAAAAGAATTAAGACTGCATAAAACACTCTTCTGAAAACAAAACACTTGTAATTTTTTAAATAAGATTTCCAGTCTCCACTGCTCTCCGAAAGGTAGCCTACATTTTCAGAGGTAGGGAGAGTGGGGAACACTTCCCTCACTAGCAAAATACCTGCTCTCTCTCAAACAGCCATAAAAATGAAACAGCAAATAGCACAGAGGCACTAGACGCCACTCTCTGCAAATTCCCATACAGTATTACTAATTTGTTCAGTCAAAAATGCTTGCTTTGCATAGGCAACGCATTCCATATAGCACTCCCTTCTAAATAAAGGAAGATCTCACACAATATAATTTCCCACTGAATTAACCTGCAGATCAAGACAAATACTAAACCACCTGATTTTAAAAGACCAATTTTGACAAGCGCAAGAGCAAGACTCTTCTTCTGTCCTGGTTTCTTTATGCCACAAACAGCTTTCAGGGTCAGTGAATGTGCTATAGCAGACAAAAAACTGATCTCCCCAGCCAAGCACTGAAGAATAGCAACAGCAAAGCCTCTGGAAACACTCCTCTTATCAAGTCAGATCTAGGACAGTTGGGCAAACACAGCTGTAAAAACACAAGGCCACGATGACACAAGGTAACTTCCAGCCACAGCCCAAGCAGATTAGTGCAATTTACAGAGGCAATTTTATAACTTTCTAGATTATGGCAGAGCTGCTACAAGCACCCCAGACTTGGGAATGCTGAACATGCACAAGGCTGCAAGTTCTGTATTATACATCTTAACGGCACAACTTTATGAGAGATTTACTGTATTTTTCTATTTTTACTATAGAGTAAGAGATTTACGGTATTTTCTTGCACTTCCCTAATCTCTTATACTCCCAGGAGTGCAGGAGAAGGGCTTTTTCTCCTGGACACCTTACGAGCCATATGAAAGACACTGAGTTAGAGATAATGGCAAGCAGGACAAAATTAAATCTTATCATATGTCTAACTCAACCACTGACACCTCAGGACAATAAATCAGCCACTTTTCAAGGGTGTTGGGAGAATCTGAAACTTCATACAAACTAAAGTAAAAAGTCTGGATGTGAAGTGCTTGACTGAGAATTTCATAAGCCTCACTGTTTTCCTGAGTCTGCTGTCACTGAATTAACAGCAGAGCTGGGCGCCTTGGAAAATCCTCTTCATTCCAAACAGTTTTACTGTTGGATCTGTATTAGAACTACTTGTGATAAATGAAAGGACATCAGTGAGAGAAGGAAAAAAACCAGAAGATTCACAATTGCTTTGGGTTATAGAAGACTTGAGAAGATGATAAGGAACTCCAGAGATATCTAATGGAGCTGCATGACTGGGACACATTATAGTGATGAAATTCATATTGCAAGTAATAATTTGGGATACTCCTATGCATTGATGGATATAAAACGCACTCACCAGTCAGGGAAGGAAAAAACACTAAGTATCAATAAATAGTTCAATAAAAACCATCTGCTCAAAGCACAGTAACGATAAAAGAAAAGTAAACTCTTAGGATACATAAAAAATTAGACTGCAATACTAGAATGGAGTGGACAAATTTAATAGCACAACAGCTCCTATGTACATACCAGGCTTATGCTGACATAGTTGGTTCTTTATATTTGTACATGTGAAGCACAGACATCTTGCCTAAATTTGTTCTCCAACACCCACATATTTCCCAGAGACTTCAGTGTAGTATCTAATAGCAGAGGTAGTTATATTTTAATTTAGAATTATTTAATCTGTGGGGGGAGACAAAATGTATTACTTAGGAAAGGAAAAAAGATGATGATAGTTTTTTTCCTTTCACAGTATCACATTTAAAAACTACAAAATTAAATGGCCCTTTCATAAACAAAACCTACATACATGAATATCTTAAGTGCAATCTGGAAGTAAAATTTTGGACAACACTACTGGCATATTTAGAGAAGAAAAACTGTATTATAGAAGACAAATGACATCATGACACATATAGGTGTTTTTTTAAGCTCTTAAACAATTTTGTTTCATAATGTTCATGTGTTACCTTCTGAGGGTGATCACTCGTGATGCATCAGTGTATGAAGCACAAACCATTAGAGCCTGCACTTTTTTTATTCATTTTATTTTGTTTTCTGAAAGGTTAATGTACATGTATACACAGTTCAAAGAACTTCAGATATTTTTAGAGAAATCAATATCTTTGCTGTGACTTTACAGTAGTGTTAGAGTTCACTTTTCTTATCTTTACATAAAAAAAACACACCACTCACAAAGAGAGGAATTTTCCAGTCTTCAAGTCTCAGTAAGTACTCATATGCTATCTTTTAAAATATCGGTTAAAATTGCTGCATATAATTTGTTGGGAAAATACTGGTGCTCTCCCTTGATTCTTTTCCAGAAAGTCTATAGTGGTTGACCTTACAAATTTATATTCAGATTTATGTCCTACATCTGCTTCAAAAAACAAACCTAAAAATCAATAACAGAACTCTCTATTTTATTTCATAAATATCTTTCTAGTTTTCTTCACCATAGCCTATTTTATATTTCAAACTTTTGTCTTGCATATGCAACACCTTGTTTTACAAAAAGGCATAGCAGAGCCACATGAAAGTTGCAAAAGAATAAAACAGCACATTAAGATGTTTTGTACAAGCTGTAGCTTTACTGAACAACAAAAAAACCCCTCAATTGTTTTGTCGTATGAGATAGCAAAATAGCCAAAGTGTTCAATAAAATGAACTGTCTGCCACGATTTATCTATACAATTCCATCACAGCTCTTGCCTGTTGTGTTACACTTTTCAAAAGTATGTCATTAAGCTGCCATAAAAGTCATCACAAATTGCTTTTTCTCCCAAACTGATAATAGACTTATAGATCTAATTTTCCATCTCTTTTCTTCATTACTTTGATTCTTAAGGAGAGTATGACATTTGCTGTCTGAATACTTTGTAGTAATATCTGGTATCTCTACAGCACTTCTGAGTATCTCTGAGCTTTTAATAGTTTTGTTTTTTACAGCACCTTGAAATGATGACATATTTGTCTCTCTCGCAGACATTTAAATAAATTGGTTTTATAATTTCACTGAACAACTACAAGACTTGTTGAAAAAATGACACAACAAAGCATCTTGTGCTGTCAGATGCTATGTCATTAAAATCCTGACCCTTCACAGTTCAACAAGAGCAAAGAACAAATGTGATACATCTGTTTTTCATCCAATTTTTTTTTAACTTCATGGACCAAGAGACTGATTGACAGAAACAAGTAAGTAATTGAGAAGATATCAACCAATTAGAGATTAGATTTCGATTCCCATGGTGATCCCTCCTCAATTTTTGCCAGTCAACTTATTAACATTTTTTTGTTTATATAGGGCTTCATATGCATCCAACTGAAGTCAGTGCTTGCACCCTGATTTGCTACTGAACTAAGTATATTTGTGACAAAACCTAGGAATAACCAGGTTTAGAAAGTTGCTTGCAGCATTAATGAAAGAGATCACAAGTGGAACGATGGAAAAATCAGGAGAAACAGAGAGAAGAAAGGAGAGATGAAAGAGAGCTGAGAGAACAAACCACACATCGTACAGAGACCAAGGAGAGGAGTTGAAGAAATGTTTGAATGGGGCAGTCAATTTCTAGCCCTACTAGACAAGTTGTATTTCTGCTCATCACACCAAGCAGCTGCTTCCACCAATATAACAGACAGAATATCCATAAATAATCCTTCTCTCCTCCAAAATCCAAGTCTTCCAGAGTGCACAAGAGATTTCCTCATCACTGCTTTCATCTCCCATTTGCCAGTGCTTCCCTGGCTAGAATGATACTAGCTCCCAGATAGTCTGAATTAGATCTTTTAATTTCTTCCTTATAAAGCTACAGAGACCCTTTACCCACTATGACTTGTGAAGAAGACTTTCCAATTCCCTAAAACAAGGTCTAAGTGAAGATGTTGTTTTTCCTCCTCAAGTACCAAAAAACTTGGAAGCCTTTGGGCTTTTAAATACATGTACAATGCTTCTCCCCAACTTCATGCAACAGACACAGGAAGCAGAAGTGCTAACTGGCTGGATTGTCTTCCCATATTAATTACAATGGGCTTTAGATAAAGATTTATTTCCTCTGGAACGGCCCTGTCACCAAAACCAGCCCTCACTTGCTCATCTACCAGGCAGGTACTAAAGCTAGATATTTGAAGTGGTATAGATCACAGGCTTGGTGATGAAATCACATACAGGACTATTTGTTTTTCCTTTGGACAATTTTGCATTTGCAATCCTAACTTCAGTTGGGCATGTATCAATTAAAAAACAGGTCCTTGTAAGGGGTAGCAATAATGCCTCTCTATCATCTCACAAACAAATTGTGCAATTAATATGTAGGAAGATCCACCACACAGGTTCACAGGTTATTCTGAGTTGGAAGGGACCCACAAGGATCATCGAGTCCAAATCCCAAGTGAACACCCACCCAGGGATCAAACCCACAACCCTGGAGCCACAGGCACCACGCTCCACTCATTCAAGCCTACCGTCGTCTAGGCCATGTCACTGAGTTCCTCATCCAGTCTTTTCTTAAACACCTCCAAGGATGGCAACTCCACCACCTCCCTGGGCAGACCATTTCACTGAGAGATCACTCTCTCTGTGAAAAACCTCTTCCAAACATTCGGTCTAAAACTCCCCTAGCGCTGCTTAAGGCCCTGCCCTCCCGTTCTGGTGCTGGCAGCCTGAGAGAAGAGATTCACACCCACCTGGTGGCAACCTCTCCTCAGGTAGTTATAAACGAGGTCACNTCTCCTGAAACCAGGCTGACTAAGTCTAATGTCATAGTTATTTTGCAGGTGCTGCATAATAGCATCCAGGATTATCTGTTCCATGACTTTACCCTGGACCAAGGTCAGGCTGACAGGTCTGTAATTACTCGGATCATCTTTCACAGGATCACACACAATATTATGAGTTGGAAGGGACTCACAAGGATCATCTTTCCTGCCCTTCTTGTGGATGGGTGTCACATTAGCCAATTTCCAGTCTTGTGGTACATCACCACTAAGCCAGGACTGTTGGTTAATTATGGAGAGTGGCTTGGCGAGTTCATCTGCCAGTTCTTTCATCACCCTCAGATGGATCCCATCTGGTCCCAAGGACTTGTGAGGATCCAAGCCACTCAGCAAGTCTCTGACTACCTCCTCCTGGATTACAGGGGTGTTATACTGCACCCTGACTCCATCCATCAGCCTATAAGTCCAGTTGTCCTGCAGGCCATCTGTCTTACTGTTAAAAACAGAGGCAAAGAAGGCTTTTCCTGCCTTTTTCTCATCTCTAGTTACTATATTTCCCTCTGCATCCAATAAGGAGTGAAGGTTGTTGCAGCCTCTCCTTTTACTGTTGATGTATTTATAGAAACATTTCTTGTTGTCCTTAACAGAAACGGCTAGGTTGAGTTCTATCTGGACTTTTGCCTCTCTAGTTTTTCTCCTGCGTGACTTGAGAACTTCCTCAAACATACCCCTATGACTCATCCTTTGGCACATTGGGACCGCCTGCTCCTGAGCCTTCATGAGCTCATTCTTAAAGTATGTCCAGCCTTCCTGGACCCCCTTGTCATTAAGGGTTGTTTCCCATGGTACCCTCCTAATTAAATCCTTAAATAGTCCAAAATCTTCCCTCCAGAAGTCCAGCATGGAGGTTTGGTTTGTGCCCTTTCTCATCACACTGTCAATTGAAAACTCTACTATCTCATAGTCACTGGAATCCAGATTTCCTCCGGCCACATCACCAACCAGCCCTTCCCTATTTGCAAACAGTAGGTCGAGCACAGCCTCGCCCCTGGTAGGCTCACTCACCAGCTGTGTCAAGAAACAATCATCAACTTTCTCTAGGAACCTTCTGGACTGTCTCCTCTCTGCTGTGTTAAGTTCCCAGCAGATATCTGGCACATTGAAGTTTCCTGCAAGAACTAGGGCAGCCGATCTTGAGGCTGTCTCTAGTTGCTTAAAGAGCAATAGGTCTGCCTCTTCCTCCTGATCTGGCAGTCTATAACACACTCTTACCAAATTTCAGTTTTATTCGTTATCCCTCTTACCTTAATCTCAGGCTCTCAACCTGATCATCCTTGATGTCAAGCTCCATGGTATCAAGGGTTGCTTTAATATATGGAGCGACTCCCTCACCTCTTCATCCTCTCCTATTTCTTCTGAAGAATGTGTAGCCCGCCAATGCAGCACTCCAATCGTGTGCAAACAAGTAGCTTTAAATGATACAAATTCTCTTTCTAAGCAGTTGACCAAATACTTTATCATTCTGTCTTAGACCAATAAAATACAGGTCTTACATAAGGGTTTTCAGCACTGATCTTCAAACACTTCACAAAGTTGCCATTATCCATCACAGACGAGTTCAGAGACACGACACCTTATTCTGTTTTACCCAAAAGGTTAATGGCAAAGCTAAAATGTTTCCTCAGCCCCACATGTACTCCCATGACATAGTGCCTGATATTTCTTTTAGAATAACCCAAGTCCAAACTGACAGTCAACTGTCACTTCTACTTAGACAAAGGAAACCTAAAACCCTCTCTACAGGCACTAAACAGTCAACTGCTCTTATGTGCTGTGTTTCAAGGCATCCAAAGAGGTCTTCAGAGCACTTATGGAGACTGTGCCTGTACTCTACAGCAGCAGGACACTTCTCAGACTAATCAGCTCATATGGAGCTTCTGTACCACATTACTTCTGATCAAGCTCATTTATCTTCATATTCCATTATTCAGTGTAGATACACCCTCAGACAAATCCATTTCTCTAGATAAGGCATACATACCTGACAAGGTAAAAGCAGTGTAAGAAACATTATGAACAAATGCTCTCACAGTGCAATTATTTATATTTCCAGTTGACTCCCAAGTTAATTTTTTTGTATATCAAAACGGATTCAAACTAATAGCGAAAATAAAGGCATTGTTCTGCTCATGTCGGAAAGAGAAACAGAGTGATGTGACTTGTTTTTCTTTAGGGGAAAAAAATTAGTCTGAATAATAGAGAAGCATGAATTTCAAAAATACATTTCCATTGGAAACTTGCTCAAGTTTAGCAGCAAGTTTGACACACACTTTGCACCAAGTGTATTTAAAGGGCGTTCTCTTCTTAGAGCCTGACTGAGAACACTCAATTCCCAAGACCCCCTTCTTGATTCCCTCTGTCTCTACTGTCAGAAACCATCTGTAAAAATCACTACATGGTATATATTTTTACGTTCCTCCAACAGCTGTGTGGCCCAGAAGAATCAGAGGTTCAAGTTTAGCTTGTCAGTGATTTGTACAATCATTGACACAAGTCTCACACAATAGTAAGTATCTGTTTTTCTGCTGGTATGAAATACACACACCCTCACCAGCCCAGAAGAACATTATCATAAAAAAAGTGCACTCTAATGGTCAAGAAACTAAAACACCTCTTTCCCTCCTGCACAGAAATGTTGTATTATATTGCTTTCAACTAGCCAATCATACTGCAGGGTTTTTTTCCAGAGATCTCTTCTCTGTTGCAATAGAAGCGCTAACACTGAATGAGCACTCACTTATGAATGAGCACTTCATTTAATCCTCTCTCTTCACTATGTGGCATCTTTGTACAATTTACAGCATCTAGAGTCACAACTGGAAAACTTCTTATTCCTCTGCTGATCACTACCATGTGCCTGAAATATTTTCTTACAGTAACTACTCCACAGCACCTCCATCAGACAATTTCATGATCCTTGTTTCAAGGTAGCAAACTGGGAGACAGCAATGTGTATCAGGTTTGCCCGTAATTAGAGATGGTTGACTTGAAATACTTTGGGTCTCTCTTCAGAGGATAGAGCAATTAAACAGCACTTTGTCAGTACAAAGCACAACTTCAATCTATTTCAGTGCTATCATGTGTTTTCAAAGCTGACATTAATCGGTCCCAAGAGTCTGAACTCAGAAAATGAGAAGTTCACAACTAATGGCCATATTTAAAACATGTGGTTGAAGTGATTCACTCAAGCTCACACAGGAGTTCTATGGCTGAATTAGGAATTGTCTTTAACCCTTCAGAACAGCACCCCAACAGCCTCTCAGTGTTAATTCTCTCCCTTCCTCATCTACTAGGTCTCATCCACCTATGAGGAAGCACCTCTAAAGGAAACCATTTCATTAATTAGCACAGCTGGATTAATCTCCTAAATGCCACTAACCTGGCCTTCCTGAAAATACCAAGTGCTTTGTGGATAGAGTCTGAAATGACATCAGCATTTGCCATTTTAAGGCAGAAATTTAACCCAACAAAACTGAGTTTACACCAACAACTTCAATTCCAGCATTTCCTATCTGTTGAGAACTTCACATTGTATCACTGCTAGAGAACTCCACATTCCCTGAATTTTCATTTCATGCAGTCTCTAATAACAATATAAGACTTAAATTCACGTTTGTGTCTCCATCTCACTTGCTGCATTTGCAGCTTCAAGCTTGAAGAATTCCTACTACAGGGACTCTTAGCATGATTAAACACCATCAAAACAATCTGTGCATGGGCAGGT
>WEKX01028480.1:255815-270801 GCA_013390025.1 Pitta sordida | reverse complement strand
TGCCGTCCGCCCGCGGTTCCGGGGAAAGCCTCGGCTGCCCTCCCGCCCCATGCACTGCCCCGCTCCGGGACAGCGGCGGCTCCCGGCGCAGGACAGGGTCCCCGTGGCCGCCTCTGGTGGGAGGGACCGCGGCCGCCTCCGCCAATCAGCCCCGGCACGGCTGAGCTGGAGCCCCGAGCTGCTCAGCCCCAGCCGGGACACCGCCCTCCAGCCCAGGTACAGGCTGAGCTGCTCGATGCGATCAGCTCCTCGTCCCGGGGAAACAACGCATCCCTTGACAAAGTTCAGATACTACGCTACTTCTCCAGTTGGTTTCCTCTGTGTGTGGTTTGGGTGGGTGTGGGTTTGGTTTTTTTGGTTTGGGTTGGGTTTTTCCCCCCTGCTATTCGCTTGTTATACAACGACAATATAACAATAAAATATAGTAAAACTGTGTCTTCACAATAAAGTTCTCTGAAACAGCAGGATTTGCCCCTCATCTCACATACACTCTAAAATCCAGACTTTCTACCTGCTTGCTTTAGATTTTGAGTTCAAAAGTGTTTTATGGACCCACCATTTTGTTGAAGTTTTTGTAACGAACTGTAAAGGAAAAGAAGGTCACATTATTTCGTATTTGACAGATCAAGTTACTCCTTTAATAAAAGTAAAGGTTTAAGTTTCCTCCAGCAAAACAAGAAAGTTAATGAAATCGAAATGACAATTTAATGACATGCATGATAAGACAAGCATAAATTTTAAATTGATCATTCTAGTGAAGATGACTTGCAAAAGAAAATGAAACTTTACTTTCATTCAAATGAATCCAATTTATTTGGGACATAGAACTTCTCATGATATTCATTGTAGAGCCCTCTTAAAAGCTCTTAATACTTCTCACAAAACAGATCATTAAAGTTTCTCAAAGCTCGTGCCCCATTTGACCTCCAGTTAATATTAAATAATGTGTTAAGCTTTAGTGAGTGATACTGAAATCCTACACCCTAATAACGGCCTTTGGCTTTGAGCTAAATATTGAGGTACAAAATTCAGGTTCTGAAGTTAAACGTCCCAAAATCAAGCATATTCACACTACTGTGTTGTAAAGTTTTACTTACTTCTAAGCAGCGTAAATTTCAAACTGTAACGCAAGGGGAAGACAATAGGTAATAAACGAATAAATTCAGCTTCAGTAAATTCCAGAATGGAACACAGAAATTCTGTGTGGCAAAAATTTGGGAAGCTTGGAATTTGAAATTGTGATAAGGAAATAATATTCAAAGGGAACAATAAAAATTCAGTAAGTGCTATAAATACGAAGCATTCTTAATTGTTGTTAAATTTTTACAAAGCAAATAAATACTTCAGAATTGTTTTTTAGGTACCTTTGATTGTTGTCCAAAGGGACACCTTCATGTTATTTTTCCACAGAGGAGTTTAATTAATTTGCTTTTAGGTGAGACACTGATGTCATCAAAGTGACTAGTTGAGTAAAAAGTTATTTTTACTGGGTGAGGAACGAGAAACTCTTGACATGACATGTTTCTCTGAGGTTGTAGAGAGCCTTCATCCAACAGAATTGAGTTCTGACTTGTTGGATGAAGGCAACTGTTCCCTGTTGCATTTTCTTCATGGCAGAGTTTTTATCAGTCTCATAACAATCAAGGAATATTCCAGATTTGGTAATCTTCAAATCTGGTTAATTGAACTGGACAATATATATGTAAGTTGAGTTGAAGATTATGTCCCTTACACTTTTCTCCTGATTTGCACGGGTCTGTTGGCAGAAGAGAAAAGAATTTCTCGAGTAGATTTCTGGATCATCATGATTCACATTTAGGTGTGATTTTCCTACTGCCTTGATTGTTTTGGCTGGACATTCACAAACACATACCCCAAGAGTTTTCAAAGAGCAAAGCAGTATAACCTTCCTTGGAACTCACCTAAGATAATCTTAACTGATCATGCTTATTAATTGGTATGCAGCCATAAGCAGCCATGCTAATTTATTTAAATAAGGTTTGTAGTCCTTTTGCCTTTCCAAGATGCCAGATGGAGCTAATCATCTGAAATGTAGATTGCCTAAATTAACTTCAGTGTCACCAGACAACCAGCTCTTCTAGATCTGCTTCCACAACTTCGGAATTTGTCCACACATCCCCATGAAACCAAGAAAAATGTACAAAGGGTGCCTTTGCTGTAGACAACTGTTGGCTTTATTGTCTCACATAATTGACACAAACACAAAAGTGATGTTAATTCTAGCCATGTAGGTGACTCACAGAACTGCATATTACAGCAGAAAATAGCTGCAGTGTGATCACCTTATGTTTTGTAGATCTTTTAAGTGTGAAATGTTAATTTCTTTAATATTAATAATTAATGTTAATTTCTTTAATATTAATAATCTCACAATATTAATTGTGTCTTTGAGTAGCAGCAGAACCTGGAGTGTCTCAGTCAGTTTTTCTCCTGGATGAGAAACCTGTGATGCCCCTGCAGTTGCCCTCTCAGTGTGATTACAAAACATAATGTTCTATTTCCTTGATCAACATCTTTAGCAAAGGCAGAAGGAATCATCTATAAACAAATTTAAATGAGATCTCATCTGTTATCATTCCTTGTCTGGCAGGTGTTTAAGGGGATTGTCTGCGAGGTGTTTAAGGGGATTGAGCAGCTGCCTTACGGGGAAAGTCTAAAGGGGCTGGAACTCTTCTGTGTGGAAAGGGAAAAGATGAGGCAGGATTTTGTCAAGACCTGCAAAACCACAAAGGGAGTAGAGATGGCAGCTACACAGCTGCTCTGCACTGTAATGCAAGAACAGGTGACAGTAACTGCAGGAAAGTACCAAAACAGGTTAAAGAGACCTGGATGGAAAGCTGCTGACCTTGATTTCCTTCATTATCCCCGGAAGTTAAAGGGCAGGCTGTTGGAGCAGGGTGAGGCAGGGAGAGGCAGGGAGAGGGTGGTTTTGTGGGTGATAGCTTGGGCAGCTTTCTCCAAGGGCAGGGTTTTGCCCTGTCACTGTGCAAATACAATAACTGAATGTTCTGAGTAATAAGCTAATTGATTATACAAAGTGACTGTGCTGTCACTGAAGGGTGTTTTCTTTAGTTTTTGTTAGAAATTGGGTAGTGGCCTAGAAGAACTTTGTGTAGCCAGGTGTTGGTTTTAGTGTCAAGAGCTCTTAAACTGGGAGCAGAGCAACTGATTAATGAAGTTTTGTTGTGGTTTAAGCAGAATTTTGTGTTTGAGTTTTAGTTGGAAACCTAAAAGCTTTTTTTTCCTGTTAGTAAGTGGAGTTTAAGTTATTTTTTCCAAATTTGAGTCTGATAACTTAAGCTGTGTTTATGTTTGAGCACTTGTGTTATGGTAGCATAGCTGTTAGGCTGAAGCACAGAGGCAGGAGGTGCCAGCCATGGTGCAGATGTGTTAGTGTGGTAGAGTCCTGTTCACGTTACCCCTTCTGGTGACTTCCTGTTCCTTTGGTTTTTTCAACACTCTAATGTGATTTAGTTCCAAACTGGCACAACTCCCTGTATCATTCCTCTGTGTGCCCTTCTGATGTGGCATGCTTAGCCACTACTTCACTTGTGTGGTAATATTTTTCTCATTACATGTTTTTTAAAAAGAACATAGAAATAACAAGATGCATGTTTGTGTTTGCACTTTAACATAAACTGTTTCTTGCAAATTCCATTTCAGGAATGTCATGAACTCTGTAAGAGAGCTGGTACATGAAAAGTCATGTACGGGCTTTATGTATTATCTTTTCTACCCATAAACCTGTCTTTAAAGATGATTTGCTTTGTGAGCTGAGAACTGAAAGGCCACTGCTATCATTAAGATGGTTGTTCAAATTCCAGATGGTCATATTTCTAATCAAGCTGACTCAAACTTACAAGCTCCCTGTGTGATTTAACCTGTTTAAAGCATTGTGTTTCCAGTTGCAGTTAGTAAAACCTGCAAAAGTTATATTTTTATCTTGTGCTGATAATGTTGTTTAGAACCATCCTTCAAAAAGAAGAGCTACCACTTCTTTTCATGAAGTTTGTGGAAGATGATGTATAACAGGTATTGGGGATAGGCTTTTTTCAGTTTGAAATACCAAATACCTGATGTTCTAATTAGTTTCTTAGGTAGGAATAAGCAATTACAAAATGCTACTATAAGAAATAAATTCCTTCTTTAGAAGGAAAAAAAATCCATGAAATACCCAAGTTTGGAGCTAGTACTAATTTCATACCTAGCCCTTGTAAGGGGTTTTTTTCAGAACCCACTGATATTGTTGTACTGAGTTGAAAATGTGGCTGCAGAAAGAGTGAACTGATCCCACAAGGTGGCTGACAGTGCCTTGGCTTTGCTCTTCCTTATGAGTGACTTCAGGCAGTGCCACTTAGGTTTTGCAGATATGGCTATAACTTAAGCATGCTCTGATTTGTGTGCTGTTCCTGTGTAAGCAGAGATGGTAGTTGGGTATGACCATTAATAATGTCATTAATAGTGCTTGGATACTCTACTAAAACATGTTGCTGTTTGACTGAAAGGGAAGAAAGGGCACCAAAGTAAACAAACATATTGCTCTAGCAGTGTTTTATCGTATTGGATTCTTGCAACACTTCTCATTAATGGGAAATGTCTTACCACACCTACTAAAAAACTGCTGAACATGAAGAGTTTTTTGCCTTTTTTCCCCCCCTTGTTTGCTGTCCTTAACTCACCTGAGAAGCAGGAGTAAGGAACAGCACCTCAACAGGACTCCAAGGAAATAGTTAATTGCACTGAGCTTTAGCTGGCCATTCAATACTGGCACAGTTGGCAGGGGTGTGGTAAGGTGTGTACCGTGTGTTTAGTTTTGTATTATAAATGGGTTTCAGGAGAGTGTTTATAGCTTTGGTTGTAGAGTAGAGAAAGCTTGACAAAACAAATAGTTAGGAGTCTTACCATGGAGTTTCACCTAGGTTTTTTTTCTCCCCTGGTGTTGTCAAAAGATAATGTGAATAGGCTGCACTATAGGAGCACAGTGCTTTGAAGTCTTTGTAGTCAAAGATACCACTAAGCAGGGGCCTGAAAGTATTTGCAGGGCAGTAAAGTCTGCAGAGAAGAACTGATGCCCTTCATTAGATGTCTGAACATACATTCTCTCTCCTCAGGTAGTGCTAGATGGCTCTAGTTGGTAAACTGATGACTGTAACCTGTTGTAGCTTTTGCATTTGTCATAAAGGTACTCTGGAGATGATCTTGTTGAGTCTATAAAAGACGCTCTAGGACTGGGCTCCTGCAGCAGTAGGTTAATAGTCCCTGAAATGCTGAAAGGCTTATAAGAACTGAGAGATGAAATAACTGAGCAGGCTTCTCCCGCATCATTTCTGGGATGTTTGCAAGGGATACAAGGCAAAGACCCTGAGCTGAAGCTGCAGTGCCAGGTGATTATTCAGTATCCATACAAATGTACAAAGCTGGGAGGGGCAAGGGACAGCGAGTTCCAGTAACTGATATTGAACAAAATAACCCCACAACATCATTAATCAAAGCTGCTGAGGAAATGAAGGAAATGATGTGAGGCTACAGAGCATGGAGGGAACATGATGTTTCGGGTGCCATGAGCGTATCTCAACTCTGCAGTGCTTTGGGAAGTGAGTAACGTCTAGTACTAAACCTGTTACAAGGGCTGTGGGCCCTCACTAGCAGTGCAGGTTCATCTTGTTACAACTCCTGTGTGAGGTATTATGGGAAATGTGCCAAAATCACTCCATGTACCCGCCACAGACCAAGCAGGTGTTTCCCTGTACTTGGGTAGCCACCACTACATCCTCATGCCAGATCTTGCAAGTTCCTCACTTGTATATGTTTCATTTTGCAAGCATTGGTACCCCTTTAGGATGTCATACTGAAATCACTGCCATCCACTGCTTTTAATACTGGGGGACCTCTGTACTTCAGTGGGAGAAGTCTTTCCAGAAAGTTCTATTTTGTTCTTTAGTCTCTAGTGATAGGTATCTTAAGAGTATTCCTTTATCCATATTTCATCTTTGTGCATTCCTGTACGTCTTTGCAGCTATTTTCCCTCTTCCTTGGTTTTAATCAGTCCTGATAATAACATTAAGTTCTTTTCTGAATGCTGCAGAGGTCTTTTTCCACAGTAAGCGTAACCTCCTCCACTCAGGTATGAGAGAGAACTGCCTCTGAACTCTGCAATTCTACCATCCAAGCCCGTTTAAGACCCTTTCATAATGGAGGGTGTCTGGTTTTTATGCCTACCCCTTTTTTTTAAAGTGTATCTGGTATCATTTCCTAAAATGTCCAGTTTTCCCTTGTTTTGGTTTCAACTGTTTCATGTTGTCCTTGGGCTTAAGGCAACTAGAATGCTTGGTGGCCTGAATGTATTAAATGAGTTATTTAGGGCAATTTATGTGGTTTGGAGGACAGCAAATTGAAAGTAATTCTTGCTCCAAACTGCTCTTGTTAATTTAATTTTCAGTGTAGCCACTTTCCACTTTGATTTACAATAGAATATCAAGAGAAGGATGGGAAAAATCTTCAAGATGAAGAAGAATCCATTTTTCTTAAAAGCAGAGGAAAAAATAACCTTAACGAATTTGAGCTCTGACAAGGGACAAAGAGAATGACATTTTCAATTATATATCTAATAGATATATTAGAAATGTGTTTGTGTTCCTTGTCATGTACCCCAATGACATACTTTTTTCTTTTGAGTCAAAGGTCTCAAATGAGTAATCATACATATATTTGTCTGAGTTTTTAATTGATTTCCCATGTACTAACCTCAGAACTTAGGTCAAAATTGTTCAATTCATGAAGTAATTTTGAACAGAGTAATGGTAAAAGGCTTCATTAAAACAGGAGTATTATATAAAGTAAGGAAAACACTTTTAAACAAGGAGAATGGATGAATCATGATGCTGATACTCTATAAAATTGGTTTGAACAAACTTGAGAAAATAAAACTGAATGTATTGTGTCCTATTGAATATAATCTCACCTTTTCATATGAATTTTTTGTCTGTTTTTATTTTCAAGCTAACTTTTCCTTCCTCTTCCTGGAGGGGGGCATTGCCCTGTATTAATCCTCTTCATTTTCTTTGCATTGTCTTTTGACTATTATGTTCTCAAATATCATTGTTGGGATGTAGAACTAATTATTTTGTATCTAGGGATGTCTCTGTAATCCCATTTGTGCTGATGATCTCCTAGGAAAACCAAAATTGGGCAGGAATGGCGTAATTGAGATGTGTTGGTGTTAACTTGTGACGTCAGGGAGGGCAAACACTCTTGGTACAGACATCTTCCATCTGTGTGGTGCTGGGATGTTATCAGATCATGTAATGATGCTTTTCCTGTGTTTGCTGCCTTGTAGGAAAGATCATCTCCTGCAGGACCTTGTCCTTTACAAAGCCTTCAGGCACTTAATTGAAGCTATTAAGTGACTCTGAGTATGTTTATATTAAAGCTCTCTTGGGAACCTTGAATAATATATTGAATGTTTTGCTAAGGGAAAGTGGATCATCTCAGTTTCATGTCAAGGCTGTGTTAAATACATTCAAGAGCATCAAAATGTTTGGAGCTGTGACCTGTTACACTTTTTGTCCCATTATCCTATTATTCTGGGAGTAATGAGAGAATTCCAGCCCATCAGAAGTGGATGTGTAAGGAAAAAATCTATTTAGTGATTAATCTCTCCTCCTACATTGTAGTTTTACCAGTAATTTTGCAAGGTTGTGTCTATGTAAAGGTAAGGCATAGCAAAGCTTGATCAGTTTGCACTTAATGCCATTTTTCCCTTTTCAGTTGTAAGAGCTGCAGTTAGTTCTCTTTTGGATTTCTTTCTATGTGTGATTATTGAGATTTGATTGTGCTGTGAATGGCAAAGTGTACCAAAATCCATTCCAGGATGGATTTTAGATTTAAATATTTGAGCCTTAATGAGCCTTGGTCCTGCAGAAAAGGGGTCTGTGGCTTGATGTTGCCCCTGTAGAAGTTCTGGAGATTCTGTGGAACTAAAGTAGCTATAGCTACTAACAGATCCTTGAGCTTGGGAATCATAAAATAATTTATGCTGGAAGACATTTCTGGAGGCCTAATTCCATCCCTGCCCTGAACCAATTGCTAGTTTTGGGTGGTTAGGGCCTGACCACTTCAACCTGGGACCATTCTGAGAATGGAGATTGCACAGCCTATTTGGACAGCCTTTTTCAGTGTTTGACCACCCTCATGATAATCTTTTTTCCAAGTACATATCTATTTGGCTCTTCTAGTCTTGGACTTTGTGTCCCTTGTCTTTCATACCGCCATTGTGTGCTTCCCAGAAGAGCCTTGCTCTTCCATTGCCCAATCCCATGGGGTAGCTGAAGACAGCAACGAGATGTCCCCCAGCTTTCTCTAGAGATAAGGACACTGGAGAAACTAGTCACCCTGGACAGGATTAGTGAAAACGAAGTAGCAAGATGAAGAATTGAATACAGGTGATTCATGTGCGAAGACCAAGCTAGAATTACCGTGTGGTGGGCAAGCAATCTTGGAAATCACTGTGTATCCTAGTGGGCTCAGACTTCACCTTGTTAACTCCACAGTATTGTATTTGTGGACAAGATAAGAGGCGGAAAAGATATTGCAAGGGAAGGATCATGGAAACTGTGGAGTTGGGTTCTTCTAGAGTGAAGAGGGGAAGATATTTGGTACAAGGGGGTGGAGTCACTTGCTTTTCAGCTACTGCTTTGAATAATGAAAGATTTATTCCCTGCAAGAAGAAGAGCTGAAACAATAGAGCTGTGTTTACAGAAAAATGGTCACTTGTCCAGAGTCTGATTTCTGGTTCATCAATACCTCTTTGTGAGAGGTACTTTCCTGAAATATGCCTTTGTTTCCAATGGAATGCAACCAGGGGCGTATAGTGCAAGGAGTCTCAGTTGGGCAGGCTTAAACAAACAATAAAACAGTGCAAAGACTGAAATTAAAATGTATATATTTGTTCTGTGCCATGTTCTATTCATTACCTGATTAGTGCATGAGGCAAAACAGCACATCTTGAAGCTTCCAGCCAGATGAGTTGTGTGTCTGTGCAGCTATGTTACACATGATATGAAGCATGGTGCCATATTCTTCAAAAAGCAGTTGCCAAGCTTTTCATACTGTTTGCCTAAAGAGGTTTGAACTAATGAAAATTACCAGCAGAGCTCTCTAATTTCGTGCCTGCTCTCAAGGACAAACATTAACTTTTCCCTTTTTTTTTCCCAGCGTACTGAGCCCAGCCATCCAGTGTGGTACTTGAAGGGACTATGACAGGTGGTAACTGAGATGCCTTTGGGCAAGTCTCGGTGTAATTCATCTAAGTTCTCACAGTGGCATCTGCTTGCCCAGAGGCTGCTCTCATCTATTTTCTTTGTGTATGCCCCAGAATTGTTTGCTAGAAGCAATTAAGAGCTAGGAATATTTATTAACACATCATTGTTCGTCACATCCCTGTTGTGATGACAGTGTGTTAAGCCTCCCTTTTTCCATCTGAGAACCACGATGTGTTCTAGATTGGAAGTGGAATAATGCAGGGATATGCTTCTAGTTGGATTTGTTGCGGGTTTATTTTTTCTCCATTCTGGCGTGTTGACTTTGCCCGGTGTTCTGACCCGTGCTGTTGGATTATCTTGGAAAGCACCATCTAGTGGTAAAAGCTGACCAAGAAACTTAGGAAAAGCTACTCTTGCTGTTTCAACGTTGCTTTCTGTGATAAATTTGTCTTTTCTGGTTTTTTTCTTTGCTATAAATAAGACTGAAGAGCATTTCTCTATCCTAGTTCACATTTGGAGTGATATAAACAGGTGGTACTGCACCATATGCTGATCTGGAGGCCGATGAGCCTATGGTAGGGATGGAGAGCTGCCCTGCCAACTGGTGGGGTTTTCCAAGTGGTTTATGTATATTTTGGATACAACAGGGTAATAAGACATAAGGATATTGTGATCTCTGCGGCAAAAAGACACACCAGAAGGGTGGACTTCAAGGAACAGCATAGGTACAGCAAAGCAGGATGTGAAATGAGAACAGGGATGGCAGTCAGGGAGAGACAGGCAGCTCCTGCCACCTATTGTAAAAAGAGCAAGTGCCATAGGATAGAGGGATGGAAATGACCAGGAGCCAGAAAGTATGGAAATACAGGGATTCTAAATCATGAACATGCATGTGAAGTCAGAGAATCAAACAGCTGAATGCAACAGGGCTTATATATGGAGAGTACCTTGACAAATCCAGATAAACCATCAAAGAATCTGCATATGTTGATGGCAAACTTAGCAGTAGTGGCTTTACTGTATCCATATGACAACCTGGATTCAAGAGGATGGATGTCACTGGGCCAGTAATTGGCTGTTTCAATCATAGAACAAATTAAATACATGCAGCACAGTGAAATGAGCAATAGCCTACTTTGACTATGGAAAGACAAATTAGTGTTCTTGTAACACCAAGTGTTTATGAGCAACTAAATGTCATTATCTTTGACAAGTAGTGATGAACAGATGGTGTCACACCTTGCTGTCTTGCCTGCATCAAATACTTTGTCTGACTAATAGGTCTTTGCAAATATATCCCTTCCAGAATAACAATGTCTTACAGAGTGTAAGAGATAATGGCCTATTAATAAATTTTGCTTTTCCTAATGAGTGGAATTTATTGTTCAAATGTATTAATAGTGTAGTTTAGGATAAGGTTTTCTTTTAAATGTGTGGTTAAGTTTAACAAGCTGCTTTTGTGAAATGTATGGTCCTGCCTTTCTGATAAGAGTTGCTGTTTGTGAAAAGTTAGGATAAGCTACTGGAGCAAAAGCTGGCCCTTGCAAGAGGACTTTTTGGGTGGGCCACAACTTGTGGTTAAGCTTCCTATAACCAGATTGGATAGTCAAGAGACTGGGCCAACTTAAGTGACAAGAACAACAAACCAGCCTGAACAAGTCCTGCAGTAAAGGTGAAAAGTTCATGATGATGATGCAGAACCCTTACTTCATCCCCACGACCACCAGAGACCCTCCCCAAAATGAACTGAGTGTGCCCAGGGGTGAGGAGAAAGAGGATGGACCTATGTAAATGCTCTCTTGAAACAAATTGTAATACATAATCCCCCCTATTCTCAGGATTTCAGTGACTGTGATGAGCTGTGTAACAAGTTTGCTATAAAAATGCTGCTTGGCAGGTGCCACAGCGCATCTGACTTTGGTCATACCCAGTACTGCATCTTTTGCATTGTTGACTTTGTCCCAGAATAAAATTTTTATATGATAAGCAGAGGAGTGGGCTCTGTTTGTTACACAGAGAACCAGAGCTGTCTTTCCATTTCATTTGGGCTCTGTTGGAAAAGGGGTTTACTACTGGATCTGTAAGTGCAGCATCTTAACAGATAAATCTTTACCGACATGCCCCATAGCATGATGGAAGTGTGTGAGAGCTGGGGGCCCCTCTTGTTGTTGGAGGAGGGTGCAGCTGCTGGCGTTTAAACTACACAGCCACAGAAGCAATGCCAACAGGTCTGTTGGGGAACAAATCTCAAATGTGGCTTTAAAATCTAAGAGGGTATATCCTCACAGCATGCATAATAGGTCCTAAGTCTTGGTTTAGCCCTCAGAGAGGAGCTCTCCTTTCTTGGCCTCATTGACTCAAGCACCTTTTGCTCTGGCAAGTCAGCAAAGCAGATAATGAAGCTATCTTTTCATTATGTAACGAGTAATGACATGATACTGATAGTGATTCAGATTCTTTTGCAACCTTTGATGCACTGTGTGTTGATTAGAAATAAGCCTCAAAAACTTGATTCCAAATGATAATTAGGTGTAAACTATCACAGATACCTGAAAGCATATCTGTGAAACACTGCAAGTGTGATTAGTAAGAATGATTGAGTTGTGAGCTGTAGACAGGAGTTGCTGAGATGGCTTGAAGTTGCATAGTTGCCTCTGACTTCTGATGTATAATATATGGTTCTAGTTTGTTTGTCAAACTATTAGTGTGGAATCAAGCAAACAGTAAGAATGCATTTTGTTTGAGTCTTCTGCTTCTTAGCTGAGGCATCTGCAGTTGGCAGCATGCCTGTACCTTGTGTGGCTGCTGAGGGGCTGAGGTGCCTCACACCATTAAATGTGGTCAGTGTTACTGGTGCTCCAAACACATCTTTGATAATGCGAGCTGGCACCACTTTAAAACTGCCTGTTTTGCTGGGTCACTAAACTTTCCAAGGGCAGAAAAGGAAATTTAATTAACTCACACTGATGAAGTGTTATTTCTAATGGGAGATTTTGATGAGTGTGTGTGAAAACAGACAGTGACTCTTGGATTAGGATTTTTAAGGCTCCTTGCCAGAGGTAAAACCTGCAAACTGTTGCTAGGCTGTAGGTGTAAGAGTGGATGAAAATCTGTGCTCAGTTTGCCCTCTGACAGTCAGATATGTTCCTATTCCTTCTAGGCATCAAAAGAAATGGTAAAAATACTCATATATTAACATAAAATACTTGGTTTAAAGTGAATGCTTTTCCAGTATTTTACATTAAAACTTTTGAACATCTCTAAACATCCCCAGCAACTCTTCTCTTATATGGCATGTGGGGTGTAATTTGATACTGGATTAAAACTCTACCTTGTAGTGTCCCTACAATTCTGAGGGAATTTCACAGCAGTGTTAATAGACAAAAATGTCTTCACTGCAATAGGGCTTCAATCTGACAGTTTTTGACATCCTGGTAGATGAGTTGTTTAGTAAATAGTTTCATGATTAAAAAAAATGAATTCTACTTTTAACTTCCATCAAGGCCACTGTCATGTAGTGTTGCAATGTCAGTGTGCTAGGAAAATAATTAATGTGTGTACCAACTATGATAATGGTTTCTACTTCAATGTACGCAGGTTCTATTTATTTACCTGGTGAACTCTGAGAACACTTGAGGCACATAGCACTGCAGGTTGACCCTGCAGATAAGGAACTGTGCTGGTATCTTGCTTTGTACATCAAGTACACATAAAAGCATCAAGCAAAAAAAAAAAAAAAAAAAAAGAAAAAACCCTGTGAAACCAACAAAACCAATCCAAATAATATTCCCCCTCAAGAAAAAAATTGACCAACCAAAACAAACCCATCAAAAAACACCAGAGAAAACCCCCTAGTGTGTAAAGCAGAATCACTTGCTGTGGGTTACATTTCGTATACCTGTGGATTCTGACCAGTTTAAAGGCTAAATTTATTTTAAAGGGTAATTTATTTAAGGCCTTGTGTGTCAAAAAGGTGGAGATGGAGTCAGGGCTGTTGCTGTTTTTGGCTGGGTATGTTTGCAAGCCTGTCGATTAATTTGGTGCAATTTCTTGTTTAGTCTGAGTTGATTTCTATCTGTGATGTTTGCAAAACATGCAAAATGTGGCTTCCCAATCGTACTTGTGTTGGTGATTTCTTTCTGCCTGATTTTTCTTGTATTGTTCTGTATAATGCCTGTCAAATTAATGTTTTTTTCTGCATTTTCCATAATTCTGTTAACCTTCCTTTAGAAGGGAAGGATGTAACATGTTATCTAGAATCCCATTCCACTATGATGCAGCCAGGCAAACAAATGTTGTCTGTCTGCAGGTTTGACTGTGTGAGCTGATGGCTTTTAGAAGAACAGGCCATTGCCAAAGGTCTTCCCACGTGTTTTTATTGGTGGTTTTGTTCAGACTGAAATAAAACAGATCTTGCATGTGTCTTTGCAGTTAATTTCATTTTATAGTTTATGGAACGGCTACATGTGGGAGTCTGTAGATTTATTGTAACAATGATGGGACACTAATATCCTTTGTAGGGCAGAACTCCTGTGTGGTCCCATGATAAAGCTTCATATTAGGCAAGAGATTTTTTGTGTGCTCAGTCATCTTATCCTGGTACTCTACAGTCTGTGGGAGTTCACAAAGGTGACCTTTTACCGAGCCTGCTGTGATTGCGTGTTCAAAGATTTGCAGAACTGAAAATGACCTGTCCCTACCAGCCCTACCTCCCTTGGGTCATCCCAACAACAGAATTGCAGTTTGTTGTGAAAGCCCTGGGTTGACACAGCTCCTGGGACACTTATCTCTTGCTCTAAGCAGCTTACTAGCTGTCCAAGGCAGTGCCTCACAAGTACATGGCAATTATTAGGGACAACACAAACAATTAGAAGCTTTATTATAAGGTTTTGGGGCAGGATAGGTGTCCTGGTTTAGGTTTTTTGCTGCTCTGGCAGTAAGGGGGTTAACAGCTCAGCTCTTGCCTGGGCCTGAGTCGCTGCCATGGCATTCAAGGTTATAGAGATATCTCTGAGAATAAACATATTTGGGAGAGAAGAAAAAAAACCTTAGTAGTAAAATGTAGAGTGCCAGGTCAGGACGTGTGTAAGAAGCTGAAAACTATGAAGGCCCACCCAGGCCTACTAGAGAGGGGGTAGGAATGTTCTTCCAGGCATCCTGCTGCTGCTCGTGAAATTGGACAGACCATGGTGTAAGCCTATCGACTAGAGAGATGATGCTTCTCACATAACTTCTGATCTTGTTAGTTAATAAATAAATCCTTTATATTCTTCATTTGTAGTTTGCCTTGCTTTTGCCTGTGACATTTTATTTTCCAGTTTTTCTCCTCCAGGGGAGGTTGTGGGTAAGCCTCTGGCATCCAGCCAGGGTCAAACCATGACAATAGGTTTTTTGGGAATGCACCTGCCTCCTTGCCATGGTTTCTTTGGGAACAGAACACTAAAATGAGCTTATGAGTGAGAGTGTTTCCAGCATGTAATTCTCCATATAAGTTGTAGTTCCATGTTTCACAGAATCACAGAATTAGTAAGGCTGGAAAAGACCATAGAGATCATCAAGTCCAACCTACCACCTGTTACCTAACCTATTGTCATCCTGCTACCAACAACAATCCTACCAATAACACAGTACCCTATTATCTAGGTCATGCTACCAAGTACATTATCCAACCTTTTCTTAAACACCTCTAGGGATGGTGACTCCAC
>WEKX01028480.1:222959-255219 GCA_013390025.1 Pitta sordida | reverse complement strand
TCTTTTGGGACCTCCCCAGTAAGCCAAGACCTCTGATAGATGATTGAGAGAGGCTTAATGAGTTCATCTGCCAGCTCTCTCTCAACACTCTAGAATGTAACCCATAAGGTCCCATAGACTTATGAGGATCTAAATGTACTAGTATGTTTATCCTGTATTAAAAAGGGGTTAAACTGTTCCTCGTCTATGTCGACCATATCAAGAGATCGTTCAAGAGACCTTTCTATATGTAAGCAATTGTCTTTACTATTAAAGACAGAGGCAAAAAAATCGTTAAGTATCTCTGCCTTTTCCTTGTCCCCACTGATTGTTGCCCTCCTTATCCAGTAGAGATTGGAGATTGCCCTTGTCCCTTTTTTTGTCATTAATGTACCTGTAAAAGCCTTTTTTATTATCCTGTATATTAGTAGCCAATTGAAGCTCAAATTGAGCTTTTGCATCTCTAATTTTTTCTGCATGACTTGACAACATCCCTAAACAAAGCCCTAGTTACCTTCCCCTCCTTCCAAAGGTGATACATCCTTTTTTTAGTCTTAGCTCATTCAAAATCTCCTTACTCAACCAGGGCGGCCGTCTACCTTTCCGGCTCGACTTACGACACACTGGGACAGCCTGCTCCTGTGCCTTGAAGATCTCATTCTTGAAGTACGCCCAGCTATCCTGGGAGTTATGTCTTCAGCACAAAATGCTTGCATGTGTTAATGTGTATGGGCTTATGCAAATTTAGTTTTTTCACCTTTTCAGAATTGCTTTAGTCATAGTTCTTGGTATTATCTTGGTATAAATGAGAAATAGTGATCTGTTCATCAAGACAGATCAGCTGTGAAGGAAACACTGAAATGTTTGTAGGGGTCTTTTAAATAGAATTCTCAGATGCTAAGCTTTGTCCATGGGGGGTTGTTTCCTTGTGATTTCTGTTTGTTATACTCAGGATGTCTCTGTGCCACTTGATTTTTACTTGACTGGTTTTTTTCTTTCCTCTTCCAAATCAACCTGTCTTGTTATTGGTTCCATTTTAACTTTTATTTATGATTTCTGTCAGTTATGAATTATAAATATATTCTGCATGTACGTATATATGTATTTAAGAAGATAGTCTTAACTGAGAGAGACTGAGCATGTGGGACCAGATACACCTCTTCCCTTAATTCTGAAACATGTTGAGTGAAATTAGGATGAGAATTGAAACAGAAAACTATCAAACTGATAGTGACATCTTTAGTGAGATACTGCAAGGACATCAGTGAGAGTTCAATACAGGCTTGACTTGGGCTCTGCAGTCAATGAACTCCCTACTGCAATCTGTTGTTTTAAGTGTTGCCTCTTGGACTCTGCAGGGCAAGAAAGGGGGTTGACATGTGATACTGTGTAAGGAATCCCTGAAGGGAGGTTGTAGTCGAGTGGGTGCGCATCTCTTCTCTCAGGCTGATGGCACCAGAACAAGAGGACATGGCCTTAAGCTATGCCAGGGGAGGTTTAGGCTGGAAGTTAGGAAGAGCTTTTTCACAGAGAGAGTGATCGCTCATTGGAATGGTCTGCCCAGGGAGGTGGTGAAGTCGCTGTCCCTGGAGGTGTTTAAGAAAAGACTGGATGAGAAACTCAGTGACATGGTGTAGACGATGGGAGGCTGTGCTGGTCTGAATGTGGGGTTTTCTTCCCTGGCAGTGGGGGGGCTAACTAGCAGAGGTAACACCAGCCAATTCCTGGCTGGGCCTGCTGCTGGCCAAGGTCAGGCCAGTCAGAGAGATATAGGCGGCTCTGTGATAACGTATTTAAGACAGGAAAAGAAAAACAACCAAACTTGTAACAGCAAGAAGATGGCCAGAGAAGGGTCTGTGAGAGGTTGAACAGCCAGGAAGGCACCAAGGCCAGGGCAGCGGGAGGAGGGGGAGGAAGTGTTCCAGGTGTCTCGCTGCTGCTTGTGGAACGGACGATGGTGAAGCAGGGTGTCTATCTGCAGCCCGTGGAATAGAGAGAGGGCACAGAGATGTAGAAATCCACCTGTGGCCATGGAGAGGGAGCCCACGCTGGAGCTGGAGGATGCTGGAAGACTGCAGACATGTTGGAGCCCACATACTTGGAGCAGATGTCCTAGGACAGATGTTGCAGCCCGTGGAGAAGGAGTCCATGCTGTGTGACAGAACTGTACTTGGTAGGATCTGACCTATGTACTTTGGGATGGGGCTCATGAATGAAGCAGCACAGCCAGTGCTTAAAGGACTGCATCTTGTGAAGTGACCCCTGGGCAGCAGAATAAGGAAGAGCTGTTGCCCCCAGGTTCAGACTCAGTCTGGGAAGGGTCATGAAAGACTTTTCTCTCGTGAGGGAAAGGTGACTTTATGAAAGGCAGGGAGATGGCTTTCTATCCTGAACCAGTCAGAAAAGACCAATTGCCTGGCTTTCCCCTACTCCTGTTCCCCCTTTATTTCCTGGAGGAAAAAAGGGAATATGATATCTGTTGCAAGAAGATAGAAGGGTGGGGTAAGAAAGTTGCCTTTAAGATGATGCTTCTCGCATTAAGCTCTGATCTTGTTAGAAATAAATAAATCCTTTATATTCCATTCCCCACTTGGGCTTGTTTTGCCTGTGACAAAAGTCTTCAGGATTTTTTCCCCCCTACCTCCTCCTGTTTGTATGGGGCGGGGTGTGGAATGAAGTGAGGAAGAGGTTGTGGGTGAATCTCTGGCACCCAGCCAGGGTCAAACCACAACAGAGGCTTGGATAGATAGAGCCCGTGATGCCCGTGGTTCCACGCTTGTGGATTCAGTCCCTGGGTGGGTGTTCACTTGGGATTGGACTAGATGATCCTGTGGGTCCCTTCCAACTTGGAATAACCTATGAACCCTACAGTAACAAGGTAATGTGATGCCCTTGAATATTGTGCAGGAAATCTGAATGCTCAGCATGGCTCACGTCAGGCACTGGGTACCGTAACTTCTAGAACTTCACAAAATTTGTATTGAATAACTCTTAAATAACTCAAATTCTGAGTCTGTCCCGTGCCGCTTGATAGCAGAGCCTGGCGTTTTCCTGTATGCTGAATGCCTGGAAATCCATCTCAGGTGGATGCTGAGACTTGTCATGGGATGAGTATGAATGAGAATTAAGTAATATCTTACTGTGAATAAGCAAATGTATCTCAAAATGTTGCATGCTGAGCATAGATGTAGTGAAAAACATTACAGAACAAACTATTGGGGGAATGGGAACTTGAAATCATGTTGGGAAATGTGGTGTCCTTAAAAGCACTTTGCATCCAGTGACATTTCAGGGGTGTGATATCAATGTGATATCAGTATCAATATCAATTTTATCAATGTGATAAAATCGGGAGAAATCAGTCTGTTCTCTTTACCTGTCTTCTTTTATTCTTGTGAACCAAAATTGCTCAAGGTCCACCTTCTTCAGATAGAGAAGCAAAGTAAAAGTTTGTTTTGCTTCATCACAGGAGCATGAAATAGCTGAGTGTTGTTCTGTAAAAACAAGTTAAAACAATAGATGAGCCCATCATTCATATTATTGGGCTACAAACAAGTCAATGAACCAAGATTTTAGTTACTGCCATTACTGTACCATTTAGTCTGAAATTTTTATTACTGTTACTGACTTTAGGAGTCAGAAAGGTTCCCCAGCACTCCTGATTGGCAAGGGGTGGAGTGATGGGCATGGCCTGTATGCATATTAATGACCTGTGCGTATTTGTGAATTTGATGTTTCACGAGACCTCTGACATGACCCGTTTCTTGCAAATGGGGGTATAACTGTATTTGATCTTTTGCTTCTCAACTTAGTGCCTTGGAAATTAACATAAAGCCACTTATTTCATCGTGAAACGTTTTTCAATCATCTTTGAGGTATAAAAGATAATGACTTATTTCCAATGTTTTCCTTGGCAGAGTCAAGGAGGAGTGCCACTAACTCAACTGTGTCATTCAGAAAAGCTACTGAGGAGAAAAATGCCAAGTGTTCAGATCAAAAGTAGAGATTGTCACGTGTGTGTGTATTGAATAGTGACACTTGAGGATGACACAGAAAGACTCCAAGGCTACATAAACTTCACAGGATTGACCTGTTAGAAAGATGCTTTCAACAATAGAAGATGGTTCTAGATATTTAATGACTTTGTGTTTTAACTACTAATGGCATTTATTTGTTGAAAGTAGGTGACCAAGATGAAGAATCCAGAGGGGTTGGAATTTTTTTTTATTGGAAAGAAACTGGATGTTACAGTGTTGTATCTTGGACTTCCTTTGATCTATACAGTTAGGGAACAATTTGTTTTAAGAGTGTTTAAAAGCTGGGTCAGGAATGTTGTCAGATCTTTAAAGCTAAGTCAGACAATGGTATCTGGTGTATTAGGAAAGCTTCTCTGTGCTGTAATGCTTTAAGAAACATTGACTCTGCTTTACAGATGCCCTGTACAGAGACCCTGCTGACCTTGTAGCAGCTTCTTGCAGTGTATTAAGTCCTGTGTGCAGCTGTGGGTTCCTCCATAAGGAAAGACATGGATGTAGTGGAGAGCAGGCAGTGCAGGGCCAGACAAATGCAGCACCCTATGTCAAGAAAGGCTGAGAGCACTGTGGCTGTTCAGCTGGGAAAAGAGTGCTCAGGGATCTCATCTGTGTACAGATATCTGCACAGAGATTGCCAGGCGTAGAGCCACGGGCACAGTGGGAGATACCTTGTGAACAAGAAATCAGGAAACACTTTTTGTGGTGAGGGTGGTTGAGCACTGACATAGGTTGGGCAGAGAGATTGTGAAGCCTAAGGCAGAGTCAGGTCTGAGAGCAAGTGTGGGACAGCACCAAAGCACTTCCCTCAAAAGGCATCAGAGCATAGCTTCCAGAGGCTCCTTCCCACCTCAGCTCTTCTGTGATGGCGTTAATGATTCACAAACTGGAACATTGCAGGACCCAATCAGTTATGCTTTAAAGGCTGAAGCTCTGACCCTGGCACAGCTCTGCTGAGTTGATGCATTAGTGAAGGGAAGTGTGACTTAGCCACTACTCATGGTTAAAACAGTACTAGGGCTAGGAATATCTGCTTATCTCACCTTTAAGAGTTGGTAAGTCACTTACTTTGTAGATTTGTAGGAAAACACTTCTTTTGTGATGCTTATCAAATGAAAAGTAGAATTTCTATTTTGGTGAAAAGGTTTGATGTCAGCAGTGCAAGTAACTTCTGTTTGTGGAGCTCTGCAAGCTTTCTCTTTTGTTAATTTACCATGAGAATTCTGTTTTTCTTGTTAATTGGAATTGTATGCATTGTCTAGGCCTCTAGAGAATAATAATGATATTTCAATAATCCAATGTGCAGTTGAAATCTAAACCTCCACCCATTTGGTACTATTTTATATTTTTCTACCTAGTAGAATTTTTACACTTTACAAACTGCTTTTATATCTCTTCTTTGTCTCTGACTTCACTATGGTATTAAACACTCCTTGCTAGATACCTGGAAATAGCACTTTTCAAGGTCCTCCAAACAGCAGACGTATGGTACTGTCACACATTAACCAGTTTTGAACGATTGAAAGCCCACTTGGTGTTTACACAGCACTGCCCCTCCTAAGCAGGGCTTGGAGAACCCTTGAATTTACCCCAGGTATGGCCCTATAGAGCAGTTTGTAGTGCTTATGTCTGCTCAAGAACAGGTTAGTATTTAAATGACTGAAACTCAAAGTACGTTTATGAACATGGGAAATAACATGTTAGCTGTCTCTATAGATACATGCATACTGTAATTTCGAATATTCCAGATGCATTAAAGGAAATATTCAGTAAGGGTTATTTGCGAAACAGAACAACTATTCAACTCATCTGACAAATATTTCCTAATTTGAAAAGAAACAAGTCTTTTCCCCCAACCAATAATTTTCTCATGGGAGGTCTTTAGGACCAGGTCCCCTTGTAATGACAATATTGTATATTTTCAGGGAAAAGTTGGATAACTTGTCTGTAGAACTCTTAAGAGGAGCACGCTTGTGGTGGTAAGTTGGAAGTAAAAGGACCAGCCTGGCAATAGATCCAGATGTGGTGAGTTGTCCAACAGTCAAAAGTTATTTTAAAATCACTAAACTATGGCTTAGAATAGCAGGAGATCCAAAATATTCTGATCTGCTCAGACATATGGACTGACTAAGGACACTTGGTTTGCCATTTTCTTGTGACACCTGATGGTGGAATTTTGGAAAAGCTCCTTTTTCTCACGGAAAAAAACTACTTGGCTACTGCTTTGATATCCAGCGTGTAGGACCCTTCCTGTGCAAGGCTAAGAGTGCGTTCTCTGCAAGCTGAGAATTGTTGCTGGAATAATCCCTCTTCCTTTCAAAGCCTTTGCAGTTCCAGTGTCAGATGTAAGATGCTGTATACAGCTGGCTGAATCATAAATTCAATCCCTTCTCATTTGCTATCAAGTAAATTAATGAAATACAGATTCTTTCATTACAACAGCATTAGACTGGAAAGTTTAGTGTGTTTTGTCTTGCACTGTTTTGCAGTTACACCTGTAATTGCCAAAGGTATTTTTTGTTATTCTTTGACATGGTCCTAAAAAGATTTTTTAAAAAAACCCCAAACCTGGCTGTTTGATGAGCAGGACAGGCACACATAGTAGAATAAGCTGTACTTAAATGTTTGATTTTATTATTTTTTTTTTTTTTTAGTAATGTACCTCTCACTTTGTCTTGTTCTCATGCAAACAGGCAGTGCTGGTTGTTGTAGAAGCAATTTCTTTGTTCATACCTTCTAACAGCAATAGGAGATTCTGTCCCCTCTGTTGTAGGCACACAGTGGCCTGGGAAGTGCTAATGAGCTCCAGAGAATCCCAAGCTGTTACAAAATAACTCCTTCTAAGTATTATGTTTGGTGGGAAAAACATGAAAAAGACAGATGCAGACTTTAATAAGAGATTATGGTGAATATCTACCTTTCCTTGTCCATTGAAAGCCATCTGATCTGGTGTTTTTTCTCCTGTGAATACACTCAGAAAAAGGTGGTGTCCCTGGATCCCCAAGCTGCTAGCAAAATTCTAAGTGCCAGAATATTTTGGCATGAAACTTGGCTCTATCTGCTCCTGAGTGCTGTTTGTTTCCTTGCCTTTGTTTGTCAGAGGTACAACAGTGTGAGGAGGTGGGGTTGTGAAAAAACAACTTAATTTCTTGTGTATGAATCAAGGAGACTTATAATCCACTCCCCTGTCTGTAGAGAACAAGGTGTTATCCCAGGGCTCAGGGGCAAAGAAACTGCAACGTAGGGATTTCATGCATTCAACTGAGCTGTCAGGGCTGACAGGATGTGCTGCTGGCCCCAGGCAAGCTGTGTGCCCTAGGCCTGCTGGGATGTGCTGAGAGGTGTGTTTTATGTGAGGAATGGTGAAACACCTGCTGCACATTAGAGGTGGCCCCTTTGTAACAGGTGGTAGGTTTGCCTGCATTTATTCCCCAAGAGAAGCCAGATATTTAGCTTAATTACAGTGAAGTTATAGGATCATGAAGGGGAAAATTAAATGATAACCAGAGGACACAAAGCTTCGGGGTTTAACGTTGCAGTGCTTCAGGCAGGTGAGCTGTACAGCTGTAGCAAGTCTTATGGTGACCTGCATAGCTTTCATTTATAAACATAATGTTCCTCAGGGTTAATTTCTTTTTGGAGGGGGTGAGGTGTGAGGATGACAAGAACGGAGGAAGATAAGTCATAGCAAAACTCTCCTGTTTCTACTTTAGTTTTCTGTTTTCTTTCTGTACTGGGTAAGCTCAGGATGTTTGCATTTCCACTTGTGTCAGTGCATAAAATAGTGAGTGGAGATGTTATTCCATCTGAGATGCAAGAGCACATTTTAATGAGTAACTTATTGTACACTTGATAGCTATTAGCAGAGATTATTATAGCAGTCAAAATGCAAAGTACAACTTTTGAATTGGTGTATGGTACCTCTGAGTTTCTGTTCTGATAAAAGATTTGCAAAGCACAGGTGAAGAGGCACACAACAAGAGTCAGATTCACAAAAATTAAGAATCTTGAGAGATCAATAATGTGGCCGCAAGCTTAAAGCTATTTATTACAGTTTGAGATTGACGTATTTAAGGCATTCAAGTAGGACTGGCAGGTGGCACAAGACCAAAAGTATGTCTTTTCCTGCAGTGAAATCGAAGCTGGTTAGGAGTTCCCAAAATAGCTTTAGGATGCTTGAGTTATAGATCTAGTATCCACTGGTTTTGGAGCATTAGATATCCAAATGTTTGAATGAATTAGGCTTCAGTTCCTGTTCTTTCAGAGTTCTGTTCCAGCTCTGGAATGTGTTTACAATGTTACACGATGGCCCTACTAAAGCAACCTGTATAAATGTGACCACTTCACCATTCACTTCCATTGGAAGACTGGGTCCTGTATGTGGTGGTGTGTTTTACTACTGATGAGTTGGGGAAATAAAGAAAAGAGGCTCAGGAGGAATAGATTAAATATCATGGCTGAGAAATTGCTGTCTGATCCCAGTTGGAGTATTACAAGATGCTTTACTCTTTCTCCCGTGTGAGCTGGTCAATTTCTGAGCTATTCACTTTAATTTAAGGAAATTCTTATTATAGTATAGTTACTATAAAAGCAGTTAGTCAAGTGTTTAGGAAGTTATACCTATAGCTGCAGATCTGCTTGAGTGCAGGATGGTGAAAAAAATGATGCATACTGGATTCTCAAGTCCTAGTTGTTTCCAAATGTCCACAATAAAACAGCACAACATCCCTTCTGAAGGCTCAGTCATGCATGCACCCAAGAACTGCTGTCACAGCAGGAAGAGCCTGATTTGAGCAGCTTGAGTAGCAGGATTGCTCACAGCATTGCAGCAGCCTGTAGGTCAGTCCTCAAGGTCTCGCTACACCATTTGGTTTAGTTTTGTTTTTCTTCCAGGGAATTATGATGTGTAGGCAAGCTCTTCTAAGTTGTCTACATTAACAGCATTCAAGAAACTCAATAGCATTAAGAAAAACTGTTTGCATGCAAATGGAATCCTTTCCGCTGAGGGAGTGTGTACCAGTGCTCCCAGTGCAGGTACACGCTGGCTGTGGGAATGGGGAGAAGGTCTTAAATAGTGCTGTGAATAATGATAGATGCGGTGGAACACAAAACATCAGGGTTAAGTAAAGACCTGACCACTGCTTTACAATGAGTAAAGGAGACTTAAGAAAAAGACAAAACCCAGACTTTTTACAGGGCAGGTAAAAAGAGAACGGGCAGTGGTTTTAAACTGAGAAGAAGACACTTTTACATGGGATATAAGGAAGAAACTTTGACTACCAAGGTGGTGAGACCAGCTGCCCAGAGAAGCTGTGGCTGCCCCATCCCTGAAAGTGTCCAAGGCTGGGTAGATGGGACTTGGAGCAACCTGCAATAGTAGAGGGTGTCCCTGCCCATGGCAGGGAGTTAGAATAAAGTTATCTTTATAGTCCCTTTACAACCCAAATAGTTCTGAGATTCCAGGCACATCTTAGATGATTCCATCCAGCCAATGGGTTGCCTTCCTGAGGTGGATCTTGCGTATTTTAACTGTAAAATTTGCCATAGTGTCCAGTATGAGATACCCAGGGTAGGTCATTACAATGAAAATAATTAAATACAGCTACATCAGCAATTATTGCTGATAAATATAATTCATGCATTATTCACAATTATGTGGAATTACGGACATATGAAACCACAAAGTGACAATTAAGTGGAAATTGTTTTCCCTGTAATTAATTTGTGAGTAATAAGTAAAATTGGAACACTAAAATTCAGAAGCATTTCTTCACCACTGTGTTTATGAATCTTAGCAAAGCTATTTTGGATTTGGAAGATGTCTGAGAAGGCATATGACAGCAAATTATGAATAACTAGTCTTAGAGAAGCAAAAATCCGATGTATGTCTTCATTTGAGTTGTCAACAAAAATGTTATTTGAGGAATAAGCAAGCTTAGTTTAGTTATACAGATATTTTGTGACTTGAAGGCTTGAGACATTATGAGCAAGTTGTAAGTACACAGAGCGCTTAATGTCAACTTATTAAAAAAATTTAATTGATTTTTATACCTTTTTCAGTATCCTGTCTGCAGAATATTTCATAGCCTTCCTTGCATCTTATTATTGTTCTTATTGTAATAAGAGCAGATATAAAGAGGTCTCTCCCCTGAACATTTGCTTTCATTGCAGAGCTAGTACTGCTATACTTTCCTATGGAAACTGTTTCACTACCTTTCAGTCCTTACAGGGGGTCTCCAACTGAGTTGTATGGCCTGTGAAACACTGAAAAAAATGGCATCTGCTCAGGTTTTCTTGCTGTTGAACACACAATGCCCTGACATGCAGATAACAAGCAATGTCCTGTATTGTCTCTTCATTATCTTCTCTGGCAGTGGAAGAGGCAACTAATGCAGATCCAAAGAACTCACTATGCTGTCAGTGCTCCACAGAAAACACTCATTAGCTTCATTGCTAAAATCCAGCCTATTTCAGCCTAACTCAGCTGGAACTGAGGATGCTGGGGAATAGGAGTCAGTAAAAAAACCCAGCTTGTCATTTTTACTACTTTTGCTCCTTGGATAGGAAAATGACAGTCATTCAGAAGGGGCTGTGTTGGTAATATTCTCTACACAAGGACTTTTTTGTCTATATAATATTATAGATAGCAATGCATAGTATAAAACATGGTAGGTAGGTTTTAAAAACAAGAACCTGAGGAGGTAATTAAGGTGTAAATTTTGTTTCTGTAAGTGAAAACATAATGCTCTTGGCATCGCCCATTTAAAAGCTAGCAACCATGGATAAAATTATGCAGTATGTTTTCTTAAAGCTTAGGGAACAAAAATAGTCAAAGTATTTCATCCGCCATGCAAAGTAGATGTAAAGGTGTTGGTCAGGAGTTTAATTTTGGGTTGTTTTTTGTGTTGTTTTTAGTTATCTTGGACTGATAAATTACTTGAGCTGTAATGGAAGTTCACTTGTGATCTTGTGACTCATGCAATTAAAGATAATTCACAGTCTCTAATTGTGTAGAAGCCATGTCAACAATTAAAATTACAGAAGTGTCTTCTGTCAACAATGCCATTATATCTTAATTGCATTGAATCCAGTCCCGGTGTGCTCACCATGTCCACAATGCCTAGTCTTAGTCTTTCCTTGGAAACACTCAGCCTGTTGCTGGTGCCCCTGTAATGGGCAGTTGAATAGTTCTCAGCAGTATCCATAGTTCAGGATGCTCTTTGGAAATGTGGACTTAAAAATGGCCAGTGGCCAAAACCCAGCAACTGTTCTTCGGAGTTCATGGACAGTAAAAGCAGTAAGCACAATCTCAAGATGAAACATGTAGTGGAAAAGAAAACCTGCAGATGCAAGCAAGAACGGAAAGCTGCATGTCTTTGCTCTTAAAAGTTGGTATTACAGTGAGCCCCCACGTGTTCGCGATCTGCTTCAGTATTTGTGGGTGATTTTTCCACGAGCTGTGCAACCTCGGCGCGTGCGCAGATCCTACCACGGCCTCAGTCTGATCGGCCCCCAGCTTTGCCGCTCGCGCCGCTGGCTCCACCCCCTCCACGCCTCCCCGCTCGCACAGCCAGCCCCAGCCTCGTCCCCACTCTGCCCCACCCTGCTCGCAGGGCTCGCGGCACACCCCCACCCTGATCCCATCCCCGTCCCGGCCGCTTGCCATGGCACACGGCGCCGGTGCACCCCCCGCCCCACCCCGATCCTGTCCCCATCACGGTCGCTTGTGCTGATGCTCCCCCGTGCCGGTCCAGTCCTCGGCGGAGCACAGCCAGATATCTGAAACCAGCCCCNTTGGACAACAGAGAATTTCGGAAGAACTGTCGTCCTCGGGTCGAAATCTCACTTGGGAGGGGTCATGAAAGACCTTTCCCTCTCGTGAGAGAGAGAGAGAGAGAGAGAGAGAGAGAGAGAACTTTATGGAAGGGCAGAGAGATGGTTCCTACCCTGGATCTGGTCAGAAATACCAACCTGCCTGGTTTACCCCTACCCTATGTTCCCCCTTTGTCTCCTGGTGAAAAAGGGAATATTACATCTGTTGTAAGAGAAGGAGGGGTGGGGGAGAAAGGTTGCCTTCTAAATTATGCTTCCTTTGCAGTTCTGATCTTGTTAGTTAGAAAATAAACCCTTTATATTCTTTATTTATAGTTTTGCCTTGCTTCTTTTGCCTGTGACCAGTTTTATTTTATTTTCCAGTTTCATTTTCCAGTTTGTTTTTCCTAGTTTTCTCCTTCAGGAGAAGTTGGGGTGGGTCTCTGACATCCAGCCAGGCTCAAACCATGACATGGGGGTTCACTGTATTTAGGAGTGAGGTAGGCTTTGTGTGGCTTTTCTGGTGGAGTACATGCTGTCTGTAGTTCTCGTCTCATTTGATTGATTTCTTATCCACCATATCTCAGTAGATTGCCTTCTGTTCCCCCTTATCTATAACTGTGACCAGCATAGTCCAAAAACAGCTCATTAGCTGCAGAACTGTTATACATTGAATATTGCATTTTGTCCCTGCAACTTGCAGAATCCATTTTTTGCAGCAATGGTTATAAATACACTTCAAGTTACTGATACAACGTGGGAAAAGTCCAATGGATTTAATATTTGTCACAACATTGTGGAACAAGTTCTATGAAGCGTGACGTGTCAGCAGCACTGCTTTACTAGGAGTAAAAACGTGTCAAGCTCTGGATAATATGAATTCAGTGATTAGACAGTAGTAGCACTGCATTGGTGAGGACCAGAAAGGACCAGCTTCTCACAGAATTCATCTGCTGGTTGAGTGACACTTGTATTCAAGCACTAAGTATAGGCTGGGTTTCTGGTTTCTGCTCCTTACCTGATAGAGGTAACACCTTGGTAACAGGAGGTGCAGGTAGAGCAGGGGCGTTTCTTCATTGTTTTCCTCTGCCACCCTCAAAGAAACCTCCCTCCCCCAAAAAAGTGAGGGAGAGGCATCTCTGCCTTGTGTCAAAATGCATGATGAGGGTGAGGCTGTAGAAACAGGAACTATTTATTCACCTCGAAGTATGTTCTTGCCTGTCCTGCTGGGTGTCCATGGGGTAGGCCTTGTTGCTCATTGGAAGCCTCTATTTCTGCATGAATCACAGCTGGCATGTTGCCATGGGACCTGATATGTGAAGGGGTGAACATTCCTTGTGTTTTCACTACTTTGGGAAAAGCCCTTCTTCCTGCTGACCCGTTGTTTCAAGTAAGGTGGTATCTCTCTCTACCACTGATTTTGAAACTGATAAATATTTGCAACAAATGGTTATTTCCAATTGTTTGGAAAGTTTGGTTCAGCAAAAAATGTTTCTAAGGCCTCTAAAGGAAAAAGGAGTGTTAATGACCAACTTACATTAAGAAAAATCATAAAATCTGTTAACGACAAAAACAGCCTCAACACTATTGTATTTTCTTTCTACTCTGTTTTGCTCTGTTCTTATCCAGTGTCCTAAACCAGGAATATAATTTGTGTGTGTAGACCTTTTGGAAATATCTATCACTTGAGATGTATTCACGGTATAGATAAGGATAGAAAGGACCTCAAAGATCATCTAGTCCAGCCTACAGTCCAACTAGCCTAGCATCTACATCTCGATCATATCACTCAACGCCTCATCCAGCCTCTCCTTGAACATCTCCAGGGTTGGCAACTCGACCACCTCTGTGGGAAACCCATTCAAAATCTGTATCACTCTTTCAGTGAAAAACCTTTTCCTAATATCAAGTCTGAACTTCCCCTGCTGAAGCTTAAGACTCTGACCTCTTGTCCTGTCACCAGAGACCAAGGAGAAAAGACCAGCCCCCACCTGATTACAAACTCCTTTTAGATAGTTATACACAGCAATAAGGTCACCCCTGAGCCTCCTCTTTTCTAGGCTAAACTGACCCAGCTCCTTCAGCCTCTACTCATAGGGCTTATCTTCCAGCCCCTTTACCATCCTAGTTGCCCTTCTCTGAACTCGTTCCAGCACCTCAACAACTTTCTTGAACTGAGGGGCCCAGAACTGGATACAGTACTCGAGGTGTGGTCTAACCAGTGCCGAGTACAGTGGAAGGATAACCTCTCTTGACCTACTGGCCACTCCATTCTTGATGCAGGCCAGGATGCCATGGGCCCTCTTGGCTGCCTGGGCACACTGCTGGCTCATATTGAGTTTGCTGTCAACTAATACCCCCAAGTCTCTTTCCACCTCACCACTCTCTAAACCCTCCATGCCCAGCCTATAGTTCTGCATTGAGTTGTTATAACCAAGATGCAGAACCAGACATCTAGACTTGTTAAAACTCATCCTATTGGACTCTGTCCATCTCTCCAGTCTGCCCAGGTCCATCTGCAGGGCCTTTCTGCCCTGTAGATGTACTGTACTTCACCCCTCTATAGGCATCAAAGGGACAGTGAGCTGGAAATCTCTTACCTAAAAAGCATATTTTGAAAGTAGAAAAGGCTCATTTTAATGAAAGGTATTAGCCTCTAGAAAAAAGGTATGATTTCTTCTTTTAAAGCCTTTTGACTGACTGTAATTACTGTAGTTTTGATGCTTTCTCATCTTAATTCAGCTGGAGAAATAAGGCAAAAAGAATCTGAGCTTTCTTTTAAAGCTCCAAAGCTAAGAGAGGAAAACCAAATAAGCGGATTCCTATTTGGATTAAATCCCCACCATCAGGAGCTTCAGCAAGGCAAATATCCTCCATGGAGCCTATTTCTGTGCCGTTTTTGACACTTCTATATGCCAAGTGTTGGGCCTCCTTCCCCCGGGAGGGTTAATTCCTCTCTCCAGAAGTTCAAGACTCAAAATCTGTGCTAAATGCAAGTAGCCTAGAACAAAGTGCTTTGGTTCTGCACTGCATTTTTCCAGCTGACAACAAAGAAATGCATTCATTGTATAGAATGTGTTTCTCTTACCGTTCTGGAAAAGCTCCTTGTTTATTCATGAAGGAAGGTCAGTAAGGCCTGCTTAATCCAAGCATTCTCATCTCTAATTTTTCCTAAAATGGGTGATCGTTGCCTAAGGAAATATGAAGATTCCCAGAAAAACATGTACTTGCAGAAGGGAAAACATATAAATGTGAGGTGTGTATAAGTTTAAAGGTATTTTAAATATCAGACTAATTGTATTTTCAATTGTACTTTCTTCATGATCACTGACACCAATGGCACTGGCATTTCTGAAATGATAATGGAGGAAAAGATAAAAATTGCATAACAGGGCCTATTCATGTGCTTTACTACTTTCAGCTGGGAAAGCTGATTCTTAAACCTCTTCTCTAGAAACATGATCCTGAGGCTGCACAAATATCACCTGCTTCCTTGTAAGGACTGAACCACACTGATTCCAGAAGGAAGAGGGGTGTGTAGGAAGTGCCATGACCTCCAAACTGCTTGAGATGCTGCAGTCTGCCACTTGCTGAGCTGTCATTCCATGATGGATGCACATTTGGCCTCTTGATTCGTGCCCAGTGTCATTTACATAGCAGCTGATCTGTCCTTTTTTCTTTCCACCAAGCAGTTTCTTACTTTATGTATTGCCTTGAGAAATTAAAAAGCCTATTACATTGTTAAAACAATTCAATTAGAAGAAACTGAAGGGCCAGAACCTCTCACTCATGCTACTGAAATAAGAATAAAATGCCAAACTAGAGCAAACTTTAGCTTCCCAACATTTCATCCTGACATGGCTCTAGTGCAGAGTGATGAAATTTTCCATTTTCAATTATTAAAATCCACTTAAGCAGCAATTCACAAGCATTCCACAACACTTATCTACTGCTAACAACTTCTTTCTAAGAAGAGGATGTTGAAAGACTTCAAGGTTAAAGAAAATATAGCCAGGAAGTCCTGATTTATTTGGTTTTATATTTTTAAGGCAGCAGAGAGGCAGTTTTATTGCCAGTGCTAGTGCAGCTGCCTCTGTTTTGATTTGAAGTTATTGTTCAGTGAAGCTGAGTGAACTGAGACACTGCCAGTGTGGGAGTGTGCCTCAGACAGAGATATCAAGTGAGCTATTTGAGCTGGTTATCAATTCTTAATTGTCTACTGAGCCTTAAACTAGATACCTAAACTGAAAAGACCACTATCAGCAACAGATGCAAATTATATGGATCCTGTAGGTGTGCAGGTCCTACAACATAAGTGGGGTGCTAAATTTTTCATGGCCTATTTGAGCTTTCATATCTAAGCAGGTCTGGTGTGGGCCTCCAAGCCCAGTGTTCTCTGAATTCCCTTGTAAGAAGAAGATAACACCTGAACTGAAGCATATTGACCTGCTGTCTGTGAACATATTTATTTGGATTTCCTGTTTCAAATACACTTTCTCTAGAATGGCTTAGGAAAAGAAGGTCTTATTTGATGTTTACCCTGAGAATGATCTCTGCTCCCCCAACTTTTCTGTGTCTTGAATCACCTGCCTGTTTAAATTTCTCAGCCTGGCAGCCCTGAATGCTGCAGGGAATGGCTGGTACATGATGTGGTCTGGATTAGGGCAGCAAAGCAGGTATCTGGGGACTTGTGTTGGGTAGGGGCTTTAGAGTAGGGTGATCTGAATATGGCTTCTTGACAATAATCCTGTCTGGCCCTGCACTGTGTGTGGAGCAGGAGAGAACCATTTCTTCACGGCCCTTTTTAAAATAGCCAAAACCAACTTCGGATTAATCAGCTCCTCACAGGCATTTTTAGCAAAACTGCCCAAGTGAATGATCATCACTGGGAACCCACTTAACTAAGATGAAGGTCTTGTAGATATTTTCCCTAAACTGGGAATTCTAGGAGCCATTTCAGCCATGTTACTGCTAATAGTTCAAGACAACCACCTCTACTACATTACTGGTAACCTTCTTGAATAATATTTGCATTGTGTTGTTATTGGATCAAGGAGTTGTGTCCAACAAGATACAGGTAATGTATTCAATGATCCAACTCCTCAGGAAGTCACATGTTTGCTTTCAGCGCCATGGGATAATGTGCTTGTGTTGGAAGTCTGTAGTGCCAGGTGGGAGCAGACCTTGATTTGTTTGTGTGTCTTCCACTGTTATTGTGTGTGCCAGAGGAGAGGAGCACTGCTGAAAACTAGTTACATGGTATTTTTTGTGGCAAGATAATGTTCCTTCAAAAATAAGCCTGTTCGAGTTTTTATTAAATAAAAAATATAAGTATTTGGCTACATGTACATCAAATTTTTTGGTGGAACTGCTATAGTTTGGGAGAAGAATGGGAGTAAATAGAACATGAATTCATATGGATGGCTCATGCTGTTATCTCTAAGCCACTATGTTAGGCTGGGGTAACCTTCAGTAGTGAGAGTCAGTCATGGACGGGGATTTCTGGGCTGCTTCCCACCCTTAGTGCAAAGGCTGATGTCCACTCTCAAGGACATTATTCCTAAAGACATCAATTTACATGTCCTGTTTGTTCTCTCCTTTTCTATTCTCACAAATGTTCCCTTAATTGTAGTAAAAAAATTCAGCACTGGCCCCTCATGTCTGTCCTGTGTGAGCCACTGTTTTGGCACTTACACCGCTCTTCCCATCGCAGGTAATCTGAGGACAGAAGGTCAAATCCAGGATCCTTCTAGCTGCAGCACTTTTTGGGAAGTCACAGCACGTGCTGCTCTTCCCTGGATGGAAAAGCTGCCTTCACTTGTGGTGTGTTAGAAGTCTGTGTGAGTAAATAAAGTACCATTCCCTGAATAACAACTTGATGAGCAAAGTAGGAACTGGACTGAAATTAGATTTCTTTATGCTGGTTTGGGCTTTTTTAGTGTGTGTTTTTGTGTTGGGTAGCTGGCTGGGTTTTGGTGGGTTTTTTCTTGAAATCCTGGATTAAACGCAGTGCATCTCTCACATCTGTTGTGATCTTATTCTGGGCTTTAGTTATAGATGCATTCATCACTCCAGGAGTTAGCAGCTGACATCCATTTACCATAGCTTTATGTTGACAATGCTTTCAGTATTCAGTACTATTCTCACATAGCATCATAAATACAACTCTGAAATAAAAAAACCAGATCATAGTATTTATCTTAAATCCAGAACAGTCTCGTGTAATTTGATGTGATGCTGGTTGCATTTCTGCTTCAGGGTGTGTGTTGTCTTCCAGAATCATCTGTATTTTAGCTTCCCTAGGAGATGGACTGGCTATGGGAGTCACTGGGCTTCATAATTTGGGCTTCACTGAGAAGGAACAGTTCATATCTAAGGTGCCTTGAAGTGTCAGCTACAGACTTTTGTTCTACACAGTCTACACTGTCCTCTGTTTTTTCTTGATCTGTTTATTACAGTGAGGCAAGAAAATCAATATTCTAATTAACAAATATTTCTCACAAATTCCAATTTTAAGTCAGCAGAAAGCTTTCACAAGCATTAAACTGAAGTCCCTGTGCTTTCTAACAGTTTGCAAAGAGCCCCTTAACATGCGGCTGTAACTTGTTCTTATCAAAAAAAGCTACAAAACTGTTTCTTTTGAAGAGGGATGAGTGCCAATCTGCTAATTGCCTCCCCTTCTCCTTTGATCTTTGTGACCAGTTTTCCTTAACATTGCAGGGCTTGTCTGAATTCAGAAATGAAAGGAGGCGTCTTATAATCATTCTTAATGCTCTGCATAATTCTTTTTCCCCACAGAAGCCAGTTCATAGCTCAACTGAGCAAATGTGTTTAAAAACACAATCTGGGTCATCTAAACAATAAAGCAGCTGGAAGTCAGCTTGTAGTTGTCTTTCAAAGGCAAATCTTAGGAGGTTAAAGCAAACTTCAGCTTGTGTATTTGGGTATGAGGTTTTGCAGCTGATTTGAGTAAATCCTGTTCTGGTGGCACCCTTGGGTGAGGACACGAGGCCACCCGTGGGTTCCCCATGGATGCTGTTGACCTCCTGGCTTTGGCAGTACAGATGAAGCAGCCAAGTTGCTGGCAGAGGCACTTCCTATCGCTCAGCTGATCTGAAGAGACACTGAATTGACAGAATGGAGATCTCGGGGCTACCTGGCTGCACCAAGCTGTGCCCTCCATAGTGCCCTCCTTTGTCCTTCAGTGTTCATTCAAGTACTTTCGGAAAACGATAGCCTGAGCATTAAAATAGCACCAAGCATCCAACCCTCCAGAGGAGGAGAAAACCACAGATTTAACATAAAATGATACAGCATTGTTTCCTTCTCTTATCCTTTCATCTTTCCTTCAACCTTACCTTTCTTATTGTTCCTGGCTGTTCCTTCTCTGGCTGTAGTTTTGTGTAATTGCTTATACTCTGCTTTGTGTGTTGTGCAAGTGTATGATGTTGCTACTGGACTCCAAGTTGCAGTGCAGTATGAATGGTTGTCTTGACAAAACCCTTGTTTCTATCATAAAATGATCCAGTGGAACAGATGAGATGCTGGTATTTGTTGTTGCTCTTCTGCTCTCCCTTGTGGTAACAAGTCTCTCAAATTTCCAGGGCAATAACTACATTTTAATAACCGGTGGCAAAGGTTCAAATTAGGCTGTACCTGAGTTCAAATAGGTAATGTGAATTTTTTTAATTCCTGTAGAGCTATGAGATTACAATGAAGTTTGTCCCTCTCTATTTTGTTCTACTGCCTCGAGACATTTCTTAGTATATATCCACAAACTTGTGTACCCCCCTAAGTAATTCTTCAGCATTTTAAGCCACTGTCACATAGATTGTGTTTCATGTGGCTCTGTTGTAATTATTTTTAATACTTTTTTTCTCTGCAGGCTCAAAGGCTGTGCATTTTGACATTTCTGTAGTGTAATTCAGTGGCTTAGAAATGCAGTAGCCTCAGCTGGTGTGACTTTTGGGGTGATGATTTAGTCACCTGTCCTGGCTGATTCTTTTGTTCTCACTAGGTTAATTTCTGATTAATGCTGTCAACATTTAGTTCAAGATCAAATTGTAATCAGAAGGTTTCCTAGTTCTCATCTGCACTGGATAATGCAATAAACACATGCATCATGCACCACTTGATGTCTGCTGTCTCCATAATACCAATACAGGGGGAAAGGTTGGAAGAGACAGACTGGGGAAGAAGGAACCAGATTCAGCTTTGAGAATGGAATTGACCAGGATGTTAAAGGTCACTGATGGGTTTGGTTTGATAGAGTGGGAAAAGGAGTTTCTACACTGAGTCTCTAAACCCATTCTGAGTGCCACAATGAGGAGCCAGGGGGTTAAGTGATCAGGATGCAGGGCCTGTGATCCATAGGGCCTGGTAGCAGACAGACTATTTAAACAGAAGAGGAGTAAAATATGTACTTCCAACTATTTTTTTCCATGTAATTGCAAATGGAGCATGTAGCACCAACTGGCACCCCTTCCTACAGCAACCAACCTCGAAATGCTGCTGACCTTCCCTGACAGGTTGTACAGCCTCTTCTGTTTAGACACAATGGCACAAGAGGGTTTCTTAGCAGATGTGGGGTTTGGCTGTTACCTTGATGGCTGTGAGTAAGTCATCTTTGGATCCTGCTTGTGCTCCCTGATGGCACCAGTCACACAAAAATCCACTTTAGTACAGTGGTGAGGGTCCCAGTCTCTCACACAGGAGACTGGGGGGTTGATTCCTGCCAGGGAGGCAATGGTGCTGTTCAAGAGTTGGACTCTATGATCCTTGTGGGTCCCTTCCAACTCAGAATATTTTGTGAAACATCTGTGAAACGACAGCTGTGGTAGGGATCCTGTTCATATCTTGATCTCTGCTCTGCCTGATGGAGTTCTCCTTGACTTGTCACTAGAAGCACCTTGGGGACACCTCCCTTTGGTCTGTTGAACACTGCCTTGGAAACACCTGCATACAGAGTTCTCTCTGCCTCGGGTAGAACTGGCAGGGCTCCAGTGAGAGCAGCCAAATTGGTTTTTTTTTACTAAATCGGAGGAACAGGAGGAGTGACTTTAGGAGGAAGGCAAAATGCCTGTTCCCTCCCATCACAGGGCAGGTGGAATGATCCAAAAGCACCACAGAGGATAAACAGACTGATTAAAGTAACACTGAAATTCCCTATGAATTGTATAGCAAAATATCTCTGAATCTTAAAGTTTGGTAATGAGCATTACTTACATTGTGATATGATCTCATCATTGGATCAATGAAGTCAAACAAGTGTGATTCAGGGTGTTTGGGGAATCTTTAACTTTGTGAATTTGGTCTGAAATCAAGCGTGGCATCTCTGATTATTGGCACTGGTGTCATGACACCCACTACAACCCTGTTACAAATTCTGGTTCTGTGCCATGCCATTCTGTACTACCACAGGGCAGTGTTCTCTGGCACTTAGCACTTTGTTTCCAAAATAACCCTTGCGACTTGCCATTCTTCCATAGTGCTTCAAGGTGTCAGATTTATAGTTTGAGACTCTCCCCAAAGCATTCCCAGCTCTGCTGTCTAAGTTAGCACAGAGGAGTGAGTGCACTTGTGGGTGCTGCTTTCAGTAGAGCAGGAAATGTGAGTCTGTAATGAGGCAAAGCCTTCCAGCTTCGTTTCAGGTGGTTCTCCCTTGGGTTTGGGCTTGTGCCAGGAAGGCTGTTTGATCACTTGGGTGAATGCTGTAACATAAGACAACCTCCTTTTCAGTTCAGCACCAGTCAAACATTGAATGTTTGTCTTCCTTGCTTCCTTGTGCCTTGCTGTTTAAAATAGTCTCTTGTGTTTTGTGGCTGCCTCTGGCTTATATTGTTCAGCACAAGTTTGGGTTTTAAAACATTACTTTTATTTTATAAAACTGTTTTAAGAAATATTTAAACTTTGTAATCCTTTATCAAAATGGTGCAGTTGTTTCATGTAGTGAGGAAAAAATGCTAAGTGTATGAAAACATTTTGCACTTAAGTGTTATCAGAAATATACATGAATCATGACTTAATTACAGAAAAAAGTTGGTAGTGCCATCTATTGTTAGAACACCTTGCATGCTAGGATCCTGTCTTTTATCATGTTGCAGTACTTTTGCTCTTCAACAGGTCTGACCAAATTTTTCCATGTAGTTTTGCCTGCCTGTGGTAATGGTGATATGACTTTGGCTATGATGTGCAGGCCACTTGGAAAGGGAGGTCAGGAAAAATACACTACTTTACCAGTGTTTGAGAACAAAATGTTAAGGATCCGTAGAGCTTTATCTCTATTCTGAAAAGCATGAATTTGGCATTTGATAAAGGAATAGTTTATTGAAAAGAAACCCCAACAACGCATCAGAAACATGATGGACTTTTACACTGTAGATATAAAAGTACAGAAGTAGAATCACAGAATCACAGAATCACAGAATATTATGAGTTGGAAGGGACCCACAAGGATCATCTAGTCCAACTCACCATCTAACACCCGTACAGAGACCGGGAGCGCATCCCAGAGCGTAACACCAACCTAGATCTCTCACAGTCCAGCAGGCCACTCCGAGCCGGAAGGGGCCCAGGGTCATCCAGCCCTACACCCCCCAGCTAGACCATGTCACTAAGCTCCTCGTCCAGTCTTCTCTTAAACACCTCCAGGGACGGCGACTCCACCACCTCCCTGGGCAGCCCATTCCAATATGCAATCACTCTCTCTGTGAAAAACCGCTTCCTAACGTTAAGATTAAACCTCCCCTGGCGTAGCTTGAGGCCGTGCCCTCTCGTTCTGGTGTCGTCAGCCTGGAAGAGACTTGGAAAGTTTGAAAGATAAATTCTGGTGAGCCATGCTCTGTGGCATATAGAGCACCCAGACTGCAGTCATCAAGAAACCCTTTCCTGCAACTGAATCCCTTAATAGGCAGAGGTGATTGTGGCACTGATTGTTTCTGGAACTGAGAACCCCTGGAATCAGTTTCTGCCTGTAAATGAACACTACACTGAACTGTGTGCATACAAGGGTGCAAAATTAACTGGCCTGCTCTCTCCTTCATCTTTAGCTTTGTAATAGTTAACATGGCTTTAACTACTTTGTGGCAGTAACACGTGTGCTCTCAGGTGTGTTGTACCTGTTCTACCCTCTGTGTACTAAGGAAAGTTCATGAAAAAACCCAGCACAAAATCAAAGTAGAAGGAAAACTTGAAGGGGTTGTGAAAGTTCCTTGTCATTTTAAGTGCCAGTCTGTTCCTTACTAAAAAATTGGCTCAGTTATTACGTATCAGGAACCTACTGCCAAAAGGTTCTTCCAGATGGAGGAACAAAGGCAATTATTGGTTGAGCCTGTCACACTGATTTGTCATCACTTCTTGGATAGGATTACATTTTGCAAGGTTTGACTAAGGAGGATTCTCTTTACAAGTTGGGGCACACCCTAACGTGTAACATTTAATGACTCTTCTCACTGTCCTGCCTGTGGCTTCTCACTGTTCCCTACAGGCCCGTGTACTGTGATGTTCCAAATCCCAACTAATCCAATAACAACTGAAGTTATTAAATATACCAAGTTTAAAATTGTCTGTATTAACTACCTGATGACTTTGGAATAAGTTTGTTGAGTGTACAAACTCAGAGCAGGTTCATCTGCCTGAAAACTATGAGCACCCTGCAAACATTTGCTATTAAAGGACAGCAGTTGTATCCCAGTGTGATTGCTCCAGACAAAATTAGTAGGAATAATCAATTCAGAATGTTAAAGACCTAGAGGTCTTTAAGAAAAGGTTGGATGATGTACTTGGTGGCATGACCTAGGTATTAGGGTAGTGTGTTATAGGTAGGATGGTGTATTGGTAGCAGGATGGCAACAGGTTAGGTAACAGGTTTGGCTAGGTTAGGTAATAGGTGATAGGTTGGACTCGATGATCTCTAAGGTCTTTTCCAACCTTACTGATTCTGTGATTCTGTGATTCTGTATAAAAGAAGTGCTGTATTTATAGCTAGAGCTGACGTTTACCAGTGAAATAGTGCATGGGAGGATTTTCTTTTCTGACATGTGAGGTTCAGTCTCAAAGCTGTGTTTGAACTAGAAACACAGTTTGTTGTCTGAGATTTTGTTGTCTTGGAGGGTGGAACCTACTCTACTTTTCTGTCCTCATGACCATGATAGGTGGGGATGGAAAGGAATAAAATTTAGAGTAAGAATTGTCCAACAGACTCATATGCCAAGAATTAATAAGGAGCATTAGGGAGATGGCTGCATCCACAATTTAGGCATGCACTTTGCATGGAAGACTGAGTTTCCAGGTATGTTTCTCTGAGATAGTACAGTATAGGAAAAACATGATTTCCTCTTGGTTTGCTTTGATTCTCTTTCTGAAGTAAGTACAATTTTATTAAAAATAACAACAAAAAAAAAAGGTGCAAATGACTTAAGCAAATGTAAGTGGTGCTGCAAGCCATTCACAAGAACCTGAGAATGAAGTTTTTAAGTCAGGAAAGTGTAGTTACGGGTGAAGGTAACATGGGGCCCATCTCCACCAGCCACAGAGGAACAAAAGCAGCTCTGAGACGGTCGCTGCCACTTGCATCAGTCTGACCTTCAGGTCTTTGACACACAAATGATATTCACATTCCACTATTTATTACAAAATTGAACTGTCAGTGGTACCTTTAGCTTTATACCACCATCACCTGGGAACATACACAATTCTGTTTTAGGTACCAAAAGCCTTGGGACTGTTTCCCTGAGCCATATGTGGCTCTGTTGTGTGCCCCTATTACCACCCTGAATTGTATTCTGTTGGGCCATTGTATCCAGTTGAACTTGATGGAATATATTATGCAAATCTGTGACCCGCTCCTTGTGTATTAGTGGAGCGATCTCGCTGCCCAGCTCCTGAGCAAAGGCAGAGCACAGCCCACCCTTTGTGAGCTGGGAGTGCAGGGCATGGAGCTCTCCCTGCTGCCTTGGCCTTAGTCATGCCAAACAATTCTCATGATCTGAACAGAGCTTGGCAGTGACCAAAACAGGCCATGTTTGGGAGAGTACCGTAATGCACACATCAGTGCTGAGGCAGAGGTCAGTTACTGGAGTATCAAAGGGACGGCCAGAGACTTGTAGGGCAAAAGGGGGTGTTAGACTCAAGGAAAGCCATCAAAGCACAGCAGCTTGACCATGTGTGCTGTTTGCTATTGCTGGACAGGGATAAAAAGCAAGGATGAGTGCTACTAGGCAGAGGATATAAAACTGAGACCAGAGAAGGCAAGTTGGAGGGGAGGTTGGAGGTTGCTGTGGGACTACAGCAAAGGAAAAGGATTATCTTGGGAAAATGGGAGGTTCAATGCTTGGGATGTACAATGATCATCAGTTAGGGTGGGCTTGCTTGATTTCAAATGAACAGTGCCACAAGGAAGGGGATGGGGCACAGGACGCACGCACAGCTAAGCTTGTCTGAAAACCTATGGGAGTTGTGTGTGAGTGTCTCAATGTTGGGACATGTAAGGATGGGGAAATGGACTGGTGCTTTGCACTTAGAAGGGCAAGCCACAATTCTGTTTATAATGCTTCACCCAGGCTGCCATGCCTGCTTCTTTGTTTGAAAATCTCACAGTTAAGGGTGTGATAACTGAATATTTTTGCAAACCACAGCTTCATTTGACATTGGGTGAAAGCAACTCCCAGTTATGCCATGGCATGGAGTGGCAGACTTGGACACTTCAGGTGCTGCTGTCTTTGCCAGGTATTTAAGTAATGTGTGGGAGAAGTCAAACACTGTGGTTGCTGTTGCTGTGGTACATCAGTGTTTAGACTTGATTGTAATCAAACACTGTAGCAGTGTTACAGTTGCTGCCCTCATTGATGTCACGATGAGAGAATTTGCAAAGAGGCGAGTTCTGTGTCATGCACCTCCATACAGACCTGTGCCTATTATGTGGGGTATGAAATCACATCCCAGTGTGGAGATCCGTGTGTATTCCCAACCTGAAATGGGGGTGAGACTTGAAGACATCCCTTACTGCTCCTGTGCAATGACCCAAATTCTTAGTTCTGTTGTACCTGGATGCAAACTGGGAGATCAGAGCTGTAGTATTTGTCATTGATAACACATCAGCCTTGCTACAAGGATTTGGGGTGATTTTATATCTATGTGCACTGAAGAGACCATGAAAACACCTAAAATTCAGGGTCATATAATTTTCTGTATGTCATATAGGAATTATTTGCATGTATACTCCTTACGCCTTGTGTGTCAGTTATTTTTTGTTGTTGTTATTGTGGGGCACTAGTTAAGCCCTAACCAGCACTAATTAAACAAACAAACAAACAAAAACCACCCAAACCTTGGTTTATTAGCTGCTTACCTATTTAGCAGAGATACCAGACATGGGTTATTGTAGCTGGAGCAGGACATATTCATAAGACATTTACAGGGAGGGTCTACTTGTTGATCACTCAGCTTAAAGTCTTCCTTGCTTTTTAAAGCACATCTTGTTTTCTGGGATGCATGCAAAATATGAAGTACAGTGCCAGAATGTAAGATCGTGGACCTCTGAAAGCTTGTATGCCATAAATTTGTCTCAAAACCAACTTGAAGGTGACAGCATTGGAAAGGGATAAACCCTTAGACATCAGCTGGCAAGGCTGCAGCTAAATCACATTCATGTACTTATACTAAACAAAATGTAGGGCAATTTTTAATATCCTATAATTGTATGCTCAGCCTGAACCCTCAGAGATGTCTTGGGTCAGGAATGAGGTGCTGTGTTCAGCAAATAGATTTGATTCAAGTTCTTTCCTCTCCATCTCATTAATTGTGATCATCAATTGTGACGCATTGGTGATTTGCCCCCACCGTAGTGCTCAGCCTAAACTAGGGCTGGGAGTGGGGCAGTTGAGGGAGAAGTGTGGTAAACTCGATGCCCTCTGTGGATGACGTACCACCGTTCGCAACAATGGTGGAGTCTGCTGTGCCAAGAGGTTGCCTTGGCTTGTGGCAGAGGTTGCTGAAATCGCTCTTGCTTTAGGGGTGTTCGTGTGCACAGTTCACTGGGCAGCTGCAGCACCAAGGAGACCCTGCTCTGAACAAGAGGGGGCACTTGTTGTGTTAGGGGGGTTTACCTGTAAGGTAACCTATGCATGGGTCTAAACCTCTCCAGCATGCAAATCCTATTGGGATGTAAATGAAGTGCTTGTGAGGCATTATTGATTTTCTTTCTGTTTGTGTATTATCTATTTCCCTGAGTATTAGAGGAGGCTTATTGTGGCTTCAGGATCTCATTTCACAGTGTAGTCATGTTCCTGGGGAAAGGACAGAACTCTCTGGCATTCACATCGCACCATTGTCCTTTTTCTGTAGAAACCATTTCCTTGAGCATAAGCCAATGCTTGCATTTGATGTGAAATGACATGAATTGCCTGTACTGGGTGCATGTTAGGAATAGCTCCGAGGTCCCACAGCATATTTGCTTATGTGGAGCTTGCAAGGCTGCCACAGAATCAGAATCTGAAAGTCAAGTGTGGGTCTAGTGTGCAAAGTTGTCTAGTGGTCTCAATAATATCGTAATCAAACTAAACACCTTTGGGGAAAGGTGTTGAAATTATTCTTGTGCTGAGTGAGTTTATATTCCTGCAGGAAGCGACAGTCTCTGAATTTAGGCTGCCATGACTTATTTGTGACTATAGAGCAACTGCCTTCATTGCTCTCTTTCTGCTTCCACACAATGCATGATTCTATCCCTAGGAGGAAGAAACAGGTTCAGAATATTTGTGGAGCTGGGACCAGGATGTCAAATAACTCCAGGGTGACTGTATTTGCATTTCTGGCCTTGCGCCTGTGCATACACGAACACACACACACAGATGCTCCTCATTCTTGTGCCGTTTGCGGCAGTAGGCTGGAGATGATGCTGACTCCTAGGAGCCTCAGGAATGCATTAGCAACACACATTCTCTCCCAGCCAGCCAGAGTGGGCTTTCACAGGAATTCGTGTGGACCTCCCCTGCTGCCTTAACCTCCAAAGAATACACAATGTCCATATGGGAGGTGACTCGTATCATCAGGCACTTTTTCTTCTATGGACGGAGGGGATTTGATTTTCAACACTTCTTAGTTTCCCTTAGGACCAGGAATGTATATGTTCTTTGATATTTTGAGAGATGTACTTTAGTAGCTTCAGTTGCCAGAAACAACAGCCCATTGCAGCAGGTAGGCTGAAAGCATTTCTTTTAACTTAAAAATCAAAAAGGGGGAAACAAAGAAAAAAAGAGTTGACTGTAGTTGTAGGACTAAAGTTCAATGCTAGTCAGTAGTAACCATTTGTGAACGGTTTCTTCTGCTTACTAAAACAGGTTAAATATGGTGTGGTTTGAGCTAATTGTTTAGTTCCACTATACAAAAGAATTGAGTGGGTGTCCCAGAAAATAACTCTATGCTAATGTCCAGAGTGGAGCAAATGAACTCAAAAAAATGTGTGTAGGCCACATGGTCATCTGAGGACTTGTTTTGGTTTTCTTAGTCCTTCTATGTTGCTTTGTTGTCTGCATAATGTGATAAACTGTTCTGTCAGCAGGATGGAATATTCTGAACCCTTGATTTAATGAAGATTTTTATTAAATTCTATTTGCTTCTCAAAGATGAAAGAATTAAGAAATTGTGATGATAAGCACAGCAAGGGCTGAAATGGGTAATGGAATGGGGGTGAGAGGCAAAGCAGAAGAGCTGAGTATTCCATCCTGTTCCCCATGGGAAAATCTTATCCTCAGCAGTCTGTGTGTATCCAGTCCTGCATCAAGTGGAGAGGACATCCTGTCTGCATATTCACTGTGGTGAGGCAGGGTTTGCTTCTGCAGCTGCACAGTTTCTGTATCTCTGGAAATAACCTTTGCTGTCACCCTGGCTGGGTCTGCTTTTTTATTAACCCACTTATCAAGTTTACTACTTATGTCCCTTGTTGTTTGTGCCTTAAAAAATACATATATGTGGAGTAGAGGTAGAAAGAAGTGGAAAAAACCCGTTGATATTCCTCAGTGTACTGTGTAAGGACCCTAAATGGTGACACAAGGACCCTGCAGTGCCATACCAAACTGTGGCCTCTGTTGTGCTCTTGGTAATCTGATACTCCACTGCCCCTTCAAACAAGGGCCAGGGCTTAACTATCAGTGAGTTGTTCTGGGCTGAGACAGAGCTCTTCTTCAACAAATTTGGATAGGGACAAATCCAATATGGTAATCAAGCATTTGTTCTGATCTTTAGTGCTGTATACCACTTTGTTCACAAGTCAGTAAAATCATCAGCTAGTTTTGCCACTTCACAACAAAACCAACGTAACTTGCACAGCACACCCCTTATTAAAATGCATGTTAAGAAAACAAGCACAAGTGTGCTGACACTGGAGTGAGTAAACAGTGGATTGCAGTAAAACACCATGGTGGTTATACTGGACAGTGTGTAGTTCAGCATGTTGTCTCTCCAGGTTGGGAAATCAGTTTTAGTGCAAATACTTTAAAAAATACCAAGCAATAACTTTACATTTAAGTAGGAAGTGGCTGAATCGCAACACAACTATAACCCAGGATCGGCACCCACATAAGAATTAAAGTCATCATGTAATAGCATTGGCGTTTTCCATCTTTTAATTTATTTTTTTTACTGATTGCAGCCTGCAATGTCATTAGTGGCTCTTGGAAGATTTTAGGGTGTATCAACGTCTGTCTACTGTGGCACTGTCTTGCAAAACCCAGTTCCCAAGTCATGCAGATCAGACACTTGCCTCTGAGTATTGTTTCTTCCACCTTCCTGCATGTCTGGAGAGGTGTTCATTTGTTTGTTTTCCACAGAGGTCACAGCCCAGAATAATTTATGATTAAAACACAGATTACAACACCAAGTCAGGATGCTCTCAGGGTGCATATCCAGCATCCAGGATCTGCAAGCCCTCCTAAATTCCTTTATCTAGGTGATGTCAATGAAAAGGAATGGCATGACTCAAGTGTTGTAACTCACCAAAACAGTCTATCATATGTTTAATGTTATTGACTAAGAAATCTTCCATGGAACGTGTAATCTAGATGCTTTTTCCTTTTAGAGGAGAGCTTCTGGAAGTGCCGGAAAAGGGTACGTGTGCTGTGGGTGTGCTCCGGTGTGCAGCAGACTGGGATGCAGACCAGCAAGTCATGGGTGGGTTTTCAGAACATCTTTGATATTTGCAGGTGTCAGACCCATAAGACCATGTGCCAAAGAGCACTTCAGGGGAATGGGAGTGGGTTTGTGTCTACCCCCCAATTAAGGTTGATTTATGTGTTTGTGGGAAAATGGCTGAGGGAGAGAATGTGGTGGCATAATGGGCACGATTGTTATGAAATTGGTAATGAACTATCCCAAAAGAGTTATTGTGTAGGAGGAAAGATGTTTATCTGCAGCTATACGTCAGGGAATAGTGCTGTGTTATTCCCAAAGTTACCACTGGTGTAGGCAGATTAGATCCTAAACTGCCAATGAAAAATCATGGAGATGTGAGGAAGCTGCTTTTGTGCAGTATTTTCCTTCTCATGAGTTTATTTACTTATTGTATATATTCTTCATTGGATTTCCAGAAAGAATATCTCACTGCAATATTAATCTTTAATGTTGTTGAGTATATGCCAGTCCACACAGTAGGTAAGGATAGACTTGAACAGAAGCCTCAGACAGGAGTTGGGTTTAAGTATAACCTACTGTTCTGTCTCATATAATCATGTGCATGTTGTTGCAAAGGCAGACACATTGGCTTTTGAAGTTCTAACTAAAATTGTGGCCATTCAGCTGCTTTACTGCTTTCTTCCCTTACTGATTCCCCAGTGAGGAAACAAATATGAAAGTATTACTTTTTATGTTCTTTGCATACCTAAAGGTGAAATTTCCCAGATTATTTGGGAGAGTGGGTATAATTATATTGTTCTGGACATGGGATGAGTTCTGGATTAAATGCAATACTTATATTCTTAAAAATCCTAGGATTTTGAACCTTTCTGTCTCCAGCACAAAGAGTGTAGGCCTGCCTTTCAGAGTGCTTTTTTTCCCTTCAATGATATTAAAACTTGTACATAAAATACCAGCAGAAATTAGAACCATATTGAACCTCTTATTAGTTTCATCACGTCCTCATCCTCCTCCCTGCTCGTATTATAAAAATACATTATATTAAAACTTATAACGAGTTCAGTCCAGTCTACACCTATAATTAATGGAAAATCACTTCAAATTATCATGTGTCAACTATTGTTTTTTGCAGTGCTCCTGTACAATTGCATTACTAAGGCTACTCGTGCAGATTTAGCTGCCCTACCCTGCTTTAAATTTTCAGTCCTGACATTGAGTTGCTCCTTTTATATCTGTGCATGAACAGCCAAGTATGTGCAAGTTCCCTCTGAGTAGGCCAGCACGGTACAAAGTATACATTTTGGAATTTAGCAAGTCACAAATGTCAACATCACAAATGCTCGACACCCCCGTGCCATGGAAAGAAGGGTTCTTTGTGAGAAGAATGGCTTCTGTTTTACAGTCTCTTCTTGGAATGTTTTGGATGCTAGTTATTTCTGAATTACAAAGTCAAAGTACTTTGTAACAGAAGACTTCTAGTAAAGTAAACTTGTGCCCTTGCAAGTAGTGGGGATAATCAAAGAATTATAGGAGGAGATTTTGGCTCCTCTGTACAGGGATTAGATAAGATAGGTGTGTCCTTACTGAAAGTACTGTGAGTGAAAGCGAAGCTCTCTTGGGAGCACATGTGAAAAATTGATCAGAGTTCTTTGGCATAGCTGCTTTCAGGTAGCTTGCTGGGTGTGTTGGACAGCTGTTGGGACAAGGTGTCACAGTATTTGTTTGGGACAAGGGTCTCCCAGTGAACTGCTACAGAACACCATGGGCCAGCCAGTTTGGCAAACCTTGCTGCAGACAGAACACAGCCTTCCCAGACCACAGCATTTTCAGGGGCTAATCTTTCACCCTATTGATGCTATCATCTGAGGTTTTTGCAGGCCTCAGTCAACACTTGGTATATGTGTATGCATATTCATCATTTAATGTGAGTATACATTGGTGGTCTTGCCAGCAGGGCAGCTTCAGGAAAACCCAGGTCAGCTCCTTTTCCTGAGGGTTCCGACAGTTAATGAGAAAAATGAAAGAACTCTTGAATGAATGATATGAAAATCATCCTGGCCTTGGTTTGTAGAATTGCTTTGAAATGGTTGTGTTGTTATTTAGGTGGTATGTGCCCATAGGGAGGGAAGAACTGCCAGTAAAGCTGAGCAGGACTATACTCTTGGAGAAGTGTTGTCATGAGAATGCAATGTAGTATTGAGGCCTTATGTTGACCTCAGTCAAGAGAATCACAGAATCACAGAATATTATGAGTTGGAAGGGACCCACAAGGATCATCTAGTCCAACTCACCATCTAACACCCGTACAGAGACCG
>WEKX01028480.1:208406-222733 GCA_013390025.1 Pitta sordida | reverse complement strand
CTCCAGCCTGTCAAGGTCCCTCTGGAGGGCCTTCCTACCCTCTGGCAGTTCAACATTTGCCCCCAGCTTAGTATCATCTGCAAACTTGCTGATGATGGATTGAATTCCCTCGTCCATGTCATCGATAAAGATGTTGAACAGTACTGGGCCCAACACTGACCCCTGTGGGACTCCGCTGATGACTGGCCGCCAGTCAGATGTTGCACCATTCACCACCACCCTCTGAGCTCGCCCTTCCAACCAGTTTGTAACCCAGCATAAAATGTTCCCTTCCAGTCCGTGCTTTACAAGTTTCTCCTGAAGCTTATTGTGGGAAACCGTGTCAAAGGCTTTGCTAAGGTCCAAGTACACAACATCCACAGCCTTTTTGTCATCAACCAGTCGAGTCACTGGATCATAAAAGGAGATCAGGTTAGTCAGGCAGATCTGGCTGCTTAAAAAATAAAATAGTTTTCTGCTTAAAAAATAAAATAGAGCTCTTCACCGGATGTCACATCACATCAGTGTAAGTATTCCACTAAGGTTCTCGAAGCGGATACTGTAATATGTTTTGTAGGGTAATTAGGAGCTGGTGTTATCACTGGTGTTGCAGTGGAACCCTAGCGTGCAGGCCCTGGGACATGGAGAGATCTGGCTCCTGCCTTCAAGTCCCTCCCATCTAATTAGAACTGGTGCTGAGCTGATGTACTGTGGGCAGGAAAGATGAGCTGGGGATAAGAGTAATTGCCAGAGTGCTCAGACTGGGTGACTCTTGTGCACAGGGCACAGCCTGTCATTACCAGCACTGTTGGCAAACAGCCCCAGCAGCGTCTGGCCCACCACCCAAGGAGCAGGGCCTGTGCAGAGCCTGCCAGTTCCCCAGGGAAGGGCTATTGCTCTTCCCAGATTTCTGTTTCTCAAGTTATTGGCAGGGAAGGGATGTTGTGCCATTGCTCCTGGGTAGATATGTGATGCCGCTGAACAGGAGCTTTGATGGCTCCTCAGAACTGGCACTGCCAGGTCTGTAGTGGGACTCGTGCTATGCAGCTGTGAGGGAAGCAAGGCTGGCAGTGAGGAAGGAGGGGATTAGAACTTCCAGCTCCAGAGAATTGGAGTGGAAAGTGTGACTTCAAATGAGTTCCGTGCTTTGATAGTTCAGGGATGCCCATGCTTTCCCATGCTTAATTGTTTTCTCCCCACTTTTTGAGGTATGTTACCTGTAAATGAGCGGATTTCAGCAAATGGAGCTATGGTTATAAATATTCAGCTGCTGTTACTTTTACTTAATTAGTAATGGGGAGGAGGTGAAGTGTCTACAGCAAACCCAAGGAAGTAAAAACAGCTGTTTAACAGGGAGACTGCTGCAGTGTGCCCACGGCTCTGTCCTGGAGTTTGGACTTCACTGGAACATCCTCCCCAAGTAGGTGCTTTGCTACCAATTGCTTTGGTATCAGAGTTGGTGATTATAGAGACATCAGAGGTGCTCTGTGATCTTAAGTTGTGGTCAGCACATCCCAAACATGCACGTGCATTGAATACAAAAGTAGAATGTCCTACGAAATACAGAAGGCAAAAACAGGGTTTAATTTCTTTGTAATCTGCTGATGACCAGATAACTGCAGTCATTTGATGCTGTCTTGGAGGCATTTGCCACATCCTGCTTTACAGTCTTCATTTGGAGAACAAATTTCCTTACTGCACACATTACTCCTGTCTTTGCATGTATCTTGAGTACTCCTGCTGAAATGAATTCAGGGAAACTTCCATTGTAAACCAAGTTTTCCCCTCAGTAGCTGTAGCACAGCATCAGTCTGTGTTTAGTGGTTCCCACAGGCTGTCTTACCCTCAAATCAAGTCTTGCTGTCAGGCTGACACAAGAAGGGATTGCTTTGTGCTGTCACTGCCAGAAATGAAGTTGTGTGGCAGGACCAGAAAGCACCTTTCACTGTTGACCCTTCTCAGTTAACTCTTTTCTATATTAGTGATGTGGAAAATAGCAAAACAGGAATGTAATTTTGCTTCAGCTAATGAGAATGGCAATTAGCAGGTAGGAAAGGAATGTATAACAAACCCTTGAAGATAAGGACTGTATGTTGCAGCAAGGGCAAGGTGACCCTAACCCAAATGCTTAGAGGTGGAGATTATACATGGTACTGACACTAACCAAATGTTTGGAGATAAGGATTGTATATTGAAGAGGGGATTGTAAAAGCATGGCCAAAAGTTTATATTACAGGAAGGGAGGTTTTTAGGGTGGTTTCTGTTTCCCATAAGCCTCAAATGAAAGGACTTAGTGGAATTTTTATGAATATGTATAAGCTTAAATGAATATGTAAATGTAGACCTCTACAAGAAGTGTGAACGAAAGTTTAGGGGTGTGCATTAACCTATTAAGGCATGCATCCGGCACTGTAAATAAAAATCTTTGCTCTGTTGCTTTAAGTCCCTGACCAAATTATTTAAATTCTGAAGGTGCGTTTTTCACAGTGATACCTCCTGGTTTGGGACTCTGCTATGACAACCTGTGATAGTCACTGCCACTGTGCTCGTGCGGCGGGGACTTACTAAACCTCGAGTGTGAATAACTGTGAATGCAGGGAGAGATGACACCTTATGGATGTGGAGGCATGAGCATGCAGGTCCCAGGTGCTGCTTACCGGAACGAAACCCTCCAGAACCTCGAAGTTAAAGCAACTACAACTCGTGGCAGGACCTCTAGAGAGCAAAAGTAGTATTTTGTCTTTGCTCTGCAGAGAGGTAGTGAAGTCGTTTTGTCCCGTGCTGGTGCAGATCACCCAACAGCGGGCCAGGATGCACAGGAGCATCGTGATGAGAAATCCATGGGTGGTAAAAGGCTTTTGTGTTTATACAGTAGTTGAAACTTTTTTTGTTGACTTCTTTTGTTGACTGTTACAGTTTGTACGTTCACACAAATTTATTTTTTCTAATTGTTTAAATGTCTGAGCACATACATAACCTTTTTCCTTGGCTTCATATAGTGGTTATCCAGAAGTTTTATCCATAGCCTTGCCAGAAACACCCTCTGCTGGGAAGAGTCAGTATTTTGTATCTTCTTGGTTTTTAGTTATTATTCTCACCATTTTAGTTCTTTTCTGTTGTTCAGAGGAAGTCCAAAATATACTTCCTATTGCACTGGTTCCAGGTAAGGAAAATATTTAACATTTCCTCACTAAGTGTTCTGTTTAACCAGGCAGCTGCAATATCTCTGTCCATATGTTCCTATATTTGGGTTGGGGTGGTTTTATTCAGAGATGCGCACTCATTTGTTGGGGCTTAATAAATAAACAGATTAAATACTAAAGTGCTTAAAATTATAGGAACGTTACCAAGTGCTGTAAGGTAACTTGTCTTGAATTTCTCAAATAGTTTAATTTTTCTTCAATCACCTATTTACTGAGACATCTGAGAACCATCACTTACCGTCCTGTGTAATTATGGTCTTCAAATGCAGAATAAAACTCACCAAAAGTCCTTCTTATAAAAGTCTATTTTTCTTGGCAATACCTGCCTGAAATGTCAGATGACCATCTGTGTGCTGAGGAGTGACAACAGTATATTAACAGTTCCTTGGATATAGTGAAGTTATGAACAGGACCACAAAGCCATATTCCAATTTCTTTGTCACCGCCATAAATTCAGAATTTCTCTGTTTGCTTCAGTCAAATTAATTCAAATATTGAGAGTGCACGTGATGAAAAAGACCTGCTAGAGACCAGTTGAGCAACAAAAGGAAAACTGTGCTTTGTTCAAGATTTAGTTGATTACAAAAAAGCTGGCTTTATATAAATCCTTGGGAAAATGTTTAATAAAGAACTGTAGATTTTATTGCCAGGTGGGAGGATGTTCTGTGAAGAACTCTCATATCTCGTTACACCTATTACTCGACTCACGTACTGGATGTGCTGCAGTTATTTTCATATTTACCTTAACTTTTTCAAACTTTCCTTAGCTATACATAATTCATTCCAAAAGAAAAGAACAAAATTGATGTATATTGGAAGGAAAACTCCCGTTTCAAGAATTATTTCTATTTGAGTGTCTTAAATTCAGCCTATCCTGTTATTTATGTACTTGAATAACTCTTCCACCAGAAGATGTCAGTGTTCTACAGTTATTGAATCAAGCTGCAGTGAAAGAGTAGGTACTAAAGCATGAAATTATTCTTAGGCAAAAAAATATTTGCTACTCTTGCAAAAGCACCTTACAAGGAAAAAAACAGACTGCTGTTTAGGTGGTTCCTCTTGGATTGCACTTCTATGCTCTTCCTAATTTTCTTATTTCATTTGCTGTAGAAGAATATTTTTGTTAAGCTCTAGAAAACAGAACTGAGGCTATTTAGCACTTTATTTCAAAGGGAATTTATTGAACGCTAGTAATCTGAATAATCCTATTTGTGATGCAGGGTACAAATAATGCAAGTTCCATTCTTGGACAACAGATCTTCCCTGGCTCTTGAGTTTAGGGAAGTGATCCCAGTTCACCTGTGGGGTGTGTCTGCTATACGACATTCCGGCGACAAGGATGTAGGCAAAGCATCACTGGTTTGTAGTGCTTTTCTCATGGAAAAATTAATATTCTAATCGATAAAATGCAGGTTTATATTTCACCTGTTCACCAAACCATGATTTGCTCATGAGAAATTTTTTTATTGGTTTATTGATTCTTGTCATGATTCATGTTATCGTTTATAACTATTCTTGTGTCTTGGGTGGTTGTGCACACTCTGCACAGAGTGAGTTGTTCACAGAAAGGGGTTTTGTGTCTTTTCAGCTTCTCTTAGGAAATCTCTTCCCTTCCCTGGAGTTACACATTATGAGGAAAAGGCCCATTCCTCTTTGCTGCTGGAAGTGTTTGTAAACCCAGAAACAACATATCTCTAATCCCAGAACAGCCCTCTCAGATACAAGAAGTGAATTAAAGGTGGCAGCTCTATAGCAAGGATCAAAATAGCAGGACTGAATGTGGGGGGAAAATAAAGACATCTGCTCATCAAATGCAAGCTGGTTCCAAAATCTGTCTGTGATGGAGAAGGATTCCCATTCCCCAAGTGCCTTAGCAATGCAGAGTTTTTGATGCCTTGGGTCTTTGATTTTTCTCCCTGATATTTTACTGTCAAATCCCATAAAAGCATGTGATAGGATGATGAGACTGAGCTTTTGTTTCAAGGTGTTCCTTTGGCTTATTACACCTCTACTGGTGTGGTCTCTGGCAGCAGACCCTACTGGTACCTCAACATTTGTGGAATTACTCTGGATTTACACCTATAAAACAGTGGACAAGGTCGTCCAGAATGTATATGTGGAATAAAAACACAATATACAAGTTGACTAATATATATGTGCCTTGATATAAACTCTGATTCAAGCACATTAAGAACAATGAAACTTCATTTTTTCCCCCCATTCAGTTCTTTATTCAACATCTTTTATTCTTCTTCACTATACATTAACTGACTGAAATGAAAGTGAATACAATTCATCCTGAAAGTGAGGAAAATTGGAGCAATGCCAATGGAGTTGACTCATGTAAAGCTCATGAGTTGGCAAAAGGTTTTATTACTTTATTGTCTTCCATTTAGTCGGTCTTCATAACCTTGATTAGCAACTTTCGAGTGCTTTGTGTGTGTTATTTTTCCAGGCAATGGCTTGGGAGAAGAAAACATGTTTTGGGGAGGGGGGGGGGGGGGAAGAGACTTGTGGGGAAGGGACCTGGCAGCTGATTCCTTGTTTTAGACACTGGTTTTGATTGCTTTGCCTGTTCATGATAATTAACTCCACATGAGCTTGTACCTGGTATGGCACTGCTACAGTTGGAAGGAGTCAAAAATCCCAAATCAAGTTGAAAAGCTAAAAAGTGTACCATTTGGGTTACCATTGGGTACAGATTCAGGCCTGCAGGCCTGGGCAGTGCTGGGGTAGGAATTGTTTCTTAAACTAAGCTTGCAAAGTATCGACTCAAAGGTTGATGTCCCCTTATGCAGAAGGTACCAGCAGCTTCACAAAGGTCACTGGGGGCGGCCTGTTTTCTCTTTTAGGCTTTGTAAGTTAGTTAGTGTTAAAAAAACCCTCATTATTTTCTTTGTAAAAGTGGAAGTTCAGCTCCTGATGTTTGCCTGAATTCTTACCGTAGCCAAACCCATGCTTTTGTCTTTGTTTCGGGTACAGAAAGGTCAGAATTGTGTCACTTAAGGCTGTAGTTTATCTAGCACCCAAAAATGTGTCAGGTCTTTCTCAGACTAGGAAAGAGGTCTATGGCCATGTAGATGAAATAGGATTGTTCATGTATGCGTGCCAGAATCTTACTTAAGCATAACAGTATCTCTAAAGAAAAATAATTAATTTTAAATTAATTTTAATTATGGATATTCAGTGTTTAGGATGCAGAGAGCCCTTCTGCCTCAGAGAACTCAAATATCATGGCATTACAACACAACTATTATATTGCACTGCTATAGAAGCATCTTAATTTTCCAGCCCCTTTGACGTGAACACAAGGCATCTACTTGTGAAAATTATTTCTCACACCGGGAGTTTTTCTCTCTGCTCCCCGGCCGGCATGGGTGCGGTTCTATCCCTTTTAAATGCCTACGGCACACCCTACAGCCTTTAATCTTCCCCTGCTCTCTCAGTGGCTCCAGGAGAGTCCATCAGTCTGCAGACAGCATCACTTGCATAGTCAAACATGTCTGGCAAAAGTCAAAATGCATCAGGAGAGCTCATCAAGGATTTCTGTCTTGTCCAAGCGGGGAGGATGAGGTTAGTCTGTTAGTCAGCAAAGATTCCCTGAAAATCCCTCCTCCCAGAACATCCTCGAGCCTTAAGGAGAGAAAGCATTCATTCTCAAACAAGTCAAGTTCAGGAAAAGTCAGATTCATCTCTTAGTTTTGGTTCTCAACTCCTACTTCCAGCCTCTTAGTTATTGCTGGTCATGAATTCTCTAATACCTCATGAAACTTTACATTCTCACTTTAAACCTACAAATACTGGTTTTGAATAAATGTATTGTGGATTGCAAATGTAAAATGGATTGTGATTAATCACAGGCTGGGGTGGGAAATGCAAGTGTTTAATCTGGGAAGCATTTTTTGCAGCAAGGCCCAGGGCAGGACAGGAGACAGAATAAGCCAAAATGAGTGGAGAAAGAAAAGCTGATGACTTGGTAAAACAAAAATGCAACTTATTATCAGCATGTTGTCCTGGGAACCTGGTTTCATGGCTTTCTCAGCACTCTGTATATAAAAACATAATTAAGAAAATTATTTTTTTCTGGTAGAAGTTGTTAAAAATTGGCCAGAGATATCAGGGTTTTTTTAGTTTTTGGTGCTCAGAGTAAGCCTCTTGGCAAAGCATTCCTCACGCAATAGCGATCTGTATGGAGTAGGTCATATGTAAAAGTATATATGGGAGTACGAGTCATCCCCAAGACATGTTGGGTTTACGAACAGGAGTAAATTGAAAACACTGATTGGAACATCTGGCTACAATGCTTTTAGATGACTCTTTGCAGCAAGGCACAAGCAGGACTTGTGTATGTTAAGTTTTTAGACCCTTTTTGCACACAGGAGTAATTTTGCCAGGAGCCAAAGCCTCATGAATGTTCCTGTCCCTGTTCCCAGTGCTGAGGTGGAACAGCAGCCAGCAGGACTGGACACCTCGTGGGCAGTCAGAGCTGTCTGTCTATGCACCAGGCTACTGAAATGCTCTTCTGTCCTTCACAAGGGTTGCTGGCAAACTCTTTTTTTAATAGGAATGTTCTCCCTATAGAGCAGAGCCACTTGAAATTGTTTCAGATGGTGCGTGTGAAGTAGAGGAGGTCTTTGCAAGTACTCAGTGTGAGGAGAGCTGGCACAATGGTTGGAGGCTTAAACACAAAGAGCTGTTTGGACAAGGGGTGTGTGCAAACAGGTCTCCAAGGAGGGGAATTTTCTGTCACTGAAGCGTATCTGCTGCTGTAGAAGTCAGCGTTTACACTCAGTCAGTACGCTTTTGCCCAGCAATTTGCTGTATCTGGCTGAGCTGGAAAATTCACTGTTGTGATCATATATTTTCTGTATCTAGAGGGCCAGAGTGACAATATAGTATTGAACGTGCATCATCTGAAATACTTTTTAAATTTTGTGAAAGGACTAGATTTGCAAGTGTGGGACTTTGGAAAGGTTTTATCCTGTTTGACAATGGCTTCAGGCTCAGCGTGATGATGACCATGTGCTGCTCTGATGTGCACACAATCCAAAGCAGTTCACTAAACCCAGGAAGACATGGTGTCTTGTGGAAATAAAACATGACAAACTCTTTTATCTGCCTGCAAAATCTGTTTGAACACACATGTCGTGAGCACTGCAAGGTAGAATAGTGGAGGCTGTGGAGGTGAGGGGAATTTTCCTGACTGCTCAAGCAGTAATTGGTGAAATGGGAAAGACTCACCTTTACAACTCTTTTGCAATTTAGGCACAACAGAGCTTTGTATTCAAATACAATTGAAGGGTTTTAAGGCAGCCTCTTATCAAACAAGAATACTTTTTATAAGGAAGTGGGTTTGGGGGCAGTAAATAAAGGAAAAATGAAACTTTGCAGTCATATTGGAAAATTCAAGTTCTTGGTGTCCATTGCATTTTATGTAACAGTATAGTTTATTTGCCTGGGGGAGGGATGCATGTGTATGAACAGAATCACAGATTCACAGAATATTATGAGTTGGAAGGGACCCACAAGGATCATCTAGTCCAACTCACCATCTAACACCCGTACAGAGACTGAGAGCACATCCCAGAGCGTAACACCAACCTAGATCCCTCACAGTCTAGCAGGTCACTCCGAGCCGGAAGGGGCCCAGGGTCATCCAGCCCTACACCCCCCAGCTAGACCATGTCACTAAGCTCCTCGTCCAGTCTTCTCTTAAACACCTCCAGGGATGGCGACTCCACCACCTCCCTGGGCAGCCCATTCCAATATGCAATTACTCTCTCTGTGAAAACACAACTTCCAATCAAGCTGATCATCCTGAGAATACTCGAAGTGATTTGGAAGAGAAGGGAGAGGTTTTAAGACTGTGCTAAAGTTCCTGCATGATGGAAAGGAACTGTCTCAGTTCATCCAGATATCACAGAATCACAGAATATTCTGAGTTGGAAGGGACCCACAAGGATCATTGAGTCCAACACTTAAACAGCACCTCTGCCTCCCTGGCGGGGAATCAAACCCCTGCTCTCCCTCATGAGAGGTGGGGACACCACTGTACTAAAGTGGATTGTTTCAAATCCTACTGCTTCTTAATTTTTCTGTGTAGTCCTACTCTTAACTTGTACAGGTCAGGCAGCTGTGAAAAATAATCATCAGATTATAGTCCTGGGTTTATTTGATTATTTTTTTGCAGAAGATGCAGCATCTGTGTGTGCTATCTTTAAGTGACTGGGGAAAAGGAGTTTGACTATTAAAACCGTGTATAGGACTGCCAATCGTAGTAATTCTCAGCCTGGGGAAGCTGAGGATTTCTGCATTTACTTTCTCAGTTGTTCAAGGTCCCCCATGGGTACCATGGATGAGGCGTCTGACTGTTCACTATGTATGCGTTTGGTCCTGAGGGATGTCTGAATCATACGTACCTTGACTAGTGTTTTAAGCAGTCTAGTGAAGCCACTAGACCACTTTCTGAACAGAAAACTAATCAGAAATTTCAAACTCTATAGTTAACTGGAACAACCAAAAAAAAATACATAATTGCTGCTCAGAATACAGACCTTTTCTGCATTTAGGTGCTGGTTTCTTTCCTCAGGGCCTCTTTACAAATGCCCTTTTCCACAGCATCACCTTCATGAGTACTTTCTTCGCTCTACCAAAGCGGCACCCTTGACTCAACTTTAACAAAGCCATTTCTGTGAAAATTCCTATGAAAGGGCTGAAGTTCCTTGTGTTCCTTGCCTCAGATCTGTACTTTATCATGGACATTTATTGGGGCCTGGGAATTACTGGTGATTTTGTAGACGGTAAGGAGGGAACTGCTTGTTTCTCTTGAGTTTCAAATTAAAAAACAACTGCAGCAACCCTGCAAATGATTAACCTTCAATTTTTCCTTTTTCTTCCATCACATTTATTATCATATCTTGAGCAGTAAGTACTTAGTCTCATCTTCTGTTGCCAAAGGATTTTGATCCTGAAACGGATCTCTGTAGGAAAAGTGAGTTTCCAATGAAATTGTTTTGGAAAAACACTGCAGGTTTAATATTGATGTAGATGCCTGGATTGTATCTATTGTGTATATATATATATATATATATGTATATATGTATATAATCCATGGTTCAATCCACCCCTTTGTCCTGTGCCCATCTGTAGGTGGCATCCCTACCCTGGTGACCTGAACCCTCATGAGCCCATCTATCTAAAAACAACTCTCTCTTCTTCTTCCAGTTCAGGTCCACCTTTGGCACTTCAATGTTAGCTGCCTGCTCTGCCTGAGCATTGTGGTGATTCTCCTTGTTGGCCTGATTCTTGGGAACATGGACATCAACATGCCAAACTCTAACAACTAGTTTCTCTACCCCGGCGACAATGTCTTTCCATATATCAGCTGACTAGATGGGTTTTCCTCTGTGCTGCCACTGGGTCTTCTTCCACCAATCTAGCCATTCCCACAGTGCGTTGGCCACCATCCATGAGTCAGTGTACACATATAGTTTGGGAAACCCTCTCATTTGGCAATGTCCAATGCTAACTGCACAGCTCTAAGCTCAGCAAGCTGGCTCAACCCACCTTCCCCCGGAGCAACCTAGATGTGTTGGGCTCCACACAGTAGCTTTCCACACTCGGTTTGTACCTACTAGCTGACAGGAGCCATCAGTGAAGAGAGTGTACTGCTTCTCCTCGTCTGGTAGCTGATTATATGGTGGGGCCTCTTCCACACGGGTTGCTTCTTCTTCCTCATCATCCTCTGTTAAGTTATAATTCTCACNTTGGCCACCATCCATGAGTCAGTGTACACATATAGTTTGGGAAACCCTCTCATTTGGCAATGTCCAATGCTAACTGCACAGCTCTAAGCTCAGCAAGCTGGCTCAACCCACCTTCCCCCGGAGCAACCTAGATGTGTTGGGCTCCACACAGTAGCTTTCCACACTCGGTTTGTACCTACTAGCTGACAGGAGCCATCAGTGAAGAGAGTGTACTGCTTCTCCTCGTCTGGTAGCTGATTATATGGTGGGGCCTCTTCCACACGGGTTGCTTCTTCTTCCTCATCATCCTCTGTTAAGTTATAATTCTCACCTTCAGGTCAGTTAGTGATGACCTCCAAAATCCCAGGTCGCCTGGGACTTCCAATCCGAGCATGCTGCGTGATCAGTGGCACAGTGCTTGGATGGGGTCTTCCCTTTGAACATCCACCCCTTTTCTGGCAGCAGAGTACAAGACATTCTTAACATCTGGCTCTGTCCTGACCGGTCCGAGTTCACTGCATGAGCAATCTCACGTTTGATCAGTTTAAAAGCCTGCTGCTGTTCTGGTCCCCACGTGAAATCATTCTTTTTCCTCTTCACAAAGTAGAGAGGATTCACGATCTGACTGTACTCATGGACATGCATTCTCCAAAAGCCAATAACACCTAAGAATGCCTGAGTCTCTTTCTTACTTGTTGGCAGGGCCATAGCTGTGATCTTGTTGATCACCTTGGATGGGATCTGGCGAAGCCCATCCTGCCATTTCACCCCCAGGAACTGGATCTCACGAGCAGGTCCCTTGACTTTGCTCCACTTAATGGCAAAACCAGCTCCCAGTAGGATCATGATAATCTTTTCCTCTCTCTCAAAAACTTCCTCGGTTGTGTTCCCCCACACCACAAAGTAATCAATGTACTGTAGATGTTCTGGAGTGTTACCTTTCTGAAGCATCGCCTGGATCAGTGTGTGGCAGAGGGTGGGACTGTGTTTCCATCCCTGTGGCACATGATTCCAGGTGTACTGAACACCTTTCCAGGTGAATGCAAACTGTAGCCTACACTCTGCTGCTAAGGGAATGGAAAAGAAGGCATTAGCAATGTCTATCATGGTATCCCATTTGCCCACCTTTGACTCAAGCTCGTACTGGAGTTTCAACATGCCTGGCACTGCAGCATTTAACTGTGGTGTCACTTCATTCACACCACAGTAGTCCACAGTCAGTCACCATTCCCCAGTAAACTTACAAACAGGCCAGATGGGGCTGTTGAAAGGTGAGTGGGTCTTATTCACCACCCCTTGGCTCTCCAGCTCTCAGATCATCCCATATATGGGGCCCACAGAGTCTCTATTGGTACAGTATTGCCAGCAGTTCACAGTCTTAGTGGCAATCGGCACCTCCTGGTCCTCTATTTACATCCACCCCACAGCAGAGGGGTTCTCTGATAGGCCAGGCAGTGCATCCAAAAGCTTTTGCTTGACACTCTTGGCAGCAGTATCCACCACCAACTTACAAATCTCATCAGTCAGAGTTCGGACTTCTGCAATGGCAGAGCCGTCATTTTCCAATCCGATTTTGTCAGCATCTGTGGCATCATTGATCACCAGGGTGTCATCATTGGGTGCTGGGGCCTTAAACAGTCACCACCTGCACAGGGTACGCTCACCACTTAGAAGTACGAATAAAATTCTCATAGTCTCTCATGTGCTTGATGACGTCAGTGACTGTGTCCGAATTAAAGTTGAGATGAAAATTTGCCATGGCCCGTATGTAACACTCCAGGCCCAGGAGCCTTCTCCACATCTCAGGGGTGCACTCAGCCTCCTCAGGGTCCTCAAGGTTTGGGCTACCATTCGCTGGCTGCACGCATGTACGCCAAGGTGGGGGCACGGCGGTGGCATGGGGCACCCCCTGCCCCCACCCCAGACTGATTGGCAGGGCGCCGGGGAGGAAAGGGGTTCGGTGCAGGGCAAGCGCAGCACTCACTGCAGTAGAAAGTCCTCTGACAAAAAGTGCCTGCCACCTGGATGTACCCCAGGAGAAAATGGAAAAAATTCAAAAATAAGCCAGGTACATCTACTAACCCACAACAATTTGTTACTATGCAAATGGTAATTAATTTCCAATTAGCAGGCCGGAAAACTGAAATGTGAGGAGAGAGCTGGGTGGTTTGTTTCCGTCTATGTCTACTTCCACATATGATCACTCCATCTAAAAATGTAGGTAGGGAGCAGATATAAATTGACAAATCCTTTAGTTCAGATTGAAACCCAATCTACAGTAGCAGTGAATCAGCTCCATTTTCCACCGTAATGGCTTCTGAGTGTTAGAGAAAAACAAACCTGGAAATCATGAGAACTGGAGATTATTGTTGAAGCCCAAAGATGATGATAGATGATACATAAGGGCCAGTACTGCCAGTGCTTCTTGCCCGAATGTGCATTTTGTGGGCATTGCAGATTAGGAGATTTACAACATACATTTGAGAGATATTTTCTAAGTTCTTGTTTATGTTTTTTTGAAAATTTGCTTGTTTCTGTATTCTTCAGCTGTTTCCCTGTGCCTCATTCTGGGAGCACTGCAAGTCCTCTTTTGCATTTCAGCACTGCAGGAAAAGGAGGGGGGGTATTTAACCAGAGAAAAAGGAACAAAACAAGCCTCTTAAGCATTTTAGCTGTCTTTTGAACCTTTTACATATTAGGGGTCTGATAAAAATAAATACTGCATCTGATAGGACTCACTCTACTAATCTTATTGAACTAAACTTGGGTTTCTGATCTTACACTAATCAGTAGAAAAAAATTGTGCATTTTTGCATGTGCTGCCAGCAGATGTCTCACACATTTCCTTACAAAAGCATATTAATTATTTAGGTCACTTTGATCATGCAGCTCCAAGAAACTGAAAGTTCATGAAATGGCTTTTATTACGTTATGGACAGATCTTCAGTAGCTTCAGCATCAATTATTTTGTGACCTCTGCTGGGACAGGTTTACATGGTCAACAAACCAGAACAAAATTTCAGAAGGTCTTTCAGTGTTTTCATGCTCAATATGAAACTTAATGTACCTAAAAACATCTAACTCAGATTCACAGAATATTATGAGTTGGAAGGGACCCATAAGGATCATCTAGTCCAACTCACCATCTAACACCGTGCAGAGACCGAAAGCACATCCCAGAGCTGTAAACACAAACCTAGTTCCCTCACAGTGTAGCAGGCCAGTCCGGGCCAAAAGGGACCCAGGAACATCCAGCCCTACACCCCCCAGCTAGACCATGTCACTAAGCTCCTCATCGAGTCTTCTCTTAAACACCTCCAGGGACGGTGACTCCACCACCTCCCTGGGCAGTCCATTCCAATGTGCAATCACTCTCTCTGTGAAAAACCACTTCCTAACA
>WEKX01028480.1:167091-204167 GCA_013390025.1 Pitta sordida | reverse complement strand
AATCTGCCCATTTCTCCAGTCTGTCCAGGTCTCTCTGCAGGGCCTTCCTACCCTCTAACTGATCAACACGGGCTCCAAGCTTGGTGTCGTCCGTGCATTTACTCATGATGGCCTCAATCCCATCATCTATATCATCAATGAAAATGTTGAACAGGACTGGACATCCTTTCCCTGCCGTGTCTGTGCTGGGTTTTATCAGGATTTCTGGTTGCTGGTGTATGTCTCTTATGTTCAAACATGGCAGAGGCGCCACGCTGCTCCAAGGCAGATCCCTGGGGGAGGCTTGGGGAATGGGGTTGCTGGTGAGCGGGGCAGCACTGTGGGTACCCTGGTGCACCACAACGGGAATGACACCTGCATGGGCTGGGAGAGTTGCCACTGTCAAAGGGACTCCTATGCACCCAACCTACACTCGGGAGAGGGCTGTGATGCAAGCAAGGCTGCAACACATGCTGCTCCTATGTTTGGGGCAGGTGTTTTGTTTGGGTTTTCTTTTTCCAGGACTGCAACAGCCCCAAGCGGAGCTTTCAACCTTCTGGCTGGGGTGGCAGTGTGAGCAGGCAGAGCTGAGCTAGGGTGCAGAGCCAGGGCAGCTGCAGAGGTTCAGTCCCAGTTCACTGCCTAGCAACAGGATGCTCAGCCGTATTCACAGTGCGAGGGCTACAGCCACCTTCATGACAGCTACGTCCCTGGCAGTGCTGGTGGCTCTGACCTACCCTTTGACCCATAACAGCAGAAAGGAGGGCAGAAGGTGAAACAGCTTGGCACAGGAGGGGTTTCCCCTTTGGAGCAACCCACTGCAACGGGAGCAGACCAGCAGCATGGCGGTATCCAGGCTTTCAGGGTGGAAGCCGCATGTCTGCCCATCACGTCATAGGCTTTGTTAGCCCCCTAGTCAACCCAAGTGGATAAACATGGCAGCAGGGCCACCACAGCTGCAGTGGGGATGGAGCAGGCAGCCCATCCCAGGGACTGTGGCCATGACTGGGACAGCCAATGGCAAAACCAGGACCTATCTGAGCCCTCATGGCCACCCGTCCGTACCTGCAGCAGACAGCCTGTCCCGGGCATGGTAGCCATGGTAACCCCTTGCTGCCTGGCTATGCCTAATTTACATATCCATTAGCACCACCACTAGGCATTGTCAAGCTACAAAGGGTTTTTGTCTCTGAGAAGCACGGTGCTAAGCTGCTCCTCCCGTTGGGCTTGTGGCAGTTAGGCGCTCTGTAGGCAGAGAGCTGCGTGCAGCCAGATTATCATAGGTTGACATTGTAGTATGTGGCTGGTGGATGTATTTCTGTATTCCATATTGCTCTGTGTGTGTGTGGTGCTGGGGGAAAAAAGGGAAGCCGTGGACGGTGCTGTGCGCGGACCCCGCCTCCCCCTCTCCCCCAATACTCCATTGCAGTGGAGAATTCCCACCCAGGGCGGTGACATCAGAGGCGGCGAGTGGAGCAGGGGTGGAGAGGAACTGCTTCCGACAGAAAGAAGGGCAACGCACGGGAGGAGCGGTTGGGCCGCTCTTCACTTCTGCTCTACCTGGAACATCGGAGAGACTGGACTTTTTTATAGAACTATCTGAACTGTAAAATCTCAACTGTCTGCTTGGAAGGTTCCGCATTGGGACAGGGAGCTTCCTTCCCTCTCTTCCTTCCCCCCGGCTCCGATCTGGGGGGCGGAAGAGNGCAGCCCATCCCAGGGACTGTGGCCATGACTGGGACAGCCAATGGCAAAACCAGGACCTATCTGAGCCCTCATGGCCACCCGTCCGTACCTGCAGCAGACAGCCTGTCCCGGGCATGGTAGCCATGGTAACCCCTTGCTGCCTGGCTATGCCTAATTTACATATCCATTAGCACCACCACTAGGCATTGTCAAGCTACAAAGGGTTTTTGTCTCTGAGAAGCACGGTGCTAAGCTGCTCCTCCCGTTGGGCTTGTGGCAGTTAGGCGCTCTGTAGGCAGAGAGCTGCGTGCAGCCAGATTATCATAGGTTGACATTGTAGTATGTGGCTGGTGGATGTATTTCTGTATTCCATATTGCTCTGTGTGTGTGTGGTGCTGGGGGAAAAAAGGGAAGCCGTGGACGGTGCTGTGCGCGGACCCCGCCTCCCCCTCTCCCCCAATACTCCATTGCAGTGGAGAATTCCCACCCAGGGCGGTGACATCAGAGGCAGCGAGTGGAGCAGGGGTGGAGAGGAACTGCTTCCGACAGAAAGAAGGGCAACGCACGGGAGGAGCGGTTGGGCCGCTCTTCACTTCTGCTCTACCTGGAACATCGGAGAGACTGGACTTTTTTATAGAACTATCTGAACTGTAAAATCTCAACTGTCTGCTTGGAAGGTTCCGCATTGGGACAGGGAGCTTCCTTCCCTCTCTTCCTTCCCCCCGGCTCCGATCTGGGGGGCGGAAGAGACAGAATCTCCATTATTGGACATTTGGACAGTTGGCAACTCTCCAGATTTATTCTCTGTTTTTCTTCTGCTCTCTGGAGCACGGTTTGAGTTATTATTGTATGTGTTTTATTTAATAAACAGGGGTTTTTTTTCCTTTTTTTCACTTCCCTTTGAGGAAATACTAGTTTTGCATTATTTCATTGAACTTAGTGGGGGAGGGAAGGAATAACACCAGAATTTCATCCTAAACTAAGGCACAGATCAACACTGTGGGCTGAGGGAAGCTGGCCATTGCTGGTTTCTCCCCAGCCCGCTGCTGCCTACCCCATCCCTGGCGGGCGGTGGATGGGGTCCGCCTCCTGCCAGGGCTGTCCACAGGAGTGCGGGCTGGTGGAGGCTGCGCAGGGTGAAAACGGTGGTGGCTCTCTATGATGTGCTCCTGCTGCCGCTCCTCAGAGATGCACAGAGTGTGGGCGGACGGGCGGGAGGAGCTGGCACACCACCGGAGGACAGATGCATCTCGCACTGGGAGCATCCGCAGCCCAGTCCTTCCAGTGCCTGCTGCTCTGGCCCACAGCTTTCCCTCCTTCCCTCTCCTACCCTCCCTCTGCACCTCTTCCCCCTGCCTCATCCACTCCACACATCCTAGAAGAGACTCCCCAGGCCTGTCCGGTACCAAGTGTTTTAAGTGTACGGCAATAAACATCTACAAAAAAGACAAAGTACACAAACATACTGCTGCTGCTCAGAAGAAACTTTTTTGGGCAGCAAAGGGGCTTCCACCACCAGCACTAGGGGTTGGACTGTGACGTCAGGAGCCTGTGAAGCTGGTGCTGGCACACACTGGGCTATGCTGCCTAGATCACGGTTGTGCGGGCAGAGCTGAGGCACGGTGCTGAGTCAGTGGGTCCGCTCCCAGCCACCTGGGAGTGCTTGGGGATTAAACCTCCCATCTGCCGCCACCCCAGCAGTGCCACGCTGCCACACCCAGAAGCACTGGCTTGGCCCCAGTGCTTCTGTGTCCTTCCGTGCGGCAGCGTTCACAGCTTCATGGAGAGGGTAGCAGTTCCCCTTCCCCTCAAATGGTGAAAATGAAGGATGTAAAGCAAGTCTGGTGTGAAGTGATGGTGGGCGGGACCAATTTACATACTCATGAGATCATTACATATTCAGGAGCTGACTGAGTTGGTTCTGCGTGCATGTGCGAGGTCACACAACTCACAGGAAAATGCACCACGAGAGGTGGAATCCGTGAATATACGGACCGCAAATAAGCAGGGCTTTACTGTAATATACTTGAATACCTTTAACATGCATTACTAATTTCATAAATGGTCTTAGTTTGCTTAATTACATTTTGTGAGGGTCAAAAGTCCTTTCATTCTTCACACTTTTGTGCTGTTGAGGTTGGCAGAGAGTGTCGGTTGTTATTTTGCATTCAGACCCAATGAGCTCCTACAGACCTGGGAAAAGGACCCATGTAACATAACCATCTGTCCTTGTCCATGGAATGCTGGTGCCACAGTGACAGTGAGGACTCTGAATATACCACATTGCCCTGAGATTCCGGGTGGAGGGGGGGAAGCAATGGGATGATCCAGCCCAGTTTTTAGGGAGGCAGGGAGATGCTTTTCAAGGCATTTCACAGTTAACTAATCATTTTAGTAATCTTGTTTTGTACATCAAAAATTGAGCCCCGTGTTTCTGAAAAGGGAAAATCAAAGGCTTGGATCAGGGATAAAAACCTTCACCTCTCAGACCACAACAGAAATCCTAGGGGCTTGTCTCATCCTTCTCTCATAAGGCTAACTTCATATCTCTCATCAATATAATAAACCAGATGGGGATTAAGTTTTTAGGAACTGAGACCTTGACAGAGTTTTAAAATCTTAGCCTGTGGTAAATATCTGATTCTGGTTGGAAGTGTGCTGAGCTGCCTTAAAATGTGAACATTTGTGGATGTAGCACTGTTAACAGCTTGGAAATCAATTGTCCTTGGTTATATGAGGCAGCTGGATTGAAAGACTATACAAAGTCAAAGTATTCATGTGTGATTTAGAGCCTCTCCTTCATTTACAGCAATATTGTGTGCAAATAGGAACAGTAGCTTTGAAACGCATTCCAGTCTGTTTTCCAAGTACAATGGAGATCACTTTCCCAGCTTCTGTGATTTTTACATCATGGTTTAATGGGTAGGTTATATATAATAGCAGCATGCAGCCACATCCCCTATAGAACTATGAGCAGTGCGTGACAGAAGCTGTGACAGGCTGAGCTATGGACTCTGCTGTCAGCGAAACCAAGCCAAGCAAGTGCACAAGTGACCTAATGTGGCCCCTTGGATTTTATTCTGCCTTTGTGAGGATTACGGGCCTGCATTTTGTGGTTTGACTTCTGAGCCTTAATGTGCTTCAAGAGCTTCTTTCCCCATCCCCACCTCATCCTCCATGAGAGGAGAACTGTGCCTGTGGAGCGCACACAGAATATGTTGTATCTGATGTGATTTCAAATAAGTTGCCTCCAGGAGAAGTACTTTGTCATAACATTAGCCTCAGGCTGGCATGTGTAAGGCCAAATATTTGCCTCATATTTCTACCCCTGCTTGCAATTGCACGTTTTATTTGGGCTTCAGTGTGACTGAAGTGTTTAGTCTCAAGTAACTTGAACCACTGAGATTTGCTGGAATGCTCACCAACCTTGGAAAAACGTGCTGGATTCTCCCAGTGTGAGGGAGGTTATTGTGACCACAGGCAGGATGTAGTGGCAGAAGGATCCACAGGCACGAACATTTCAGTCTTGTCTCCAGGCCCTCTGTGTGTTTCCCTGAGGAAGTGTTTGATTGGAATGTTTTAGAAGTACTCAGGACCCAGACTTATGGATAGTCCACACAGGCCACGGGGGTATGACTGCAGGAGAGCTGGTGTGTTCAGCCTGGAAAAGAAAAGGCTCCAGGGAGACTTGAGAGCCCCTTCCGGTGCCTGAAGGGCCATTCCTGCTTGTCCAAGCTCCCCGTCTGGGCACCTCAGCCTGGCTTTGCTTGGAGCAAGTGGCTCCTGTCTGGCTCTGAAGTCAGGCAAGCTCACAGTTGATGTAGTTACACATAGGCAGTCTGTGTCATAAAACAAAAGAAATTCAACACTTCTGTCAGACAGGATCCCACTCGTGCTAATGATGCTTCATTATATTCTGGAAAAGAGATGGGGCTCTGATAGAGTCTAATTAGGGGGAAAGGAAATATAATTTCTATGTGTCTCTCACTGTAGTTCTGCACAGATGTTTTCTAGGATGGTTTCCAGGTAACTACTGAAATCATAATATAATTGTTGAGGGATGATTACATATATTAGTTCATTATCCATTGTTTATATAACACCTGGGGCTTACACTATTCCATACATCACAAGTAGGATTTTAAGATATATGATGGGAAGAGATGAAGTCATATCCCCTATGAAACATAAGCAAGCTTAAAATCTATCCTTAAAATGAGTATAGATCTTGTCTTTACCCTTTGTGTCTTTCCAGAGGCAGAATTTCACTGTAAAACTGTAGTTCTTATTGCAGTTTGGTGTTTAAGGCCAGTTCAATAATATGAACTTCCCCAGTGTTATGAATTCTTGCACTTCCAACTCCAGTTCAACATCCCCTACCTGCCTTTATTTGAAAATCCATAATGGAAAATATTTTATCCAGGAGAAAAGGAAAGAATATTAATAAAATAACATCTGTAATAAAAATGCCCTGAGGTTTTCTGACAAGATGTTTAAAGGCACAAATACTGTTAAGTTAGTAAAAACCATAAATTTAGCACATAGTCATAAGCAGGTGGGGCCCTGGCACAGGTTTTCCATAGAAGCTATGGCTGCCCCATCCCTGGAAGTGTCCAAGGTCAGATTGGAGCCACCTGGGATAGTTGAAGATGTCTCTGCCAGGGGGTGGAACCAGTTGAGCTCTAAGGTCCCTTCAAACTCAAACCAGCCTGGGATTTACCGGCTTGACCTTTGAGCTCTGGCTATGGTAAGTCTGTGTGTACATGGTGGGGAGGTGGGAAACTGTACATGTTTGTCTTGTGCAGGTGCCTTTAGTGAGGAATTCTCCTGATCAAATCCTGCACTTGGAGTCCTTCATCTCAGTCCTTGTAGGAGATGGAATCGCTAATGTATTTTCTCTCCATTTCCAAGTCTCCTTTGTTTCCTTTGTGTATTGGAATTAAAGATAACATTACTTTGAGTACATAATGTGTCTGGAGGTCACTCTAGAACTGACTGCTGATGTTTTAAAATACCTCTGTTGTGATGAAAAGAAGTCGGACTGTATTCTGCGGTACAGTCAGCCCTCTTCCACTTCACACCCCTCATACTGTGGCTTCACATCTTAGCAGTGTGATTTTTCAGCAATTAAGGAGGCCTCTTTTCGCAACTGTGTATGCGTGACCTGGCTGCATGAATATTCAATTAGGCAGTCATGAATATGCAAATCAGCCCACACAGCCACCGCGGCAGCTCCACCACTTTTCCCCCCTCCCGGCACAGCCGCGGCCCCACCACTTCCCCCACCCCCAGCACGGCCGCCGCGACAACCGATACACGACAACACAGTGCCAAAACAGCACCAGGGAGCTGTCTGAGGGTGTGGGGCAAATTTGCATATTAATGAGCTGCCATTCAACGTGGAAGGCAGGTTTCATGGGACACGAATAAGACCGCAGTACTATGGTATAGCTGACCTGACTGTATTAGCTAACATTTATTGACTAAGTCTTTTACCTCTGTAACTGTATTTTCCTGTAGTCTGCAACAACAATCTTAGAATTTGTGGTGTATAATAAGCAAAGAAAGTATTTTTTTCATGTAGCAATTATGTGAAGCTGTTGCTCTTTTCTATTAGCAATATTTTTTATATTTGAAATGATGGTGAAGGATAGGATGAATAAAATTGATATCTGGAGAGTTTTGTTCATTTTAAACTGGCTAAGGCGATAAAAATATAAGCCTGTTTTTAAAACTACGTATTTGGAAATGTTAAAGGGAACTGAATTATTATAGAGACTAATTGTTTTGCCTAAAGTTAGATGAAGTTATGACTGGTAAATTAAAAAACACACCAAAAATGTTAAAAAATGTAGATGTTACAAACTAAGCCTTGTTTAGGGATTAAAGAATATTTTTTAGTAGCTTTATAAATTTATAAACCTTCATGAAGTTGTGCAGGATCATGGAAGCTCCTGCCTTAAGTAGAAGAAATAACTAGAACTCCAGCCCATAAAAAGCTATTTTGAATATCTCTTGGGTAAATACTAATAGGTAGATTTTATAGGATATGAAGAGAATTCAAAACTTCATGTCTGGACTAACAAAGCTGTAGAATGTATTTCTGCTGTGTGTGAGCATAAGTAGCTCTTCAAGTGTAACACACAAAAATTACTTCACTGAGCCTTATCAACAGAGGCAAAAATAGGTACATTTTTGTAATTCCAGGGCCCATTAATTGAAGAATTAATTGAAGCCTGGAAAAGAAGAATAAAAATGAGTCTTCATGACTTTTCAGCAGGAAAATGAATGCCTGGCTGCTGGAACATCCTAGTCCAGGTATGTTCATTGCTCAGGACTGAAGAAGGCCCTGTAGGACGTCGTGGCAATAGATGGAATTAGCAGTTTGGAGGTGTCTGCCATTTATCTTGCCTTCAACACCACAGTCCTCCTTCCATTTGTTATTAGTCTCACATTTCTAACTACGGTAAGTTCAAAATCTGGAAAAAAGTATATTCAAAGCATTTTGTGTAACAACTAAGGATCCACTAAGTGGGATTAATATGGGAAGCACTGGCACATAATCTGGAAAGAAGAGGAGGACAGCACGGGGACAAATTCGTACTTTAAAGGGGTTTCTGATAAATTGTCAAGTGTTGCAGAACTTGTGCTAAACATAAAATATTCTACACTAAGAAGGTACTGCATGTTTCAGCCAAAAAAATGGTTACAAAACCTCTATGCGTTTGTATACACCCACAGTGCTAATGGTTTTAATAAAGCACTAAAGATAACCAAAGGGAGCCACAGTAACTAAAAATGAATGTTGAGATGTCTGCCATGATTTGTAGTGATGACTTTTGCAACCTTTTTGGCAATGCTGCACAGAAACAAAAAGGATACTCTGTATTTTTCCGTGGCACAGGAGCACAGTTTGCCTAGTGAATTAATTAGCTGGTAGCGTGAATTCTGTGGTGTCTGACACGGTGCAGCTCTGGGACATCAAAGGCTGTTGTTGTGTGATATGGGGAGAGAGCTAGAAAGAGATCAAGAAAAACAAATTATGAAAGGTTAGAAGCTCTAAGCTTGCCAAGGGGAAGAGAAATCTGATTTCTTCTTGTATTAAAAAAGGACAATTTGGTAAAATAGTCCATTAGGAGCTCCTCAGCTTATTCAATTGGAGACCTCATTAAGCTGAACAAACTGCTCTTAAAATCTCTTAAAAGCATGGGATCAAATGTCTCAAGATACGACTGCAACAGTTTACATTTCTATTAAAGATATTAAAAACATGAAAGTTTTTTTATGGTTTGTTGCAGTATTTAAAAGCCATGAATTAAAAATAAATAGTACGTATTTAGAAGAAAAATACATCAAGATCCAAGTGTTCCCTGCTGGATCATGCTTTTTTAATAGCATGGGTTAACGCTAATTTCCTGAGTGGCACTAAGCAGAAGTTCCAAGGGCAGGAAGTACTGCTCCCGTCTACCCAAATTCAATGAGATGTGAGTCTTTAAACTGTCTAGAAACTTATTGGTAAGTAAGGTTGTTTTAAGAATTATGCCATGTGTTTGGGATGTGGGAAACCTGGTCTGATACCCGGTAAATCCAGCCTGTATTTTCGTGTTGCTCTGCAGAGATGCAGGTTCACTCACTTCCTGCTTTCCCAAAATCTGGGGCTTTTGGCCATGCCGTGATTAACCTCATATTGTGCTCCTGGTCCTCTGTGCTCTGCAGTGATGCAGTTCTGGGAAACTGGATAATTCCTGGTGTGGAAGTGGCTTGGAACTCAGATCTATCTGCAGTACTTGGCCTCTCTGTGTAGCTGCCTCTCCATGTATTGCTATTAAAGATAATTCTGCTTTCCCACTGCTGTATTTTACAGATAAGCACATTAGTCGTGAGGTACAGGGGAAAGGAAATCATAAACCTTTATTTATTACTTGGCTAAAACACATCCAAGGAGATTATGCAAAATGTATGTGCATTTCTGAAGGCTTAGGGCTTTTTAATGAATTCATCTAATCTGTTAGCAAAATAGAACTGATTTATTATTTATTATTTTTATGGAACATCTCTGTTCAGTGGTGTTCTAAACATAAAGGGTACAGAATGCTTTGTCCATTTAAGGACACCGATGTGGAAAGAGGCTTTTAAAATGCTTCTGTGTTCTTTAAAGCAATAATGGTATTTAGGCTAAGCACCTGAAAAGCACAGAAGAGCAGGTAAATTTTTAAGTGTGGGAAAATTAAGTTCTAGGCCCAGTCTCACTGACATCAGTGGCAATATTGCTGCTGACTTCACTGAGAGCAGATATTAATTCTAGAAGCATCTATACCCTGCCCACCTCATGCAAGTGAAGAATTTTATTGTACTCAAAACCAGTTTTATATTTAACTTATTAAAAATATGTGGATTCCAGGTACCAAGGGCCATGACTTCTGTGTGTTATTCAGCAGCAATCATTCTGCTTTGTGCTGGAATCCCTGCCATCAAGAGGAAACACTTCAAAATAGATCCTTGATTTGTATTCTTACAAATCAAGGCAAATGTTCTTCAAATAAGAGAAGTAATACACTAAACTAATATTTCAATAGGCTATGCAGTGTTTTTTCTTTAAAGGAAATGCTGCCATTCTCTCACTTTTCTGTCAGTCACTGACAAGTTAATAGCAGCTTTGAGAGTCAAAACTGAGAAATTTAATTGTTCTTTCCCTACAACTCTTTCTTCTTTCCTGTCTCTTCCAGCAGGAAGTCCCAAATCTGTACAGATAAAACAAGTACTTGTTAGACATCCTGCTTTCCCTATGTTCTGTAGACAAAATCTCATGTAAATCTCTCACTCTGGACAAGGAATGGAGCAGTATGGAAGAAAATACTTCTGTCGTGTTCTGGTTTGCTGATGCATGTTTTTGATCTGTTGCTCTTGACTTCCAGCTTTATCTTTGCTCTCACAAATGTCAGTTCCATTAATCTCTCCTCAACAAGTGCACTAAGAGAAGGCTTTTTGAGCAAGGCCTGCCTGTTTAAACCAGTGTGATTAGGTCAGGAAGAGCCCATCTATGATTTACCCTGGGCAACTGGCTATACTTAGAGCTGGAAGTGCTCTTTGGTGAGAAATACACTCAGAAGTGTGTAAAAGGGTGCCATTTCCACTGGTATAGATCTCCTCTTGTTGTCAAGTATTGCAGAAAACACCAGGCATGTTCATCCATCAGTTTGCACAGCCATCGAAGTCAGGCTGGAGTCACCCTCCTGTAAGTCGTGACTGTGTACTGGAATTCATTTCCAGGTACCCACATTTGAAGGGAGTGGTGGTTTGACCCTGGCTGGATGCAAGACATTCACCCACAGCCACTCTCTCACTTCATTGCCCAGCCCCCCTGCTCCCCCCCTACAAACAGGGGGAGAGGAAAAGGAGAAAAAAGGGGGTTTTGCTACAGCAGGAATAAGGACTATTAGAAATCTTTTACTGTCACAGGCAAAACAAACTCCAAAGTGGGGATGTAAAGAATTTATTTCTAACAAGATCAGAGCTTAAAGTGAGAAGTATCATCTTAAAGGCAACCTTCTCCCCCACCCCTCCGTCTCTTAGAACAGATACCACATTCCCCCTTTCCTCCAGTAGGCAGGGGGGGACAGGACTGGGGGAAAACCAGGCAGTTGGTATTTCTCTGCCGCTGCTCAGGGCAGGAGGCCATTCCCTTGCATTCCATGGGGTCCCTCCCATGGGAGAAAGTCTTTCATGGCCCTCCCCAACGTGACTCCAATCCCAGGGGCAACAGCTCTTCCATACTCTGCTGCCTGTGGGTCACTCCACAGGGTGCAGTTCTTTGAGCACTGGCTGCTCCAGCGTGGGTCCCATCCCAAAGCACAGATCCTACCAGGCAGAGACTTCTACTCCAATGTGGACTCTCCTCTCCATGGGCGATGCTTCTCTCCTGGGACTCTGCTCCAATGTGGGCTCCAAGGGGCTGCAGCCCAATACAACGGGTCAGTCTGATCCACTGTTTGTTGCAGAGACATGATGGCACTCAGGAAATGTCCTCGAGTTGTGGCCGTAAACACCATTGCCAGAGTTAGGATATCACTGGCGTCGGGTAGATAAGGCTTGCTGACCAGTCCTTGAAATCATTGTCAAGACACACCTGCCCAGAAAAGGTCAAGATGCTTTGCCATTTCTTTATGGTTGCCAGTATGCTTAGATGGATTTATGGTTATTTTTATATGCATGTGTTATGTTTGAAATTACAAAATAACGTAAGATCATCTTGTTGTATGTGTAGGGCTGCTTTTTAATTAAAAAAGAAGGCAAGACCTGCAGTCCTCACTCAGCTGAGCATTCACTTTAATTGTGTGCATACATAGAAGCTCCCCAGGTTGGGGATTAAAAAGCAGTTACCTCTGTAAAATCAAGGTTCAAAATTTTGCTGCCTAGTCTGTTACACTTGAGTGCAGAAACTTTCCTGAAAGTAAATCAATGTAAATAAAACCTGCCTTTGAACGCACCCCCCCTTTAAAACTTTCCAGCTTAACTGTTTATACAATAGTTGCCATTAACAACAACAACAAATAATCGACGAGAGTGTACAGCAGTATTTGGGAAAACCAGCATTTCCTAGGCCCTTCTCTAGAAAGAGAAGCAAAAGCAAAGTTTGTAGTTGAAAATGCCACCAAGCCTTAGCCTTAGAAGCAACATGACAGGTCATGCATGCAGTACCCCTTTGGTTTTTAACTGACGCTGCATCATACATTATTTTTCCACAAAATCTGTCTTTAGCCTACTCCTCTCTCTGAAGGAAATGCTATGGCATGGTTGTGCATCCAAGACACATTGCAAGGTTTCAAAATGGTGTAATAACCAAAGTGAATATTCCAACACTTTTAAATAGAAGCAGTTTTGGAACCTGTGAGGGAATGATGCCAGTGCTATAAATCATTTGCTGATACAAATTGATAAAACTCCATTAAAACAGAATGATTCATGGGCATATCAAAAATAATTCATTCCAGTGTAAATTCTACTTGTGCTAAAAAGTCTAAATTTTAACTTCCAAGCTAAAATGACCTCTCAGAGAATTGCATCTTTCTTATTCCCAGCTGGAATTTATTGTATTTCTGATAAATTACTCTTCTCAAATGTATGCAAGTGGTGATGTGTTTTGCTTAGGCTTATATTTCATCAGCAGTCAAAGTGACCACAGGCCCTGCAGGAAGTTTTAAGAGTAAGTAATCCTAGCTGTTGCTTCTGATATTGTCCCAAGCTTTGTTACACTTTGTGGGGCTTAACTCCTGAACAGTTGCCATGGGTTTGCAGATAACTTGGTCACTAACCTAGTGTTTGCAGTTGTTTGTAATCTCCAGTATGGAAGACCATGTTGGGTGTTTATTTTTTTTTTCTTATTTGATTAAATTCTAGTTTTTGAAATGTTAGGTGATATTAACAAAAGCATTTATGTGTACAATGGTTGAATTCAAATTGAAAAATTCCAGATTACTCAAAAATGCATGTGAGTTTGGCTTGCAACTGTTTTTGAGGCTTTCAACTTTCTGTACATATTAGAAGTTGAAAAAACAGAATATCTCTGAACTGTTCAGAGAAAACAACATTATTTCTCATCCTGCTCTAATGCAGTATCTAAAAGCCAGGAATCATCTGTGTGGGGCCTGATCTCTCCATCAGATCTTGTTTGTTACAATATGAGAGGCAATGGAATTGAGTTCTGTAACCTTTCCAAAAATGAAGCGAAGTATGTTTTCAAATCAGTTATCTACCTGTGGTTGAGCCCATTACTATGAGAAATTAAATTACTATGTGGAAATGGAGGGAAACAACAGAAGTGTAAGACATTGAAGCACTGGATATGCTGTCAACAGAGACTGTAGCACATAACAAGTAACTGAAAAATCGCTGCACAAGCAAATAGCAAAGTGAGAAATAGCATTATGTTGATTTAGAATGTAGGAAAATTAGGCTGGAGGCTTGAATTTTATTTGTGGCTGAAACATTGAATTATATGGTGTTAGATGATTTATTGGGATTTCAATTTCATTTCAGTTCTTTCTCATGCCATTAGCTGTGTATATTTAGATTGTCACCAAGGAAGAATTATTTCTAAATGTGAGTTTTCCTGCAGAGTGACTGGTACAAGCTTTCGTGTAGGATTTTTAGGGACCCTGGCGGTCTGTGGAAAGGAAGACAAACAACTGCAAGATTTCCATTTCTGTCTCTGGAGTTGATTTCTTTCTGCAGTTTCACCTTTGATTCCTAAATATTGCAGCCTGTCTCTTCCTGAAACCCCTAGTAGTTCTGGTTTGCCTAGAAAGACTTGAGTGAAGGCCATTCAGCTGTTGCTGTATCTGATGAAACTGATAGGTTAGAAAATCTCTATACTGAAGTAAAATATATACATGTAATATTTATATGCATTTATATTTATAGATGGAGTGGCTTTTTAAACACGTTTACATCCAAAACCGATGGGAGCTGAAACTTGAAATACGACTTGGAAATTGCTCTTACCAAGAAGAAAGGCTTTTGAGTTCTCTGGAGAAAATTGGTTTTCATTGGGCTGAGTTATGAGCATTTCAAATGGAGTATTGAGAATGCATTGGGCTTTGCAGGAGCTTTTCAAATAGGCTCATAAATTGAGCAGATAAGGGTGGCTTGTACTGAGGGTGGTGCAAGGAGCTCCTTAAAGGACCCCTTGACTCGGGGAAGTTTCATTGCTCCAGCACTGGGGTGCAGGTGGGTGAATGGAGAGCATTCCATCTGGTTGTGCAGCAACCAGCTGATTTGTCCTTAAACATAAATTTTCCCCTCAGAGTTATCTGGAGTACCTTTAGTAGAATATGTTAACTATTGGATTTTCAGCTCAATTTTCTACTTTAATCCACTTAGTCCTTAAAACAACCATGAGCTGTTGTGGGTACACAGGCACTGCTCTTGATATCTTTGCTTTCTGTCTTTGTGGGAGCATTTTGGGTCTTACAGCCTCTGTTCTCTTTGGCTGAAGGCCAGAGCCTGCTGTAGGATCTCAAATGGAAGTCTTTGCTTCTTGTGTGGGCACAGTTGTCTGTGATGGTGGAGACTGGCTTCTGTTCCCTGGAGAACTGGCCAAAACCTGTCCTTTCAGCTCTGTTACAGACTTGAGCGCTCCTTTCTAGTGTTCTGCCCCAAAAGTTTTCCTTCACAAGCACAGGGCTTGTCTTTCAAAGAGAAAACAGCCAACTCTTCAGAGTTTGAATGAGAGATCTGAAGTTAAATACACACAAGGACAGACCAGAAACTGCTAATCCTGAGGGTGTAGGGAAAAAAACAACCTTCTCTGCTTCTTCTCACCACATAAATATCAACCAGAGCTTTTCCTACATTGAAACCTTTTTATTTTGCTTCCCACCAGGGAAACCAATCTTTAATTATTTTTAAAATGACATGAAAAATTCATACTGACAGCTGTCAGTTCTTTCCTGAACTGCAGACATCACAAATTTATTTTTCTCCACATCAGCTCTTTTGTCAATGCTTCAGCTTCAAATCTGGTATAAAAACACCCCAAGGTACAGTGAATAAAACCAAGCTAGAATAATTTTTGCACTGCATTTATTTTCTTTATTTCTTAAAACTTTGTCTTAGAAACATTAAGTAAAATCCTGATCTTAATACAGTCATAGGTAAAATTCTCTAATGACATCGAGCGGATTAGTTGTATCTTCCATATTATCATTGTAAGTCAAGATGGCTGAGGAGCCAGTAACAAAGTAGTATAAATTATACTCTCATTAAATCATAGTTAAAAGTTACTATTTGGTGCAAATAATCGAGCAGTGTTGATTATTACCCACTGTGGCTTCTTGTCTGAAAAAGGAAAAGCAATTGTGTTGCAAGTAGGAAAGGAAAAAATTCTAACTGCAAGAGTGATGGTTTCATTAGCTTTTTCCCTGAATTCAAAGGTTCCAAACAGATAGAGGTTGGATTGTTTTTCTTTTTTCTTTTTTTTTTACCAACTAGATATTCTGTTATTCTAGAAGGTTCACAGGAACAACAAACTTTAACAATTTCCACCTTGAATTTGACAAATCCTTCGTGAAAGTCATTATTATCTGCCAATTCCTGTAGTAGTCAAATACACCCACCTTCAGCACCTTCTGTTCTACATAAACTTATTCTGTCTGACGAAGGCAGAATGCCTTCAATCAAAAGAGATCTTCAGATAATTTTCAAAAGCAGAATGCAGCTCAAAGGAAAGAGAAACTAATATATTCTCATTTTTATCTCCTAAATAGCTTTCTGTTCACATTAATAAATAACAAATCATTCCATACCAGCATCTGTAGTGTTTTGACTTCAACAGAAACAGATCACACCCTAATAAATGCTACAGCATTACAGAATCTTTCTCATTTCTTTATATATTCCTCAGAATCACAGAATATTCTTTACCACATTGTGTTTATCACAAATGTGGAGCTGCTGCCTTTGTCAGAAACATTTCGCGACAAAAGTGCAAACAGAAAAATACGTAGTATTAGAAAAACAAAAAATTGCTGCCTGTTTTAGGTCTGAAAATTGCCAGGAAAGGATCATGTTTTGCCTGCTGGGTTCTCTTTGGAGTGAAATGGCCAAAAAAGCACAGGCAAAAAATCAGGTTTGCCTTTTCCACAGGTATGGGCTTAACAAAAAGATGATGCTGATGCTATAAACAACCCCGAGTGCAGGGGGGAAACAGTGGAGGAATCACAGCATCCCCTTTCCAATAAATGTGAGCTCCTGGCCAGTCATGGTCCCTGACAAAGCAGTTTCACGGCTGTTAACTTAAACAGAACTTGGGGGCCTGTAAGATTCCCCCTCTACCTTGTTCTCCTGCAGCTACATTTTTCTCTTCTCTACAGCAAATTACTGCGGTCTCCTGTGAGACTGATTCATTTTCCTCCACCAGTTCATAACTCTGTGCCAGAGGATTTGCAGGTGAACAAATGAGCTTTCTGAATTTAAGGCTGCCTTATAAGTAGTTTTCTGGTTTCCCACTCTATCACTTGAAGAGTGCCATTATATATGTATTTCACTTGTTTAGGAACCATTTATCACCAAAGTGCATATAATAACAATGCTCTTTGTGCTTCCCTTTGCACCAGCATAGCCAAGGACACAGTCTGTGGAAAAAAAGAAAAAAAAAAAAAGAAAAAAAATTAATTGTGTTTTTAAAAAATGATGTGGAGGGACAATTTTGATGGTGCACCAAAATCTACACCAAAGGCTTTTGGGTCAGACTGTGCTCCACGCAGATGTGGGCACAAGATGGGCTGTGACTTGTGACATTTGGTTACTGTTGCCTATTCCTGTGTAACAAGGACATGCTGAGACTGGAAAACTGGAGTGGAAAATGGCTCAGAAGAGAGCTGCATTGCTGGAACACCAGGTGTGCTCTGCAGATGCTTTTAAGCATGAGAGCTTCTGCCAAGGCCTAAATCAAGAGCAGGGAGAAGCATCGACCTTCCTTGTGTAACAGTTCAGGTGCTCTCTACCCACCCAGGGAAGAGGAAATAGCAGACACTTGCAAATTTATTTGTGAACTGCAGAGCAAACAAATTAGGTTGGGCTGTCATGTCTCTTCTATAATCTGAAACCAAATCTGTGGGTGGGTTTTGCTTTTTTTCCCCTAAAGTAAGCTTTAATTCTATTTGCTTCCTGATTTTGCTTATTGCTCTGTCAGGGTAGTTTTTTCTGGATTTATCAAAGCAAAGAATGGCATTGAAATCCTATTGTTTTATACTCCCTTTGTTGTTTATTTGGCCTCCTGTAAATTCCAAAGTTATGTGTTTTCTGTGCTGCTTATGCTAGAGTCATGTAGGACGCTCACTGTAAAGTCTAACAGCAAAACTTCACAAATTAGCTTTGAGAGTCATCCTTCATACATTTCTGGGATCTGTAAGGTACACAAGTAACACAGAAGGTTTTTCTTGCTATACTTTCTTTACTTTTTATATTCTGTGAGCATCTGCCCAGCTCTTCAGTACATACCTTAAAGTAAAAATGCCAAAGTGCACAAGATACTCTCCCACAACCTCTTTGACTCATCGCACAGAAAGAACCAAGTATCAGCCTGTAGTGTTCTGTTTTGTGCTATCTACATGAATATAGGAATGAGTTACAAGGTTTTAGGGATCATTTTGTGCCCTGTGATGTAAAGCTGTTTGTGGAGCAGACAAAGGCCTTCTGGCTTAACCAGCAAATCACCTCATGAAGATGGAAAAATATTCCTCTCCTACCTCTGGTATTCTGATTTCATTGAATGACCATAAAAGTCATTTCACATGGTGCCTATTGGTCTTATTAACTTCAAAACCTGTTCTTTCTTCATTAACTGAGTTGGTTTAATTGATGGTGGATTTTAAATGCTTATGGTGTCATTTTATATCTAGTGCTTCTGTTTTCTTTCTTTTAATTTCTCTTTTCTGTATAAGAGAAGTGTATTTCTTCCAGTGCAGATAAACACAGGAAGCAGATGTTCTAATGTAGAAAAGAATTAGATGTGAGTCCTTAAGCACCAATTGCATAAGTTGTGCAGAGGGTGATAGACATCTGTGCAAACCAAGGATGCTTCACAGAAAAACAAGGAGAAGATTTGTCTTCATGAAGGAAACGAAATCAACTTTTAGTATCTCTATCTTGCAAGGTAATGTTTCACTGGTTTATTGTATTTGTTGCTAGCAGGGTAAAGTGAGTTATGATAAAGCAGCCATATAGTTTCTATCCAGGGCCATGTGTATGAATATTAAAAGAATGAATTAAATACAGGGGGAAATTTTGACATTAGAGTAAATTTTCCTACACCTCTATCTGAATGACTGGACTGACTTCTAGACAAGGGGGAGTGAGTGACTGTGTTCCAGCTTGGAGTATTTCTTAGTGTTCTTTCCACAGAAGACGACATCTCTTGTGTAAATTAGGTATGTATTAGTACCCTCAGGTCAGTGTGCCATCCCTGTGTGTGCACAGTGCTCTCAGTTCCGTTGAGGTTTTTGGTGCTGGAACTAATCTACATTCCCTTGTATCAAATATGCAAAGCAGGACTTTGAAATGTAGATACTTAGAAACAGCTTAGTTAGGTAATACTGGCTTGTGGGAGCAATTGAGTAGGTTGGAAAATTTATTAATGGGTAAAGAATTTTGAAGGAACAAAAAATTAGAAGCCTCATTACTTTTTTCTAAACTATAACAAATCTAACAATTGCCCCAGAATAATGTTAGTTGGAATTTGCCTACAAGGGAACAGAAATAATTCTCTACAAAACACTGAAGTGGCAGTGTAGGCATACAGTTATTAGTCTGCAGTGCACAACATTAATTCATTCCCCAGAGCAATCCTGAGCAGCGTCTCTGCAGTTCATGCAGGACAGCAAGGGACTCACACCCAGTGTGAGGCTTCTGACGCAGAATGTTCACCAGACTTCATCTTAAATACGGAAATGAAGGAGGAGCTTTCCATATGGAGCGTGGCAAATCTCACCTGATTTGTAGGAAGTGCTTACTTGATGTGCTTGCTCATTTTACTGGAAACCCCTCTGTGGGTCATGACCAGACAGGAGATCAGGCTCTGTGCAACACTGATTAAAGATGAAGGTGTCGTGCAGGGGCTCCACGTCAGGCAAATGCATTCAGCAGAATTCTGAATAAATTGGTGTGGTAAGCAAAGAGGAGAGGCAAGTGTCATGTGCAGAGCTCCTGGATCAGATGCTAGACATCCTTAGTGTCTACAGAAACCCTTACTCATGGTTAGGGCAAAACAATTTTAAGGTTTAATATATCATTACTGCTAACACATGACATTAAAATGTATGTATAATCCAGTGAAGTCAAATAAAGGCTGTGCTGCTTGTCTCTGTGCATCCCAAATATTGCAGGGTTTTATATAAAAGAGGCTGAGGGATTGAACTGATATTGAATTCTGTCACATGATAGCAATGTTATTAGAAATGAAAGCTATTCTGTGCTGCCAGACTGGCCCAAGAAATAAGGTGTGAGGCTTTCTTACAGTGTCTTGTTTCTCTTCCATTATAGTTGCAGGACAAAGACCATAAAACACTTAAGGAACTGGCAGCCTAAATTTTAGAGCTGTGCAAAACCAGAATTTCTTTCAGTAAAAGTTTTATAAATTTTGAAGTCTGGTTACACTAGAGAGTGGAACAGAATGCTAGCATTTCAGAATGCTCCATGAAGAAAAAATTCTTGGTCTTTTAAACACAAAATTGTTTTGTTTTACAGTGATATACATTTCAACTTTTCATCTGCTTTCTCCTGAAACAACAAATAAAATCCATCTGTTTTCACAGCTTTGACTTTAGTAGATTTGTATATTCAGATAAAACATACTTGCAATTCTGTTTTTCCAACAAGTTGTATGAATTGACCTTTCCTTTCAGATAGTTTAACCCCACCTGATGATGTTATGTATATCTAAACAGGAATGAGCTTTTATATATCACAACACTTTCCTATTGCAGACTCAGGGTCCAGGTTTGCCAGGAGGAGATCTGTCAGCTTTCCCTTGTAGAGGCCTGGCAAGCTTGGATAGCTGAATTTTCCACAGAGGGATCAAAACCTCACCTCCAGAAGGAGGTTGGATGTCCATCAGGGCGTAAGACTGAAGAGCCATGGAAAGATTGCAGTGGTCTTGGACCACATGCATAGAAGTATGACATCTGTGTCTGCATTTCCTTATGGAATTCCAGCTTTGGCCGGTGTTTGCGTAAATTCCACCCCAAGGCACCTAGAAGTAGAGGGGATGACTTGGCTCTCAGCCTTCCCTTTCTCTGATTCTTGCACAGAGCAATGTGTATCCTTGGCTCATGTCTCAGTTCCCCTTGGACCAGGCAGTAGCCAGCTGGAAACACGACAAGAAACTATAATAGAATTCAACCAGCAGGATTTTAGGCTGTTATTGAACAGCTGTCCAAATACCATGTCAGAGTTCCTTAGAAGAAATCTTTCCCTCAGGTTGTAATGTGGATTTCTTAAGCAGGATCATAACCTAACATATTCTTTTAAGTCCAGATCTATTTTGAAATTCTATTTAATTTTTTATACCTGCATGACTGTATATGGGAAGTGAATTTGGGTCATTACATGGCTTGGTAAATACTGGCACAAAAGTTCCAAGTCCAGTAGGTAGTTTGCTTCAAAGTTGATTGTCCTTTATAAGGATGTGACCACTTTTTTTCTCAAACAATTGCATAATTCCAGTTTTGTGCTGGTGTGTTGTAAAAGAAAAAGGGTTATGGTTTGATGTTTATGAAGCATAACATGTCTACCTTTTAAAATTCTTTCTTAAAAATGTAGAGGAAAAATACGGAGTTATGCCAAAAATAGAGAAGAGCAGAAAACTCATACTAGGACAGATAGCATATATATATACAGCCAAGGTACGGAACTCACAGGGCATCGTGTCTGTTCAGGTTCCACAAATCAGGAATCCATGAAGATAGCTGACCTATGAATATTCAATTAGGCCACGCCCATAGCTAATGCCCCCTCTGCTAATAAGCTCTGGAGGGTGGTCCTGGGAGCGTGGCTCGCTCTGTAGCGCCTCCTTAAAGCAGAGGAAATGCCTTTTGCTCTTTCACAGCCATCCACGGGAGCTGTGTTTCCAAGTACAGAAACCCCGCAGCAACCAGCGCGACTGAAAGCCTTGAAGCCAGTGCCCACCCTCCCCGCATACCCGAGTGGACGTGGATCCTCCTGCCAGTGTGCTTTCCCCGCCCTGTCTGTGCTGGGTTTTATCGGGGTTTCTGGTGTCTGTCTCTTGTGTTCAAATGTGGGGGAGGCACTGCGCCACTCCATNGCCTCCTTAAAGCAGAGGAAATGCCTTTTGCTCTTTCACAGCCATCCACGGGAGCTGTGTTTCCAAGTACAGAAACCCCGCAGCAACCAGCGCGACTGAAAGCCTTGAAGCCAGTGCCCACCCTCCCCGCATACCCGAGTGGACGTGGATCCTCCTGCCAGTGTGCTTTCCCCGCCCTGTCTGTGCTGGGTTTTATCGGGGTTTCTGGTGTCTGTCTCTTGTGTTCAAATGTGGGGGAGGCACTGCGCCACTCCATAGCAGGACTCTGGGGAAGGTCGAGAGCTGCGTGCAGCCAGACCAACACTGCGGGCTGAGGGAAGCTGATCATTGCCGATTCTCCGCAGCTCGCCGCCACCTGACCCGTCCCTGGCAGGTGGCAGCTGGTGTTCACATCCCTGCCTCCCTCCAGGGCTGTCTGCAGGAGCGCAGAGCAGCAACAGCTGCACGGGGCGAAAGAGCTGGTGGCTCCCTGTGATCTGCTCCTGCTGCTGCTCCTCAGAGATATGTGGAGCAAGGGCAGAGGGGTGGAAGGAGCCAGTGCAGCCGTGGAGAACAGAGGCACCCCGCACCAGGAGTGCTCGCAGCTTTCTCCCCTTTCCTCTCCTACCCTCCCTCTGCACCTCCTCCACCCCAGACATACTAGAAGACATGCCCCAGGCCTGTCCGGTATCAATTGTTTCTGTATTTCTGACACGCCAATAAACATCTACAAAACCCCCACCATATACGTACATACTCTCCTGCTGCCCAGAAGGAACTTTTTATTTTGGGCAGTGAGAGGGGTTCCGGTGCCAGCACTGGGGGTCGTACCCTGATATCAGGAGCTCGTGCCGCTGGCATTGGGACACACCGGGCTATGTCGCCCATGTCACGGCCATGCGGACAGAGCTGAGGCCTGGTGCTGAGTCAGTGGCCCCACTCCCAGCCGCCTGGGGTTTAAACCTCCCATCTGCCACCACCTCGGGGTCATCACTGAGGGCAGCAATGGTCCCCTGCCATCTCCCTGTTCCCAGCAGCGCTGTGCCACCATGCCCAGAAGTGCTGGCACAGCCCTAGTACATCTGTGCTGGCTGCGCGGCACCGCTCCTGGCATCATGGAGAGGGTAGTGGTTCCTCTTGCCCCTAAACAGTGAGAATGAAGGATGTATGGCAAGTCTGGTGGGCGGTGACAGCAAGCAGGACCAATTATATATTCATAATCTCATTATATATTCATGAGCTGACGGAGTTCTTGATACATTCTGCATATGCACGAGGTCACGCAAGTCACAGAAAAATCAACCACAATTAAGCAGATCCTGCAAAGATACGGACCGCGATTAATCCGAGAATCACTGTATATATATATGGGTATATGTGAGCATCAGAGCTGGGTTTCCTTTCTCACCATGCTGAATATTGCCAGATCGGTTTCGCCTTGGCGACTGCTTGAAAGCAAACAAATAATTCCCCTCCAATTAAGAATGGGCAGGCTGGCACAAATGTTTAATGTTGTGACGTCTGGCAGCCACTAAAATTAGCTACGCAGCTTGGGCAAAGTAGATTCTAGAGCAAAATCTTTTTAAACTGAAAAGAAAGCATAATACTTATTTTTAGCAGGAAGAGAAGCACTTTTTATATGGCCTGCTCTTCCCCACTTTGCTGCTCTATGTGTGTTTTTGTTAAGTTTCTGTACTTTAGTGTTTGCCAGGAGTAGAAACATGAGATAGAGCCTCTGCTAGTATAAATAATTGAGTTCTATGAACTGTTGCCTTTTACACCCACAGAGAATCTGGTCCATTTTTTGAAAATACATATGGGCATTTTAAAGTGACTAATTGTCATGGGTTAGTGCAAAATATACCTGTTTTGAATTTTTTCCAATTTTGCCTCCTGGGGTGAAGTCAGGTAGGCAGCCATTTCTTTCATCAGAGGATGTCGGGGTGCGCCGGTGTGTTTGCAGGCTGACCAGCTCCTGCCATTTTACCCCACTGCTGGGTGCTGCGAACCAGCCCGGCCTGCGGGATAGCTGCAGACAGACAGGGATGCGTTCCCCAGAGGTCTGGCTTGGCACAAGCAAGCAGGGAAGGGGCTGGCCTCCTGCAGCCCTGCAGGAGCCTGCACTGCTGGCAGCAGGCGCGTCTCCCTCTGTGGAGGTGGCGCAGCGCGTGGCAGCAGCAAGGGTTGGCTGGGCTCCTCGCGTGGCCAGAGGTAGCCACATGGAGTCCGGCCATGGGGACTGTCATCGAGCAGTGATGTAAGCTGCTGTCTCCTCTGGAGTAAAACGGAAATGAGGACAGAAGTCTTAATCTGCTGGAGCTGCTTTGGATTGGCCACCTGGGAGTACCAGGCATGCGAGGTTTAAATACTCAGAGAAGGCAGTTGCTTGCTCTCTTCCTTCAGGACCTTGCCCCAGTGAGGGGCTGTGTCGGCTTCGGCTGCTTTGTGGAACTCCTTTACACTTCAGGGACCCACTGTGCCGAACCCAGCCATTTTCTGTGGAACTTTCCCGGTATTCTGACTGACGTCTGTTCCCACAGCAGCAGATTGTATCCTGTTCCCTGACAACAGCCAGCAGACCCTGGATTCTTCCTGCTGCTTGAATCACAGAACCACAGAATATTCTGAGATGGAAGGGACCCACAAGGATCATCGAGTCCAACTCTTAAACAGTACCACTGCCTCCCTGGCGAAGAATCGAACCCCAGTCCCCCATGTGAGAGGCGGGGACACTCATCACTATACTGAAGTGGATTTCAATCCTTTTGTTACAGTTTTTAATCTTTTTGGGTTTGGTGTTTTGATGTGAGTTGGGGTTTCATCGTGTGGTAGGCGTGTATGGGTTGTTGGGGGGTGTTCTGGTTTGAATGTTTTTTTTCTCTGGCAGCGAGGGGGCAGACGGCTGATGCCTGAGCCTCCACTGCTGCCAGTGATTCAAGGTCAGAAAGCAGATAACGGCACCTCTGTGTACAATATATTTGAGACAGAGAAAAAAAAGTTAGTAACAGAAAGTAGATGGCTGGGTCAGGACATGTGTAAGAAGCTGAAAGCCATGAAGGTCCCTCCGCCCAGGCCAACCAGAGAAGGGGTAGGAATGTTCCTCCAGGCGTCTCGCTGCTGCTTGTGGAATGGACCATGGTGCAAACCTATGGAATAGAGAGAGAGGAACCAGTGATGCAGAATCCACCTGAGGCCACGACTGAAGATGTAGAATCATGCTGCAACAGCTGCAGATGTTTTAAGAGCCCAGAAACGCTGAGCCAGAGCTGAGCTCGGCAGAGACCCTTTGGACAGACGTTTTGTGACAGAATTGCATTGTGGTAGGAATTGAACTATGTATTTTGGGATGGGCTCATAATGACGCAGCAATAGCCAGTGCTTAAAAAACTGCATCCTGTGCTATGACTCTGGGGCAACAGAGAATGGAAGAGCTGTCGTCCCTGGGTCGAGATCTCATGAAAGACTTTTATTCTCGTGAGAGAGAGAGAGAGAACTTTATGTAAGGGCAGAGAGATGGTTCCTACCCTAAATCAGGTCAGAAATACCAACAAGCCTGGTTTTACCCCCATCCCTGCTCCCCCTTTGTCTCCTGGTCAAAAAAAGGGAATATGAGATCTGTTGTAAGAGAAGGAGGGGTGGGGGGAAAAGGTTGCCTTTAAAATGATGCTTCTCACATTAAGCTCTGATCTGTTAGTTAATAAATAAATCCTTTATATTTCTCACTTGTATCTTGCCTTGTTTTGCCTGTGATAAGATTTTTTCAGGTTTTTTCCTCCGGGAGAGCTTGTGGGTGAATCTCTGGCATCCAACCAGGGTCAAACCATGACAGGGGGCTTGTTTTTGGGGGGTTCTTTATTATTTTTACAGTCATACCTCCCGGTTGGCGAGGAATGGGTCTCCCGAGGGTCTTGCGAAACGTCTAATTCTCAAACACGCACGGTATGCATACAGGCCACGTGCATCACTCCTCCCCCTGCCACTCCAGAGCACTGGGGATTGTTTTCCACTTCACTCCACAAGCTCTCACAGCACAGGGGAGAAAAGGGAAGTGTTTCTGGACCCTCTCTGTCTAGGGAGACCCCCCTGGAGAATCCCTGGGGTTCTTGTCAGCCATACTGCCACTTCCACAGCCACCATTGGGCTACTGCAAGAGGTCCTGGGTTCATATCCCGGATGAGCTTTGATGGCAACAGGTCAGGTACCAGGTTTGGCTAGGTTAGGTAATAGGTGATAGGTTGGACTTGATGATCTCTATGGTCTTTTCCAACCTTACTGATTCTGTGATTCTGTGATACTGACAGCGCACATGCTTGCACTGCCTCTGCAGTGGGGAAGCCCTAGGGTTGTGGCAGGGAAGGGGTGCCCCTGGCCTCTGGCTGGCGCTCATGGAGCCTGGGAAACCTTAACTTTCCAACACTGCGACACTCAGGGCCCCTTAAGGCGGGCAGTGGTGTCAGAGTTTCTTTCCCTTTAACTGTGGTGGCTATGATACGTGCATCTGCCAGTTCCGAGTATGGGAGGGCAGCACTGGCCATATGGATCCAGCAGAGCACCACTTCCGCCTACTGCAGCGGGGGGAGGGCATGTGGGAACAGAAGCCTCCTTCTGGCCCAGCAGTTATGGCAGTGACATGGGCACATCCCATCACTGCCCTTCCCAGCACACAGCGCTTGCCCCAGTGCCACCGTGGCCAGCCCAGCCCCACTTTCATGGAGCATTTGCCCTGGGGCTACATCATCACCAGGTACGCCATGTGGGCAGTCCCCAGTCACAGACTGCATCGTCTTCCCCACCTGTAGCCATGGAAACAGAAACACACACCAGAAACACACATCAGTACCCCAGCTGGGCTTAGAGTAACAGGGGACAGTGTGACTTGTGGCAGTGCTGCACTGGGTCTCAGTGGCCGCCCAGGGTATTCTGTGGCGTGAGCCTTCCACTGTAGGGACTGGGCATGGAGACACACAGGAGCGGGGCAGGGAGCGGGGCATGGCGCCATGGGACTATAAACACCATGGTGAGAGGGAGGCATCACATGCCCTCCCTGTGGGGTTGGGTCAGTCCCGCCCCACGGGGAGTGCCAGCCCCACCCCTTGGCGCAGCAGAGGCACTGCGCATGCATCGGCCGGGAAGGTCCGTGAATCACTGAGGCAGATTCGTGGGGAAAATTTCTCGCAAACCAGCGAGGTCGCAATGGAGAAGTCGCAATGCAGCAAGGCATGACTGTATTTCCCTGTTGCCAGTATCACACTTGTACGTACATTTTCATCCATATTTTTTTAATAAATCCTGTTACATCTCTAATGGCCTCTCATCCAAGAAGTGATAAGTGAGCCCCTACTGTCTCAAACCAAGACATTAATCTTCAAAAAATGTTCTGTACAACCATTGTCCACTGTACCACTGCTTGTCTGCACATTTACACTTCCAGGTCTTGTTTTCAGTTTACTTTGGATTAATAAATAAACTGAATGTGTATCTCCATTCTGTCTTCCTGCCCTATTCCAGCTGCAAAGATTTTGCTTATTTCTTCCCCCTTTTTGAGCTACCATTTCATTATTGTGATTTCTTTTTTTTTTTTTTTTTTTTGCTAATTCATATCCTTTTTTCTATCTGGTTCCCAGCTGTAAATTTTCAATGTTATATTCAGCGTTTTCACCATATGTTTAAAATAAAGAGCTGTCCTTTCCCACCCCTTTGGAGAACAGATCACTCCAATCCAGCCAATAAGACTGTGGGGAAGGACTTGCTAAATATCGACAGGCACAGAGGGGGAAAGGCAGCTTTCACAAAGACCCTCCTGTTTCTTCTCTCCAGCACTGCTTCCTCATTGCAGCTGAGCAGGGGAGGAAGTTATTCCCAAAGGGCTGTGCTTTCAACAGAGTCAAAATTTACATTCTGCTAGTCCTTCTCCTTCCCACATGTGCACACAGAAAAGAGATTATTTTATCTCTTGAATCTTGCAATACAGTCACTAGCAACTTGTCTGAACAAGTACAAAGAGGACATTTCTTGGCATGTAGTGCTTTTCCATGTTTAAAAAAGTGAAAAATCACTGCATTTACTTACAGCTTCCCTCTCCCTCTCAGCATATGGACACTACTCAAAGAACTGGAACTAAAAATCCCATTTTCAATTTACTGAGAAACCTCGGGGATGCCTGATATCATCACTGGGAAATGGGGTTAATGGCTGCCTGTGAAACGAAGACTCCCATATTTAGGATGGCTAAACAGCTGGCTTTGCTCCCATCCTCATATATTGGAGCTACGTTTTGTGCTCCTGAGAGCAATCAAATAGAAAGAATTCTGGAGTCATGGATGACAGCAGACCCAGGCGGCCAAACCTCTCTCTTGCAGAAAGGTACACCACATCGCAGTCTATCCACAGGCCATGGAACTTCAGCAGCCCCTTTGGTTTACCTCCTGCTATTTCTATGAATTCAGATTATCCAGTCAGTTCAATGCCTTGCATGGAACTACCCCCATAGTAGAAAAGTCCCACACTGGCCTCAGGACTATGCAGCAAACTGATAATGTTCTTCAGGGGGCTGCTTTTCCAGACCAAAATCACAAGATCTCAGCACATGAGCATTGCAGGAAACACCTGAGGCTTTTGGGCACTATGTGCCTTAATGGTCTGGCAGCCCCTGATGAAGTGAATTTCATAATTTACATTTAGAAATATATACTTCACTTTTCTTTTGTAACACAGTCATTCCTCCCAGTTTATGATGAATGGGTCTCCCGAGGGTCTCATGAAACATCTAATTTGCAAAGACGCAGGGGTCATTAATATGCATACAGGCCACGCCCATCACTCCACCCCACCACCACTCTGGAGCACTGGAGAGTGTTTTATTCTCCTCCCCACAGGCTCTCACAGCACAGGGGAGCAAAGGGAACCATTTCTGAGCCCTGTCTGCCTGGGGAGACTCCCAGGGAATCCCTGTGCTTCTCTTCAGCCACGCTGCCACTTCCACAGCCACCACCAGGCTGCTGACACCGCGCATGCTTGCACTGCCTCCGCAGTGGGGAAGCTCTGGGGCTGTGGCAAGGAAGGGGTGTCCTCGGGCTTTGGTTGGTGCTCATGGAGCCTGGGAAATCTTAACTTTCCAACACTGCAACACCCAGGGGCCCTTAAGGTGGGTGGTGATGTCGGAGTTTCTTTCCCTTTAACTGTGGTGGCTACGATACGTGCATCTGCCAGTTCTGAGTATGGGAGGGCAGCACTGGCCATATGGATCCAGCAGAGCACCACTTCCCCCTACTGCAGCAGGGGGAGGGCATGTGGGAACAGAAGCCTCCTTCTGGCCCAGCAGTTATGGCAGTGACATGGGCACATCCCATCACTGCCCTGTCCCAGCACACAGCGCTTACCCTATCGCCACTGCAGCCAGCCCAGCCCCACTTTCATGGAGCACTTCTCCTGGGGCTATGGCATCACCAGGTGTGCCAAGCGCATAGTCCTCAGTCACAGACTGCATCGCCTTCCCCACCTGTAGCCATGGAAACAGTAACGTGCCTGGTGGGGGTCAGTCCCCCCAGTGAGTAACAGGGGATGGCATGGCTTGTGGCGGTGCTGCACTGGGCCTCAGCAGCCACCCAGGTCATACCGTGGTGTGAGCCTTCCACTGTAGGGACTGGGCATGGAGAAACACAGGAGTGGGGCAGGGACTGGGACACAGCGCCACAGGACCATAAATACCACAGGAACGATACGCACCATGTGCCCTCCCCACGGACCTGGGCCAGTCCTGCCCCACAGGGAGCACCGGCACCGCCCCTTGGTGAAGCAGAGGCACTGCGCGTGTGTCGGCCGGGAAGCTCTGTGAATTACTGAGGCAGATTCGTGGGGAACATTTCTCACGAACCAGTGAGGTCATGATGGAGAAGTCGCAATGCAGTGAGGCATGACTATATATCCATTGTCTGCTGGCACATTCCAGATGTAGCAGCTCTGGTCTTGAATCAGCGATGCCTCTGTAGAATTGCTGTCAGGAACCACCGGTCTTGGTGTTTCTTAGACTCTTGGTAAACTTTGTCCCTTTCCCAACTGCACCTAGGAAAATGGAAAAGAATCCCTTGTGTGCGTGCTAGAGCCTATAACTGGAGCAGAACCAAGGATTACTGAGGGTTACAGGCTAGTGACAAATAGCATGAATGGCTGTCACGGTCCTGATCCACTGGGATATTTCATTTAAAATTGGATCCCTTGGAAAGGGCTACACATTTCCGGAACTCCCTTCCCATTGTTGGGTGACAGCTGGCGGGGTTTGTGAACCCCTCATCCTCATATACAGGCTAGGAAGAGCAGGGATCAGCTGAGATTCTGGGAACACTTTTTAAAGTACAGATGTTTCTAATCCCCTTGGGGCAGTCCTGGAAGTGACTCATTGGCAGTGTCTGTGCAGGGTATATTTTCAAGAGCTCATCAAACGTATCTAGGGGGGTGGGGCACAGGCTTTATTTGCAGCTACAGTGAATCCCCGCTGCATTGCGACCTCTGCATTATGACGCCAGGCATTTGGGAGGAAAATTTCTCGCAGTTTTGATTCAACCATTTGCGAGTTTACCCGGCTGATGCATGCGCAGAGCCTCTGCTTTGCCAAGGGATGGTGCTGATGCTCCCTGTGGGGAGGGCGCACGGCGCGGGCGGGGTGGGGGGGGAAGGAAGGGCGTGCAGTTTCTCCAGCTCACAATGGCATTTAGAGCCCTGAGGCACCGTGCCCCAGTCCCTGACCCGGTCCTGTGTGTCTCCTGTGTGCTCCGCTGAGACCCCACACAGCACACCATTAGACATTCCTTGTTACTCAAAGCCCAGTCAAAGCCCGGGCAGCGCTGCCTCTACCGGGACTGGTGGATGTTAAAGGGAAAGAAACTCCAGTCCCCCGCCCCCCCCACCACCATATGTGGCACGGGGTGTCACAATGTTGCAAAGTTAAGGTTTTCCCGGCTCCAAGAATGCTGACTAGAGTTCAGGGACACCCCTTCCCTGCCGCAGAGGCAGGGTGAGCATGCGCGGACCGGCGCGAGCACCAGGGCTGGGGAGGGGAGCTGGGGAGGGAGCAGCAGCATGGGGTTTGGGCTGCGAGCACGCACGGTCACAGCAGTCACTCAGAAACGGTTCCCTTTGCTCCCCTGTGCTGAGAGAGACCATGGGAAGGAGTGGAAAAGTGTCCACAGCACTCTGCACTGTCAGGTGTGGCCTGCATGCATATTAATGACCTGCACATCTTTGTGAATTTGGCGTTTTGCGAGGCCCATGGCATGACCCGTTCCTCGCAAATGACAGGGTATAACTGTACAAAGAAATAATAGACTTATCAGCAGGGCACCAGTATATTTACTTCGTAGCAAGTAATCTCTGCAAAAAGCTAATCTTTGCAGGCTATAAAGTTGGAAAGAGCTATAGCTTATTCATAACACACTCATATTCTTCTGCAGACTAAAAGATGTATTACTGAAATAGGAATTGCATTTCCTTGGGTCTGGGAAATGAGGGCTTAAAAATTATTTCACTGGTTAAGGATACTTAGGTCAGTACTGTAGCAATCTTTATGGTTATATCAATGTGTCATTAGGACCAAAAATAACCAATTAATAAAATAGTAATTAATAAGAAAAGTACTGCAGATATGCATTGTTCTGAGAAAAAAATACCTATTCTACTTCTCTAGCCTCTCTGCAGTCTCAGATCATGAAAAAGCAAATTCAGCCTTGGTGTAAAATCAGAGATTTTCATGAGGCCGATTTAGGATTTGAAGTGAGAAGAGTGGAAGTGATCTGTTAGTCTTTCTCAGCTAGAAGAAACTGATAAGTAATGCTTGTATCAAAAATATGGCAACATTTTTAAACCCAGTTTTCTGGCTTTAAAAATGTATTTACTTAGCAACTGTCATTCCAAAAAGTATTTTTCAAAAATACTGAGATTAACTCTTTTAAGTGACTCCTTGTAGCTGAAAGAAAGTTCATAATTTGCATGATTAAATTTGGGCTTCTCAGGAAATTACTGGGCTTCTTGGGAACAGAAAACAGCCTGCCCAGCAAGGCTCACACAAATGTTACAGATTTTAAATTCCAGATTGAATTGTCGGGATAACTCCTGGCTGTGGGTGGAATTTGACACGGAGCATAGGTGGTGAAGCCCATAAACCTCATCTGAGCTTGGAGTCAGAGCAGCACAACCAGGAACAGCATTGGGATGCAGCCTGATGTTTATCTGTGTGTTATCCTTCATCTCCTGTTAAACAGGAGGCATCAGTTTGGGTCTATAGGTGAGTAAAGCAGTGAAAAATCAGCATGAGCTGAGGATGGGGTCTAAGAGTGTCCCAGACAGCTGTGATACTGCAGCTGGAATGGGTACTTAGGTGGAAAGGTGTGACCTTTGCAGTCATATGTGAAGTTGTTTGAGTCAGTCCGTTGCTCTGGAAGAATTCTGGTGAGAATACAGATATTACCTCTCTAATCTGTAATATGCTTCTGGGATGCTTTTCTGAAAGTAAAGCAGCAGCAAAAAGTGGTAAAAATAACGTAACATTACCTTCTGTTTTTCCCTAAGTCCTTCAAGAAATGCATATCGTTACCAGCTGAAGGATGATACTTTATAAAAGAAATGCTTTATAAAAGAAATGCAGGAACTTTGGAGATTGCTCAGAGTCATGCCAAAACCCTGGGCAGTAATTATGTCCCTGATTGTTAGACAATGCACTTGCCAAAATAGCATTAAATAAAGGGCTGGCTGGTATAAACAAGATTTGCTTTCCTTTAATACAGCCTTTTATATTTCCTTGAAGCTCTAGAAAGGAGAACAAATTTCACTTGGTGAAAGAAGTGAGAGTTCCCCATTCATTTCATTGTGCCTAAGATTATCCTGAGCCTTGATAAGATCTGATGAAGCTGGATTCTTTTCCTCCCAGCGCTGTGGGTGTGTTGTCTCAGCAAGTACAGTCTTGCACAGGGTAGGGCCCTGTAACCCGGTGAAATATCTGAGAAAATGGCAGAGGAAGGCAAAATCCAACCTGCAGAGCAATGTCAGGAGACCCCACTGATCCTCCTCAAGTGCTGGTTATGTGCTACTAAAGGTTAGTGGAATGCTGATCCCCGAGTTCTCCAGAGATCTTGTACACTCTGAAGTGTTTGTTCCTCTTTATAGTCCTGTTCCCTTAACCCACAGAATAAAAGGTTTCTTTGCATTTGAGTGGAAAAAGAATTGAAATTTGTATCAAGAAAATGCACAGTAAATTCTGAGTCACCAGAGGGTGGTTTGGTGACTATGAGGGTACACGTTCACTTAATGCAATATTTAGTTTGAAAACTTCAAATTGTACTGATATACTCGAGTTTTCTGCCAGTGTCACTTCCTTATTTTTTATTGAAACAATCAGAGAATATATCACTTCTTTGATTTCCCAAAAGCCCAGCTAAAGCAATACATCCCAGTGCACATGGTTAGTAAAAAGATCTGGGTTATCCGAAAGCAGGAGAAGGCAGTCCCAAGAAAACAGCAGCCCTTTGACTCCTTCCAGCGACTCCATCCATCAACAGTGTCAAAATGGGTAGAAATAGCGCATCTTTCCATTAAAGTTCCTGAGGAGGTAAACCGAGGGAACAACTGTGTCAAGGTGGAAGGCAGTTCTGGCCACTGGAGGGCTCCTGGATTTTTCTGGCTGGGCGGAGGCCGTGCTGTGCTCGGGCACGGCTCTGGCAGAGCTGGCAGCGATGCTGAACTGCCTCCTGTCCTGCAGAACGAGAGCCGGGAAAACAGAGCTCTTCCCTTCGGCTCGGCCATCTCAACGCTCCCTCTACCTGCACTCACAGATCAGCTCTTAAATCCGGAAGATTCCTGTTGCTCTCCTTTCTTCAGCTCTAATTCATTATCCTGGCTGGGAACTCGAACACTAGCAGCCCCTCTGCTCCCACCTTGCTGACAGCATGCTGAGCCAGCCTGGAGAAAGGCATCTGGTTTGTGCAACCTTTGTGAGCATGTGGACAGCCAGCCCTGGATGCATTTTTTCATTCTTTACCAACAGAGATTAGGATTGATTCCTTGGCTCTACACTGAATAATTATGTATGAAGGGATTAGCACAGTGACATTAAAATCTGATGTTTTGGAAATAAGATACAAAGGAAAATGCTGGGAACAGAAGCTTTTCAGGAGCTCTTGGCTGCCCTTCCCTTTCCCGGTTAGGGCCCTCGGCATAATGAATCCTTGTGTGTGACACTGCCAGGAGCAGATCTGTGCAGACACAGGAAAAGAGCAGAGCTCTGTGGCAGGAGTTCTTGGGACTGCTGCCCCAGTGCCTCATACAGTGCCTGGGAAACATTAGTTGTACTAGTATTTCTTTAAAAGTCCTTTCCTGGCACATCTTTGAAGGAAAATGTCAGAAACTGAATTACAATCTCCGAGCAGGGACACAGCAGGCATGTGTCTAATGAGGTACTAGTTAGGTGACCTGATATAATTAAACAGAAAAGCACCTGCAGTATTTGATTGGACTTGATGATCTTCAAGGTCTTTTCCAACTTATAAACACTGTGATACCGTGATACTGTGATTGTTATAGGAATCTTGGAAGAGCTTTAGTAATGGAAATTTTGAATATTGAAATAATATGCACTTCCTAAATCTGACTGAGACACGATTCTGTGGTTACAAATTTGCATTATTTGCCCCTGGGAGCCAATAATGCAACTCTAACTCAGGGTCAGCAGTGCTGCACAGTGCGAGACTGACAAGAGAAATACCCTTACAAAGAATTCCACTGTCCAGTTATGAGAAAATTAAATTTCAAGTTGACTATGGGGAATCAGTAAGACTATGCTGACTGCTCAGAGAAACAATTTGACACAGATACATGAGAAACTCCATTACCACAGGCTATCTGAATAAAACTGCACAGGTTTTCACTTGCTACTTTTACTTAGTCCCTAGAGAATCTGGTAATTCCGAGGCCTCAACATTGACTAGATGCTTGTGCGTAATTGGGGATTTTATTTGAACTCTTCATCTTATCATGGCTCTTTTGCTCACATTTTGCAGAGGGCTTGTCATGTGGAATTTGTCAGCAGTTTCCCAAAGTGCTGAGGGAAGAATGCTGGGAAAATGTGTTCTGCAATTCCTGTCCTTTCTCAAATGGAATCAGGGAGATTATTTTAACAGCATGTCCTTCTGCTGAAGCTATGCTGGTTAGAGGATGACTGTACATGCTCTCTGTAGTCTCTCATCCCTCAGGATGTTATTATTCTTAATGTTATAAATACCAGGATAATGACTCAGTAGCCTATTAGGTTTTCTTAAATGTTCTACAGCACAGAGTGGTTGGAAGCTTCTTTGAACTTGGCACTTCACTGATTTTTAAAAATATACCAAAGCAGACATTCACTCTTAACTGCATCATAGAGGCACCAGAGATGTAGCTGATGAAAATCTCAAGATCTAAGCTTACACAGAGATCTCAGCCTTTGTCCCTGGAGACAGCAAAATGACAGGCTCAGAGAGCATCTCCTGGCAGAGGAAACAGGCAAATGTCTTCATTGCTCCTCTGCCTGAGCTCGTTTTCCAGAACAGACACTGATTTCTCATTGCTCATGTATTTCATCTAGTTTGAGGATTACTGGTTTAGAGCATCTCTGTGTAGGAATGCAAAAGAACTTGCTTCTGCAATGAGAAGATTCTAGGGCAAATGAATACAAGGTCCTGTGCCCCTGAGGACTGTCCAGTTCCAGTTTTGGACACCAAGTCTTAAAATACACTAAAATCCTTCTGCTTTTCTGCTACAGTTCTCTAAAACCCCATAATCTTGATCTGATATTTTGTACATAAACATTCACTTTCAAAAAACATCTATAAAAGGCTCTTTCTTTACAGCAAATTATCTGTGCTTCTGTATGAGTGCTTAGCCCAGCTGAAATATGCAATGAAGGGTTTATTTAAAATTGAAATGATCTTTCCAGCATCTTTGTTAAAGCTCTGACAACTGTGTTAGAAGATAAAACCAGTCACTTCTCTTCCTACCTTTAAAAGAAAGGCCCAAGCCCTTTCCTGGTTTTACTTTCTAAGGTCTCTAAGGACAGAGAAAGAGGAATACGTAACAAGTTTCTTTTGCAAATGTTGGTATCATTGCAATAAAAGTGGTTTTGTATCTGTTTGTCTTTTAAAGCAGCAAGAAACACAAGTGGATTTGGAAGAAAAGAATGTGTTCAAAAAGGCGGTGGAAAACAGGTACTTCCAGCTCCACATAAAGAGACACTCAGCAGTGGGAACTGGGAAAGGCTTCTCCTTGAAAACTTAGTCCAAGAAAGAATGAAAAGGCTGAGATAAAGTGACCCAAACAAATAAGTGTACGTGGTATTTCAGTGAAAGGGAACAACCCCTGCACAAAAAGGGGGCAAATGCAGCAGGATTTGCATCCTAAAAGTATATTGATAATCTCAGAGATGCGTCTAGTGAGGGCTGCAGCAGGAATGGCAGAGTGGTTAAAAGTGAGTGTTCCCCAAGCTCATTCTGTAGCTCTGAGAAATCACCTCTTCTTGCATTTTTTCTGTTGTCAGTGATGTGTCCTTGGGGAAAATCCAAAACCATTGTGAGTCTTCATTCATAAATATCAGCAAAGCACTTTCCATTCCCTGATCTGCAGATGTTTGTAATTACAAAAGAATAATCCTGGAGGACTCTCTTTCCCAGTGCTAACCAACACGTTTTGGGTTGGGCCCGAGACCTGTGTGGTGAAAAGAGGGAATGCAAAGCACAACAGGACTGAGGTGCAGAGCTAAATGCCAGGAACATTTGGAAGAGATTAATGTTGTGTTATTAATGCTGTGCAGGAGAGAAAGGGATGGGAATAGCTGAGGGTGAATCAGCGGTGGGTGGTGCCCTGGGTTTCACAGAGTGGTGTCACCTGTTTGTCCTGCAGCCACTACATCTCACTAAGAGGTTTTTTTGGTTTCCATCAACACCCCGAAATGTTGAAACTCCACTTTTTATTGGTGATGGATATAGTGATATTTAATGTGAACTCTGTGACTCTCCCCATTTGGCAGAGGAACCACTTTAACTATGGAGGAGGTGTCAGAAGGAAATTGTGAAGAGTTTATTTTAGCCTGTACCATAAGAGTGTTTCCTGAGCCACAGCTGTAGGGACAGGCTCAGGGTTTGCACTGGTGGGAGGGAAATGGAGTTTGCCTGCTGGAAATAAATTAATTGAATGTCCATGAAACAGTAGAATTCCTCCTGTTATACGATTCCCAGTCCAGTTCTCCTTCTGCTGTGGTTCATTTATTATTGCTGCTACGCTTTATTGAAGAGGGTATTTCACAGAGGGGAAAGTTTAATGAAATCAAAAAACCCAAGTAAGAGAGTGCAGTGTTACAATATTTATACTGAATATGAAGTGAATGGACTATAACAGGAGTAAATAATAAAAGAAAATTATATAATTCCTGAGAGAAACACTCTAAACAGTAAAAATGTTAAACATGTAGCTCTGTGCTATAAAGGAATGTACCATGAAATCAGAATCACAAGGCTGGAAGCAACTTCAAGACATCATGTAGTCCATTGCCTTCCCCCCCCACCCCCCAACAATGTGGCAAATGTATTTGTCATGCCCG
>WEKX01028480.1:122593-167072 GCA_013390025.1 Pitta sordida | reverse complement strand
GGCAAATGTATTTGTCATGCCCGCCACAGCTCTAGAGCTCTTTCTTAATTTTCCAGTGGTGGTGTTCCAAAACCTCCTGAACCACTCTTGTCATGCAGGGCTTTTTACAGTATTAAGATCTTCATAAATCTTCCAGGATCCAATTCAATCCTTTTTTCCTTGTCTTAGTCAACATACACATGAAGAAAGAGAATCACTCTATTCCATTTCACAGCTCTTGTATTGGGAGTTCAGGAATGCACTAACATGTACATAATCCTAATCCAGCATTTATTATTTCCTTTGGGCCATGCCTTTCAGACCTGTTACAATTTCTGTTGATTTCCTTTGAACTTTATATCCAATTGTTCCAAGTTTTTATTGAAACAGAGAATCCAAGCTGACCATAATGTTCTAGTGCTAACTTCAAAGACTTTTTGTTGTGTAGCTCATGAATACTGTGATATATTCTAGGATAAATTGTGTTCCCTTCATGATCCGCAGTCTTTTTGCACTACAAGTAATTGAATTGGTTTGGCACGATTTCTCTTTAACAAATTCATGCCGGTTTTTATCATCTCTTTCTCTTGGACACAGTCCCTGCTTATCCATTCTGAGATTTGGGGTTCTTTTTCCTGACAAAGTATGTCATTCATGTTTTATTTGAGAGTCCTGTTTGTTTCCCTTTTATTTAGTCCTGTATTAAATTTGCGGAGGAAAAAGAAAACTTAGATCTCGGTATGTACCCTCACAAAAGGGCTGAGTGACCTTCCAGAGCTTTTAAATGTAAAAGAAAGAGTGATAGAATTAAGAATGAAGTCTGATACGATTTAGAGGCTTTCTAAAGGAGAAAATGCATCTTCTGTCCAGTGGGACACTACAGAATTAAGACAAGTATAAAACCTCATTGTGTGGCCTCTGTAATCACTTGTTTATGTGCTGTTCCTGTTGCCAAGTAGGCAGTTCTTCCTCAGTTATGAACGACAGAACACCTTGTTCTCTCTGTTCCACCAGCATTGTACCCACATGCTCATTTGCATTCCTAGATATTCATTATCATTTACAAAACAAAAAAAAGATTTCTGGTCTGCACAGTAAGTTTTCATAAACACAAACAAAAAACAGTCAAGGCTGTCAAAATTCATTATTTTGGCAATGTGCCACACTAAATGCTGAAGGAAAAAGTAAGGAATTAATCTGTCCATCAAGGAGACAATAATAATAATGAGAAATCAGAACTTTCTGAAATATTTAACATTCTTATGAGGAACTAGAAACAAGATATATAAGTTTCTGTGATCTCAATAATGGAACCTCCATTCTTTTACTGAGTTACTTTGGAGATCAATTTTGAACAGCCAGTTCAAATGAACAAAGGCAACAGGTAAATATTCAGTTATGGAAATATTTTTACTCATAGAAGTGATGGTTCCAAAGCACATTTTTCACTTATAAGCCTTTTCTTTCCCAATGTCGTGGTTTGACCCTGGCTGGATGCCAGAGACCCACGCCAACTTCTCCTGAAGGAGAAAACTAAAAAAAACAAACTGGAAAATAAAACTGGAAAATAAAATAAAACTGGTCACAGGCAAAAGAAGCAAGGCAAAACTATAAATAAAGAACATAAAGGGGTTATTTTCTAACTAACAAGCTCAGAACTGCAAGGGAAGCATCATTTAGAAGGCAACCTTTCTCCCCCCACCCCTCCTTCTCTTACAATAGATGTAATATTCCCTTTTCCACCAGGAGAAAAAGGGGGAACATAGGGTAGGGGTAAACCAGGCCGGTTGGTATTTCTGACCAGATTCAGGGTAGGAACCATCTCTCTGCCCTTCCATAAAGTTCTCTCTCTCTCACAAGAGGGAAAGGTCTTTCATGACCCCTCCCAAGTGAGATCTCGACCTGAGGACGACAGTTCTTCTGAAAAATTCTCTGTTGTCCAGAAGTCACAGCCAGGATTGCAGCTTTTAAGTACTGGCTTTTCTGCTTCATAATGAGCCCATCCCAAAAGTACACAGATACTATAACAATGCCCAAAAAAAGTCTGTCCAGGGATTTCTGCGGAGCTCTCAGCTAGCTCCAGGTTTCTGTCTCTGGGCTCCAACACATCAGCAGTGTTGTCCAGTTTTTACCTCTCCATCTTCAGTCTTAATGCTTAGACGGATTCTGCGGTCCTGGTTCTCTCTCTTTGGTCCATAGGTTTCACCATGGTCAGTCCAATTCACAAGCAGCAGCGGGATGCCTGGAAGAACATCTCTACCCCTTCTCTCGTGGGCCTGGGGGCCTTCAAATCTCTCAGCCTCCCGACGCAGGTTCTGAGCTGGCACGCTACATCTTACTACTGAACTTTTTTTTTTCTCTCCCAAGTATGTTATTCGGCAGAGACGCCTTTATCTCTACTCTATAACCTTGAAGGCCCTGGCAGCACGGAGAGCTCAGGCAAGAACTGAGCTGTTAACCCCCTCGCTACCAGAGCAGCAGAAAAACCCCTAAACCATAACACCCTCTTAACATTTTTAATTACCTTCCTTCTGAAGAAACTGCAGCATAGGTAGGGCTGCCTTTCCTCAGTCCAGAGATTGCTGTGTTTGAGGATCAGTCAGGTAATGTCTTTACATAATCTGTACATTAGGTGGTCATGCTCTGCCAAACCCCATCTGACAGAAGGCTGGACTCTTCTCTCTTCATATTTTATGAACCTCTGCCCATGCTCCTGAGGATACTTCGGTGAAACATAAATATTTATCATACTACAGTGATCCCATGTATTCGCGGCTCGCATATCCACGTATTCAATTAATCACAGTTGGATTTTCAGTGAGCTGTGAGACCGCACACGTGCGCAGAATGTCCCAGACCCTGGATTTCATGGCCAGGAAGCACCAAAGGGCGCTTCCTCCACTTTAAAGAGGTGCTACAGTGTGAGCCACACTCCCAGAACCACCCCTTCAGACCTTATTAGTGGAGGGTGCGTGACTACAGGGGGGGAGTAGTAGAATATTCATGGCTACGGTATCTTCACGGATTTCATAACTCGTGGGACCTGTCCAGACCCGACCCCCAGCGAATTCCGAGGGATCACTGTATCAAGAACATTCCCCATTTTCCCTGCCTCCTTTGTCTTCACCCTGCAAACACAGTGTTGCACAGTGTGACTGGCCATGGTTATACACCCTATTCACTCCACTAACTCAAGCTTTGCTTTCAACTCCGACTTTTAATGAGACAGCTTCTCCTGGGAGGTATCTTGCCAGTTGTAACTATTAACCACCAGTGCTGCATAAAAACTCTAAGCTTGAAAGAGAACTTTTTCTTTTATGACTATTTATTTAATCTGTTATTCTACCTAGCACACATAGTAATATTTTTCACAGTTGGATAACATAAGAGATGGAAGCAATTTGACCTGACAGTTCTCAAATGAAACACTCTTCTAACAGACCCAGTGGCCCCGAGCTCGCCTTCTCCCTGTAAACAGTCCTGTTATCTCCCAGATAATGAGGTCTCACCCAATGGTGCCAGAGTTGCACCGTAACTGGCTTTATAGAGCAGAGTTCCATAAAAAAAAAAAAATCCAGCTGGGTAACAGAACTTGGTACCTTTATAGGCACTCAATCATCTTATCCCTTAGGGTTTGTTTTCTTGATAGGATTTTACGGGGCTTGGCAGCTTTTAAGTCTTCTGTCTTACAGAGATGCTAATGAAACCTGGTTCAAATAAACAAATACCAAGGCAAGAAAGAGCTTCCAGTTTAACTGCTCAGGCAGTGCAATGGCTTGTGGAAGGGCAGGGTGCAAAGTGTGGGTTGTGAGGAAGAGACAGCCACCAGGACAAGTGATACTTTGGGAGCAAACATTGAGCCATTGCTGATTATATGGGCCAGTAACATAAAGACTCGTGGAATGGGAAGCAGGGATAGGGACAGGAGAGTTGTATGACATAAGGAACACAGTAAACAAATTGCAAGTTGGTTAAGATCTGCTGCTGAATGATTTATAGGACTTCTAGTGATTTACAGTCGTATGTCAGGCAGTAACCAGTGGGTGGTATAGGAGCCAGCTCTAATTGGCTAGCAGATAACAATAAGCCATAAATATATGCTTAGGGTTAACTCAGTAAAACAGAAATGTTCTGTGGTATCTGGTGGCTTAGCATTTAGTAATGAGACTGTAAATTTAAAATCAATTTTATGTAATTTATTATCTGATGCAGATGAAGTCACTAAAGAACACAAAAGTCTCCATTTCAGAAATGAGCTAAATAGCCCATAATAGAAAATATCTGATTCCATGTGTCATTCCCGCTGTCAAGGAGACTAAATACCACAGCTTCATATAGCAGGTGGCATATCTGGGGGGTACTGCCATTAAAAAAGGAGGAGCACAAGGATTGGTCTTCCTTGAGGGTTCACTGTATCACCTGGGCCCAACCTGTGCTTTAGGCTACTCCGTCTCTAGAGCTGGAACAACAATGCCTGTACTTTTCAGATTCCCCATAAAACATAAGTGTACATCTTACATCTTACGCCTGACGAATTCACCTTAGGCTGACTTCCTTGTTCTGCCTCTGAGATTGGGAGCACAGGAACTAACTCTCCCCTGCCATCACAGACCCAGCACAGGGCTGGGGAAGGGAACCCAAAAGCTTCCCAGGATTTCAGCTACATGTGGGCAATCACAACCCTAATTTCCTGCCTGTGGTTTGCCAGTTCCCTTTGCTCTGGTATGCAGAGACCAGCTTCCTAAGCAGCCTCAGCCAAGGTCTCTCCTTGTTCCTGCCATTCCAGTGTGCACATGGTCCAGCAGGCATCAGGATTGTTCTCATCCACCCGGAAATTGCGAACACAAGTCCTCTAGTTTGGGAGATGAGGTGAAAGACACATGTCCATGCTAAGCTCTGCAAATTGATTCTGAGAGGAGCTCATTGAGGATTGCTGGTCAAAGCCAATGTTTTCAGTCTATAATTCTACTTCCCCGTTCAGTTTTGTCACCCACAGGAGCTGTGGTTGCCCCATTCCTGGAAGTGTCCAAGACCAGGTTGGACGGGGCTTGGAGCAACCTGGGATAGTGGAAGGTGTCCCTGGCCATGGCAGGGGACTGGAATGGTGGGATGGTCTTTAAGGTCCCTTCCAGCCCAAATCAGTCTGTGACCCTATGATGAACTATTCTAATTCTGATTCAGCTTCTGAAACCATTTTCTGGCTCTGGAAATTTCTCTTAGTATCATATATTCTGTCACCTAAAGCTAAGGAAAGATTTTAATGTAAAGCTGTTCTTTTTTAATGCCACTGGCCTCACAAGGTCTCACAAAACTTTATAATCTGCCTTACAACTTTTTTTCCTGCACTGTTATCTTGTGCTTCTTCATTTTTCTTTCCCTGCCACTATCACAAATGGTGGGGTTTATTCCTGCTGCCTCACGGCGCACTCCAGTCTATCTAAGATGCTGCTGCTTCTTGCCACGGGTAATAAAGAAAAAGCTGGTTAATGTCAGTGCTGCACTGATGTTTTTAACTGAATGCTGGCTCAGAAAGGAAACTAAAAACTTCATAGTGAAATGTCCCTTCTACAGAAATACCCAAGCTGGATCATGTCTCAAATGTCTGCCTTTTAATAATAATTCAGCTGCTTGAGTGTTGAACTGAAAAATAGCTGTAAGGAGCATGGTTTCATCCAAGTTTCATGATGTGAACAACAACATCTCAGCAAAAGCCATCATATTTAAAAATATGAGCAGGGGTATACAGTGAAGAACAGTGAAAAGCCTTTGAGAAAGATGTCATAAATATTCATTACGATAAAAAGATAAATTTGTCTTGCATTGTTCATTGCTCCTAGCAATGCCTCTCTCAAAATTATTAACTTTTAGTTAAAATAAATGTCTGACTGTCAGACATTCGTGGGCAATAGGTAGGCAGAAACAGCTTATTTTTTATTATATATTTAAGAATAAGGACGTAAAAGGGATGTTTTGAAAGAAACAAAGATAGTCCTAAAAATTTTATTAATATTTTTGGGTTTCAAAATCTTCCAAAGAATTGTAGAACTGTTAGTCTGAGTAACAGAACCAGACACATCTGGCATAGATGATCCAAGCAAATGCCACCTTTTGCTCATCTTCAGACATATTTCTATCTGGAACCATACTGTGCTCATGAATATATGGCTGGTAAAAGAAATTGGGATGCATGGACATGACATTTTAGTGCATGAACTTACTGATCAGAGCAGCAAGAATATGGGGTTTGTCATATTTTCTAATGCAAATGGTGAGATTGCAGCAAAATGCTTCTACCTCATGAATTCAGGATCAGAGCCGAAATCACTTTCCTGTGCTCCTGCTGTTGATTTTGAATCAAATGTATTATTTACTCACCCAGTGGTTTGGCCCAGTTGCTACGAATCCAAAAAAATCCAATTTGCTACAACAAAGTAAAAAACCTTAAGAACTCGTGAAAAGTGTGGTTTGTTTTTCCTTGACCATCTTGCCACGGTGAACATTCCAGAAGCATCCCTGCCATTAAGGTCTGGCTCTCTCTCTCAAAGCACATCCCATTCCTGCCACTGCAAGAATCTGAGTGCCTGTGCATTTACTGTGTGGTGAATGTGCACTCTGCTAATTAAATACTAAGTGTTTCTTTTCAGAGATTAAAAATAACTATGTTTTTTGCATCTGACATAGCATTCTGTTAAAATGGAAATTAGCCACCAGCTTCAATTCTAACCAAGTTTTGCCACGTGTTTTGCCCTTCATACCTGACTATATATGTCTTGTGCTCAAATTACTCGATAAAAAACTGGGACAACTTCTTTTTTTGGTGCACGAGAACTAGAATATGACTCCAGAGCGATCATATTCCTGTAAAAACCTGTCTGCAAGAGGAGGGTGCCTTGTGGTTTATTACTAAATATTTCAAACCTGGCTCTTCTTCCAACGAGCCACATCAAGGCTTTGCTCACAAGCCATCAAGGTACTACACGTTGGCTGGGACCACTGTGTGCTGGGGAGCAGCCCCACAAGAGGAGAGGAGTCTAGATTCTTGAGAGAAGGAGAATTCCAAATCCATTGTTCAAATATGAGCTAAACCAACACATGATGTGTCTGCTGAAGAAACAGTCTTTACTTTCTGCTGCTGGTATTTGGTACATTTGAGTTGGTGTTTCCTGGCCAAGAGTGAATATCTGACACTGTTTTCTACCCTGAGAAACTGCATAGCCCACTACTGGAATAAAACAAAATTCCCTTGCATAAGTGCAGCTCTTCTGAAGCTCCTAAGGGAGAGAAGGGTACCAGTACACAAGTAGAGGACAAAGTAGTCGTCTCTCTTACGAGTAAGTTGGACACTGGAGCCAGAGATGTTTCATTAAACTGGTCTGTAAGTCACTTCACTGTGTAGTTTCCGTGGCTGTGTATGTGTTTTCTCTGCTTGTAAAGCTTTGCCCTCAGCTTTTTACCACCCAGGCACATGGCACATCCCAAAGAAGTTACACCCAGTTTGTTTGTCTTTTAACAAAAACTCTGCTGGGTGCACAGTGACAGTGCTCAGGTCTGAACAGAAAGAGCCTCTACTTGGCTGATGCCACAAGGGAAGGGCAAGTTTGGATTTACTTGCAGGTTCACTGTCATCTTCAGAAGATCACACTGGGCTGGCAGACTGCTTCAGCTCACAGCAGTTATTGTTACTAGCTCATTCGCCCACCCATTTAATTACCAGGGTACTGCTGAAATCTTCCAGAACAGCGAAAAGCAACTTTCAAGACACCATTTTTTCAACTTGTGTTTTAAGGGATGTCCTGATTCACAGGGAATACCTAATATTGTTCCCAATCCTGCTCCTTATATAACCTCTGTACTTTGAATGATGACAAAGACAATGCTTACATACTGTCATGCTCCCTCTGGGAATTCCATTTACATCTTGAAAACAAGAACAACAATGTTGAGTCATTTATTGTTGAGTAGAAAATCATGTAAACTAACTTATTGTTTTTGTATTTTAAAAGGTTGCCAAAGCACTTTGAAGTAGGAGAGACACACTGAAACTTGAAAAAACATACTTTTTTCCAGGCAGACTATAACTTTACAGGGTATTTATGAAGGATTTCTGTGCCACTGAAAATAAAATTTAAAAAACCTCAAAGTAAATAATGGCCTGAAGAATCCCCTTGAAAAGGATGTTTTATACCTGATTTAAAGTGACATGAGATCTGTAGGCTTAGTGAGTTTCCCAGAAAATTATGTACTTTGCAAGTTGCTTTATTTTTGTTCCACTCAGCTTGGCACTTTTTCGAGATTGTTTCTGTGTGCAGGCACTAATCCAACCTATAGCAACACCACAGCACAGAAAACAGAGGGCGTGTTTCTTTTCTTAAGGAAATGGTACATATATTCAAAAGGAGCAGGAGCTGGTTAGTCTTTAGAAAAATAAGCATTGCTGTGATTAATGATCTTCCGTACTTGGAGAGCATATAAAGACTGATTTTCTCTGAAACCTCAAATAAAAAGCAAGATCAGATAATTTTATTATTAACATAGGTTCTTGTATTTGTCTGCACAGTCCTGCTGTGGTAAACTACAGCTCCTTTTGGGATTCTTAAATCACAGAAAGGGAACTAAGGAAGTAGAACTTAGAGGAAATAAACCCATGCTGAAAATCCTTCTGGATTCTGCTGAACTCAGAGGTGACCCTGACTTATATAAAAGGAAGGAAATTGCCTTAGGCTCCTATTCTAACTTGCACTGGAGGAATCTCCAAAGGCTTGGAGTTTTCACTTTGACTGAATAAACACATATTGACATGCAGGGCACCATCTTTTGCACCCGCCAAAATGTACTGGAAATCCTGTGAAGACAGGTTTTTTGGCAAAAGTCAGTATTTATTAGACATGACCAGACCTAAAAAGTGCAGATTTGCAGAAACATCAAAAAGGAGAGGACACATTTTGAATCTGAAAAAAACCGATTGGCTTGTTGCCTTTTGAGATGATTTAGATTGGTTTGTTTTTCACAGTGTTAGTCTGAGTATTTTTAAATTTCTAAACAAGTCTAGCAGTCTCCCAAAACTTGCTCATATTGTCATTCCCAAGGAGTTTATTCCTCCACACTTGGCTCTAAACAAGCACAGAAGGAACAATATGAAATCGATCCCTAGCTCGGCATTGAAAAATAAAAGAGAGACTTTCACAATCATCATTTAAAAGTAGTTCCTTGGGAAAATTCACAGTAGGAATGTGCAGAATGTCAAGCAGTTGCTGGGCATTTAGGGATTGGGGAGAAATGAGTTTCCTCACCAGGAGGATTGGAAGAGCAGAGTTGGGCTCCTTGAAGCAAGGGGGTGTTGAGGTAGATTTTTAGAGAATTTCACCTTATCCGTGTGACTGATGCACTCAGGGAATGTGCTGTGCTTTGTCATATAATGCCACTAACACAGCACAGCCCTGGTTTATCCTGTGCCTTTAAAGAACTAACCGAGATAAGTCACTCAGTGCTTGCGGTGACTTTCTGTTGTTGTTGTTATTGTTTTAGGAGTGAAAACATTTGTGAACACTCTTGTATATACAATTCCAGGGTCTGAATCACTACAGCATTTGTCTGGGTTTATTTTGGCACCAGTTTAAATGTTCTGGTCTACAGCATTTGTTTATTTGCTTAACTCTTGTCCTAAACTTCCAAAAGAAACCACCAATTTCCATTCAGTCACTCAGTCACTCTTCTGAAAGCCAACACCACTGGGGATTTGGGGAATATGTTAACAGTGAAAATCTCCATGTTTGAATGGATTTCTTTTAATTCTTGTTGTCATCCCACTGTGACAACCCATCTCACAGGCTGAGAATCCAAAGCCAGGCAGAATTTTGCAGTGGAACATCCTACACTCTCTACTGTAGTGGAGTCCTTGAGAGGAGACAAAGATGGTTTTTCCAAACCCAGAAAGATTTATTAAAAATTCAAATAGAAGTGATGTTAAATAGATCTTGGATGTAAACTTGAGAGAAACAATAATAATTCATACACAAGTCTCTCTTCTGCATGGACCAAAAACTGGAAGCTCAGAGGCAATGCCCCACTTCCCTACAGTATTGCAGAGCTGTAGCTGCTCAAGTGTTGCAGTGCTCCTGGTTTTGCAAGGAAGCCAAGAGATGTTTGCTGAAATCCAGAGAGTGATTGTTATGTTCCAGAATTCCCAGGGAATTGATCTTTGGTGGATATCATACACCATCTTGCACAAAAGATGTACAAAAGTGGCATTTCTTCTTTCTCTGGCATTACCAGCACCTGTTGCTACTTTTCTTCAGGCCAGCTTTACTGGTTTCGAGTTCAATTTCCTTCCTAGTGCATGTCTGGGGAAGTTCTGCCTCAGGGAAAAGCAAAATTCTTCCTTGCTATTGCTCGTGATGCTGGCAAACATCTGTTTTATGTGCTGTTCTATACCCTGCTCTACAATCTGAGCTTATTTGACACTCAAAAGTATTTTCTTCAGAATGCATCTGAAGAGCTGCTGATCATTTTTATCTTTTCTTTACCACAATTTTACTTGAAGCCATTTGTAATTTCTCCAGCAAGAGAGGAAAATCTGATGCTATGGTTCTCATCCCTGAAGTCAAGCTTGTGTCAGCCTTTCCATTATATAAACCCTTATTTTGAAGTGTTTCAAATTCAGCTATAAAAATTCACTCTACACTGGAAACTGGCAAATTAAGTCTTTGCATGGAATGTTTCTTTCAATAATTTTTTTTAAACCTGCATTCAATTGCCTTTATGTTTCTTAAGTCCTTGAAAGACCTGCCAGGCTACACTTAGAATGCTCTTGCTATGCTTCCAAGATCAATTTTCAGAGATGATGAGTGCTTTTATCTCTCAATTTGCTGAAATTGCTCAACTTCAGGTTTTTAATGTTTCTCTAAAATATTTTGTTCTGCAAGTTTTTATTTTTATTGTGTTGATCTTCTCACAGCAATTTAGAAAATGCTTTCCTTCCTCTTAGTTGCATATTTACATTAAGAATGTACATTAACATCTTGTTCGCTTCTATTCCTGTGCTCTTTTTCAATCTAAAAAAAATAAGATTCTTTGTGTTGTGGTGTTCTACCTATGGCCATTAATTCCTACGAGAAAGTGAGACAGGAATGGTTTAACTTTTGTATTTTGTGACTTTTGTATTTTTACTCTGAAGAGCTCTCACCGCAGCCTTGTCTACTGCCAGATTTTACCCTGTAATTCCTTCCCCAGGCAAATGTGAAGGACAGGACAGGTAATGTGTTAAGGTACTGTTGTTCTGGACATTGTTGTTCTGGAAGATCAAAAATCAATGTAGGTCAGCTATTGAGGGAGGTTTTACTCTGTTGTCAGGCAGAAAAATCACTGAGGATTAATGTGGAAGCGCGGGGAACTTCCAGGTGAATTGTGATCACTGATTGAAATATATATGGTGTATATTCTTCTGCATTGGATTTCTGCATTGGTTAGTGATGTCACGGCTTGAAACATTCTCAAAACACGACCTTTATTTTACTTTGTTTTCTGTACCTGAAGTTGGCATCGTCATGTTAAGTGGAGGAACTGTTTTACACAGAAAGACACGGAATGACTTGTAAAGGAAGGAAATAAACCATGAAATTACCCCTGCAAATGGGCCAAATGCCAGAGGAGCATAGATTGCAGTTCAATGAGCATTTAAGCATGTGCTGAAGTTTATCCCTTTCCACCAAAAGGACTTACAAGGGCTTAACTTTAAGTATGTGCTTCCAACCCATAGAAATGACATGGTGCGGTGCTCTGGGGAGTGCAAACTACTCAAAGCCAGAGTTGGGGCAACTGGCAGAGATTGTATTTTGCAAGATCAGTACATGCATATTACTATAGAAGGGAGGAATGTAATCTATAATAATGCAGGTATGTATTTACTGTCCCCCTAGATTTCCTCTTTGGTGTACTGTCACCTTCATACTATAACTGGGTTTAATGACAAAACCTGAAATCCTTCATGCTCCCAGAGATTTCAGTCTTTCCTCATCTCTTTGCTGTGGTTGTTTATTTAAAGAAAACTTCTCCTGAAATCACAGAATTACAGCATGGCTTTGATAATGCATCAGTTTTTGTTTGAAAACTCACTTGGCCCTGAACTTTGGGTACTTTTGACCTGACAAAATACTCCAAATAATTGGATTTAGATTCTTCACAGGGAACAACCTCTCTCTGTGTCAGTATAGCTATAGGGTTTTCATGTTATTATGAATATCAGTGATAAAACCTCACTTCAACATTGAAAACTCTTATTTTTCCTTCAGTACAATGCTAATATTAGCCTTGAAGTTTCATATTTCTTTTGCTAATCCGCATCTTCTCCCTGGCAATAACCCCATGTTCTACTGTACTTCAAACAATTTGGCAACTAAACGAGCGTTTGAAGCTGATTTAATTACATTAGCATGAGATGCCAATTAGATATTTGTAGGAGGATTTTGCTGGATGCTATTTCTTGGATAGCTGAACAAGGCCCTGTGGCCCTGGGTTACTCAGTGCCTGCCAGACGGACACTGATGTAAACTGAACCCCTTTCTGCAGCCACTCCACACATAAAGTAAACAGTGGATGAGCTTCAATTCAAATGGCCTCTTACTGTAACCATTAAAAAAGATAAATTCCCAAGGAATGTTCTGATTTGGTTGTGTTTTGCCTTCATTTTTATATGAAGCCTTGGCAGATTGACCAATTTTCAGGATGAAAATTGGATAACTTACAGCAAAGGACGGGAAGCTAGTTTGCTTAAAATCTCTTCCAGCTATTCATTCAGCAACAATATATCAAAAACTATGTTTATCCAAGTTAGACAGAGATAATGAGCAAGGCCAAGATGAAGGCCAAGATGATGGATTTCCTACTTGATTTCTCATTCTTATGCAATGAGTTTCAAGAATGAGATTGAAAGTTTGGTGTAACATCTATTCAGACTGTCAAATGATAATGCTCTGATCCAAATAATGGCTTTTCTCCTACTAATTCCCACTAAAAACCACTCTACAACCCTAAGGGCTAAAGAATATTAGACAGAATTTCCAAATTTGACTTTTATAAGGCTGGTTATGAGTTTCACAGACTATCTGTGGGATTTATGAAATCTTTCACCTCAGGCAATCGTGATACTGTTAGTGAAGTAAGTCAGGGCAGCCTCTCTGTAGCTTCAATATATTGATAGAGTAGTTCAATTTTAAATATTGATATGGCTCTGAAGGTGCTTGGAGTCATACTAAAATTAATGAATTAGCATTTTGGCAATTAGCATGAAGCCTGTGGAAGGACAAGACCTTTAAGTTCTGCGTTGGGTGCTGCTGCTGTTGCTCTTTGGTCATGGAAAGTTTGTCTTTGGAATTCTGTGCTGCAAAAGGCACAAACCAGAGCAAGAGGAGCTTGTATAAATAGTGACAGCTTTTGTGGGTCCTTGGCTCTATTGGCAGTTGAAGGAAGAGTTCCTCATCCCTGATCTTTTGGCAATATCCTGCAAAGAGCCACACTATTGTATTGCAGGGTCTGTTGCTATGGAAACAATAATATTTTTAGTATGCCTTTCAGCTGCAAATCTCCACATTTCTAATGAGTGCTGCCGGAGCTGCACAGCACCTGTGGGGCAGCTCAGCCTCTGAAGAGGGAGTGATAAGACAGCCAGGGCTGAGTGCCTTCCCTAAATCCACAGGAAACACTCCCCTTGGAGCACAGTCCTTGTCTTTTGGCTCCAGTCCCTGATGTGACTGCTCTTGTAAGCACCTTTTCCCCATGAATGTGAGCTAATGCACAATTCAGTGGGACACTTCACAGATGAAAAGATGAGTTGCATCTAAGTAACAATGTCTTTTATTGCTCTTCACTTGATCTTTTAAAATAAAGTTAAATGAAGGCGGTTTTGTCTGTATTGACCATTTCTGTTTACAGAAATGTGAAAACAGGAAGTTTTCTAATGGGAGAAAAGACATCCTTCAAGGTATGTGATTATTGGATTGGTACTGTTCCCTCAGAGTAATTTCATCTGTGTTGATAAATCTCCTCTTGCTTGCCAGTTCTAGTTCTAATCCAGTGCATGTAATTAGTGCTTGCACAACCCCCTGTTTCCCGCAGTTCTTGATTCCCTGTGTGCAGCGCCTAGTGTTTTTGGAAGGGTCAGGATGCAGCACAATCCCTGCTAATGTGCAATTCCATCACCAGCTGCTGTAGATCATGTAGACCAACATATCTTATTTGAGAACAGCCTAACCAAAGCAAGGCTCACATGATACCTGGCTGTGAAACCTGTGGTGATGTTATTTGTTGTTATTGTCAGATGGTACCACATTTAATTTTTAAACCAAATACCTGCCATACTACCTTAATTCCTCTTCCCAAAAAGAGCTGCTTAGATTTTCTCAAAAACTAGGAATAAGTTTACTATAGAGGTCACTTTATGCCCTTATAAAAATGATTCCTGAAAACACCCCCAAAACTCCAAGCCTGTTGGCAGCTCAGGGGGTAAAATGAATCCAAAACATAGTAAGAACCACTTCCAAAGCAGGACTGTGGCTGGAACCCAAGGAATCTGTCAGCTCTTCTGCAGTGATGGGACTGTTCTCCCAGCACTGACTTGAAACAGAAAATTGCGGGGATACTAAGGGCTGGGAAAGTGATAATTTTATCTGGAATGTCATGGCCAAATTCTGAGGACAGCATGTAGATGTCTGTAGAGGGAGGAAAAAAGACCTCACTTCAGAATGACCTCATCCAGAACAAATCCGAGTGCCATATGTTCCTTTGGCCTGCACTTGATACCATGAAGACTGTAAGATTCACGCAAGGAGGAGAAGGGGGGGTGGCTTCTCTTTCTCAGAGGAAGAAACATATAATGAAGTAGCTGTAAATCTGTGTCTTGGTTTGTTCACACTGATTTTAGTCTGCTCCAGAGGTTTCCTGAGATGTAAAACATAATTTTAGCTGGAAAAATGTGCATATCCTATAGTAACAATATCTTACTGTTCTCCCTCTGCCAACCACAGCCATCTCACATACAGCGAGAAAAGAGCAAGGCAGATTTGCCCTTCTATAAGCCTGGAAAACAGTGGCAAAACAAATTAGAGATCCCACAGTACTGGGAGATTTGGTTAAAGTTTTTCCACTGATTTTGCAATCACCTTTAATGAGTTATAGGAATATAATTTGTGATGTAATTTTTTCCCCTTTGAGTTTAAATCCAACTGCTATGAAAACAATAAGTGGAATACAAATTCGGTTCCAAAATACGTCCTCTTCTAATAAGGGAAAGGTGTCTGTTCCCATTCCCTATTTAAACTGAAATATCTTATTCAGAAGCAGTGCTGCTGAGGGGCTTTCACTCAGAGCACATCAACACTTAATTAAATTACGGTGCTATCTGAGGGAGGAGGTGCAGCAATTCCAGTGGCTGACAGCTGGATTTACACACGCGGACTTCTCAGAGCTCAGCCCCTGCTTTCACAGTGCCCAGAGTCTGGCAGCACTTGGATTTCATGGCACCGTGCCCCAGCTCTTGCAGCTTGTGCCAGCGTAGTCCCATTTACCTGCGGGCTCTTTTCGTGTGATACAGCTGGGCCAATGGGGTTTACAATCCATGTTGTCCTTCCACAGAAAATTCCCTGAGACAATTGGCAGCACAGCCTTTTGAACTGCCACAGGGAAGGTGCCTGGAATCCCAAGTCCAAAGCGAGTGCCAGGAGGAAAGCTGGGAGGTGTTGCCAAACCCTGGGGCTCCACATGCTGTAAATGGGACGGTGCCAGTTCACCGGGGCAGGTTGGATACCACGTTCTCTTGCTGAACTTGGCTGTCATTGTTCTTTCAAAGAAACCAGTCCACAATACAAACACTGTTCTCTATCTCAGGATGTGCCAAGGCTTGCCTTCGTGGAGTAGCTGAATGTTTTCTTTGAATTTACTGCTTCATTTCCTTTGCTCCTTACCACTTCTTTATCTTTTTTTTTTTTAATTTTCCACTTCTTCCTCCGTGTTAAAGTCTCAGTATTCTTACCTTGGGAAACATTTTTGTTGACTTTTATTTTTTAAAAGGTTTTGGTATTTCATTGAGAAACACAAATTCATAATATATAGAGTTTTCTCTATCTTGTTTTGGAAATTGTTTTAGCATAGGAAAGGTGCAATTAGAACCTAATTAATACATTTTAAAAATAATAGCATCTCTGGTTATTTTTAATAGGATTTCTGAATGCACTCTTTTTATCCTCAGAGAGTAAAACATATTAAAATTCTTGTCATTTTTTTTGTATAAAAGATTCCTCTGAAACACTCTAACAATTTGGACAAGCAACCAGATCTGTGCTTTGCGTTCTTTCCATCAATTCCCTTCTCAGTCCCTAGTGAAAAATACCACCCTGCTTCCTCAGCAATTCCAGGTCATGTTAAAGCAGTGTAGTAATACAGAATCTGCATATGTGTTCTCACCCCTGCACATCTCACACCCATTTCCAGGTGGTCTGGAATGAAAGAAATCCAGAGAGGAACGCCTCAAATGCTGCTTTGCAAAGTAAGAGCCTTCATTTATTCAGCCTAATAAGGTTTTCCATAACGTAGATTGTATGGATGTACTTTGTGTCATGTCTTTAGTAGCTTCTCTTCCTCACAAATTTTATCATACATCAACAGGTAGAGGCCCAGACTTCCTTATTGTTCATGGGGAAATTAATTGTGCTGGTGTGAAGGGACTGCTGTAAAGAATTTCTGTTCCAAAACTCCTTTTCCAGTAGTCTCCTTCCTTACACATCCTTCAAAACTTCCATTTGAGCCCACTCATGGGCTCATCACAGAATGTGATGGGCAGAACTACCCAGTTTCTTCCCTTTCCTTTTCTTTTTTTCTTGGTGAGCATTATTAAATTCACAGGTTCACAGGTTATTCTGAGTTGGAAGGGACACACAGGATGATCTAGCCCAACTCCCAAGCAAACGCCCACCCAGGGATCAGGACCACAAGCGTGGAACCACAGGCACCACACTCCATCCATCCAAGCCTCCCACCAACTAGACCAGGTCACTGAGCTCCTCATCGAGTCTTCTCTTAAACATCTCCAGGGATGGCGACTCCACCACCTCCCTGGGCAGACCATTCCACTGAGAGATCACTCTCTCTGTGAAAAACCTCTTCCTAACATTCAGTCTAAACCTCCCCTGGCATAGCTTAAGGCCATTATTTCATAAATTCATTAAATTCATTAATTCATAAATTCATTAAAAGGAATGAGCAATTGAGTTGTAAGTGCCCAAGACCCTTTTTCCCAAATGGAAGTGGGGTTTCACTGCTCAGGAAGTACCCTGTAGATGCAGAATGGTGCCATGATTCTCTGCCTGTGTCAGAGTATTAGGGCAGCTCCAATCAAAAAGGAGGTGACCCTTCTTCAAAAAATCTCCTCTAGGTCAGGGATCCCTGTGCTGCAGTCCATCCACAGCAAACTGCAGGAATTTAGGATCCCTGTAACCTTCTGGGTCTCACACAGTGTATTAAATATACATTAAAAATGTGACACAGACGAGGTAATGTTCGTTCCACTTTTGCTTACCCTTGAACATGGAAAGCAATTCCTTGTGTTTCCAGCAGAATCCCCAAACAGTTTTTAACAATGGCAGTGCCAACCAGGACCACTAATTTTTTCTCTAGAGGCCCAGAAAACTCTGCAATTCTATATTCATTTACTAACTCATTTGGCAAGATAAAAAGTTCTCCCTGTTTCCAGAAATTGATCTGCATCTACTCAAACCTTACTTTCCTTTAGAATTGATCCTTATTTAGTCATTTAACTTGGGATTTTTTTTCCTTTGCCTTAATACTGTCTTACAGCATCTCAACATTCTAAAGGTTCTTTCATTAACACTGTATTTTCCATAAATTTTGTCTTGCTGCCAAGTTATTATTTTAGCCCATGAATATAACTTCTTCCTAGAAAAATTCTGCTTCTTTTTCCTTTATTTTTGGTTTACACCCCTGTTTGCCTTGTGTCACATTTTAGCCTTAGAACGGCTGCCAAATTTGCTCTTTCTTCTCAAATGATGCAACTAATTGCTTCCAACCATAATTTCATTCCTAAAATATTTTAAAACTAGGAAATACCTACAATTTCTTCCATGTTTGGGCGGGTTTAACAGCTCATGTGTGAACAGCATGATCCACATGGTGCCACTTACTTGTACTGTTGTAGTATCTAATGGCTGTCCATCACACCAGACATCTGTGCAGAGGGAATCCCTAGACCAAGGGTTGGAGAAAGTGTAACAGGATTTAAAAAAAAAAAAAAAAAAAAAAGGAGAAACATGCCTGCTTTCTAAAGTAAACCCCTCCCTTTGCACTTTTTTTTTTACATTCCTTGCCTTCTCACCTTTGCCAAATATGGTCTTCAAGCCCATTACTGTGTTTGGAAAAGTGGAGAGAGATCATGCTGAAAAGGTTTGGGGCTGCCAGAAAAGAGGATTACAAAGAAAAAGCTGATGATTTCCAATATTTATTTCTGCTGTGCTCTACAACTTTGCATCCATGAAGAAGCAGAGGAAAGTGTGACCTGGCCTGACCAACTGGCAGCACTAGTTGGATCTTTCCTAGTTGGATCTTCACTCCTGTTGCTTGCTTTCCTTTTTATCAAGCCATTTTCTGAAATATCTTCTCTGCTTAGCAAGGGCACTGTGGCTGGCACTAATTTCGGTGATTCAAAGGCAGATTCTGCAGTTTGTTGTTACCTCATATTGTTCTGTATTGTAAAGTGGCAGCTGGGGACCCATTCCTAACCAGTTGGCAGTTCTGTGGTTGACGCTGCAGAGGCACAATTTCCACTTCTGCCAAAAATCATGCGCATGTTTTACTTGCCTCATATGAGCAGTGGGACTGTTTATGATAGGAATTTCGGGTGGGAATGCAAATGTGAGCAGCAAATGTTACCCACAGCCAGCGTGGGGTAAAGCAGATCATGCAGTACACAGTTCTGGTTTATTGCACTCCCAGGTACCGTGAGGAGCCAGCAGGGAGAAGGTGTTTCCAAATGCCTGGAGGCAGCATTCACATACTGTGAAAATCCTGATTACACTGACAGACTTACCCCGGGGTTACATCTGTACTGAATTACACCAACTTGCTACATTTCTGCAAATCACAAATGTGTTTTCTGACTGCAGCAGTGTTTCTGCTTCCCTCTCTCTGCATGGGACACCAAAGAAGTTGCGCTGGTGGATTATATTCCATATAAGCTGTAATGGATTTCTTCCATGCCTGTAAGAATCCTGCAGAGCTTGCATGTATAGCACTTACAGCCTGTGTTCAGGATGACTTGTGATGGGTTTGCTGTGGCTGTTTTTTTCTGGTAGCGAGGGGGCCTGTGGAGGAGACTTTTCTTTGAGAAGTTGCTGGAAACCACCATCATAGCTGGCAGAGGTAATGCCAGCCAGCTGCACCCGCTGCTGGCCTAGGCCAGGTCAATCAGGAGAGATAGAGACGCCTCTGTGGTAACATAGTTAAGAAGGGGGAAAAAACACTACAGGAAGAAGAAGATGGCTGCCAGAGAAGAGCCGTGAGAAGATGTAACAGCAATGCAGGCACCAAGGCCAGGCCCGAAGGAGGGGGAGGAGGTGTTCCAGGCATCTCCCTGCAGCCTGTGGTGATGACCATGATGAAGCGCTGTTCCCTGCAGCCCATGGAATGGAGAGAACACAGGGATGCAGGAGATCCACCTGTAGCCCATGGAGAGGGAGCCTACACTGGAGTAGATGGATGCTGGAGGGAGGCTGCAGCCCCTTGGAGCCCACATAGGAGCAGGGTCCAAGGAGAGACGTGCGGCCCGTGGTGAGGAGAGTCCACGCTGGAGGCAGAACTGTACCTGGTAGGATCTGTGTCTTGGGATGAGACACATGCTGGGCAGCCAGTGCTCAAAGAACTGCAGCCTGAGGAGTGACCCACAGGCAGCAGAGTATGGAAGAGCTGTTGCCCCTAGGATTAGACTCATGCTGGGGAGAGTCATGAAAGACTTTCTCCCTATGGAAGGGGTCCCTATGGAATGCAGGGAAATGACATCCTGCCCTGAGCAGTGGCAGAGAAACACTGACTGCCAGATTTTCCCCTACTCCTGTCCACCCTTGTCTCCTGGAGAAAAAGGCAATGTGGTATCTGTTCTAAGAGACGGAGAGTTGGGGGAGAAGGTTGCCTTAAAGATGATACTTCTCACATTAAGCTCTGGTCTTGTTAGAAATAAATCCTTTATATCCCCACCTTGAAATGTTGTTTTACTTGTGACAGTAAAAGATTTCTAATAGTCCTTATTCCTGCCGTAGCAAAACCCTTCAGGTTTTTTTTTCATTTTCCTCTCTCCTTCTGTTTGTAGCGGGGGGGGGGAATGAAGTGAGAAAGTGGTTGTGGGTGAATCTCTGGCATCCAGCCAGAGTCAAACCACTACATAACTATAAAGCTGTTTGTCTTCGTGGAATTAGATATATCCATAAGGCGTTTTCCAGCTCAGCTATGCTGAGGCTATAAAGCAAATTCTGCTCTCATTACTCACTGCAGTAATTCCCAAATAACTAGGCAGACCAGGTAATATGTAGGTGTGTGGTGTGTCCCAGTCACAAACCAGGGGATGGACATAAAACACGGCGACTTCTTAGGAAATGCAGTAACAGAAATCAAATTGCTCAGGTTCACACTTGAGCAAGTGTGAGCCGGCTTCACACTTGCCTTTTCTCACATCGTCCTCTGAAGCTTTTCTTCCACTTCTAGTGTAAGAAGAAGTTAAGTTCATTTCTTAGACCCTATTTAGGCAGGTTCCCTAGTTTTTCACTTCACAATGCCTATTTGTTACTAAGAAGCAGTAATTTATATGCCTGCTTATTTTATTTGCCCTCTCTTTACAAAGAGAAGTATCAATGCTTAAAAGTGAGAATATGGGTGGGGGGTTTCACCTTCTGGCTGACGTTCATCTATCCTGACATTAAAAACTTCCCAGGGTGTAGTTCAGCCTGTAAAGTGCTGTACATAGTGCTCACAGTGTTTGGTGACCGTTACATGCATAGGAAATTTACTATTGGAAAATAAATCATCCTGAACTGGTTCCAAAAGTATTCAGCGTGTGTGTGTCTGTGTGTGTGTTTCTGCTTGGGTTATGCCTGGATTTTGTATCCATAAACTGGTGCTAAATTGCCATAGAAACAGCAATATTCGTACATAGCCTAAAATCGGTTCAGTATATGATACTGCAGCAATTTGCATCAGTGCTCTGCTACATTTGCTTCCTGGAGAAGTTCTAAAACATAGAAATGTGTCCTCAAGGAAATCTATTCGATCAGTGCAACAAAGAGAGGAGACAGATTGCTTGAAGCACAGTGTGTCATGCAGTGATTTCCAATGGGCTAATCATATTAATAGACAAAATGCTGGTGCCAGTTTTACTTTTACTAGTGAAGTTTTATTGAGTGCTACTGTCCCTAGCTGCTGCCCTTAACTTCAGATGATTGCTAAACCATCTACAGTTTGGAACTGGTTTTATAGTTCACCCTTCTTATAGGGGAACAGTTGGCAGAAAGAAAAATGATTAAATGCCAACACAAAAAGTGGAAAAAAGATCATAAATATAAACCCATAATATTGGTTTTCTTAAATCTGTGGTAAGGACCTCACTGGGTTCTACAAAATGCAGTCTCTGGATCTCTGAGGCTCCCCTGAGTGTTATGAAATTCAGCGGAATAACCTTGCACTCCATGAAATACGACTGGGAAAATCATCCTTCTAGTTGATCCTCTTCTAGAGTCAACGATAAATTGGGTAGGAGGGAGGTCCTTCTAAAATAGGCATCCTAACTGCTTTTCCTGTGCATGACGACAGAACTACATATTCCTAAAGTGAAATTGGCTGCAAACCAGATAAACAACATGGGAGAAAACATTCTGGGATCTCAGTTTTATGTTATTGCTGGACAAATCCTTTAAGGATCCTTTCCAACCCAAAGCCAAGCAGTCCGTGTCCCTACTACACTGCTTTCTATACCAGAGGGTTTTTAGGGTTGAATCTTAGCTGTCTCAGGCAAATTACAGAGTTCCAGGAGCCTGATTGGTGACCTAACGTCTCTTTGGAAGGTACAGAAATGACTCAGAGGGAACTTGTGAGGATAATTGGGTTTCCATCCATCCCAGTTAAAAAGTGACCTGACGGGGAGTTTAATCCATTTAAACAAGCCATCCTCCCTCAGGAGCCATTTTTCAGTGCATCCCTAAGCAGACACCTCTCTGTGTGTGGTATAATTGGAATTCTGTGGCAGCCAACAGATGAAGAGACAGTCCTGTAGTTGGGAAATCATTGGCGTTACCCATGCAAACCCTCACCAGCTGTAAGATAAGTGATATAAGAGTCTCCACCAACCATACATTACTTGTTTCTCTGAGTTAGATCCAAACTCACACACTTAAATCTTTCAACCCCCCAAACTTTACCCAAGGGACTCTTTTGCTGACTGTTCTGCTGTACATTGGAAACAGTGGACCAGGATCAAGGCTCAGTATCAAAGTCTGATCAGCACAATGCCTTCCACTTGAGAGTTACTACAGGATTAGTCATAAAACATGGAAAGGAACCAAGTTTCCTGTTCCATGTCTCCAAGCATACCCAAGTTACTGTATCCCTGGAATGAGGACCATGGGATATTTGTTTGGTGTATTTGAAACATGCCATTTAGGCACAGAACTGAGTATTTGATATTTATTGTTCATAAGTGCGAGAGCCATGCTCTAATTAAAGATGAGTCTGGTTTGCTCTACACTAAAAAAATGGAAGTGAATGTCTTCACCAGATCAGCTGAGCCCAGATAAGAGAGAAACAGGAGCTGGTTGCAAAGAAAGCTTTCTGAGAGAGACCTCCTAGGTTTTAGGCTCAGTGTTTCTGACACGGCAGGGAAATGCCTCCTCAAGTCCCATTTATACAGTTGCCAAGCCCGTCCTTAGTCGATGACAGCCTGCGCTTTAAGCAAATATAGGCCCCTTTGATCTCCAGAAGGTAACTTGTGTGATGTGCCTCTACCAGACCAGGATTTTTACACATGAGCTTGAGCTTCCAAATAACAGCTGTAAGAAGTAATTTTAATCTCTGAATTCTGCTGGTAAAACCAAAATACATTAATTAAATTCAATACATCAATTAAATTCAAATTAATTCAAAATTAAATTTATGGTTTACCTTTCTGAGCCGAGTCACAAGTCACTCAGTGAATTATGCAGCCTTTCCACTTCCTCCATGATTATTCTATTTTGCTCTCGTGTAAAATAGATATATTCATTTTTATATCAATGCTGGCTATCATATTTGGATTTTGCCTCTGATAAGTATTTCTATTAACAAAACTCCACAGAGAGAAATACAAACAGAGGGTGAAATACAGCTAAATACATATAATACAGCAGCTGGGCTGCTGGATTTAACAATTTTATCACCATCTGAAAATTACTTAGAGGCTTAAATCTGAGCATGAGAGGCAATAGAAACATGACTTGAGATTATTTGTGGCAAAAATATAGTGGTCATTGCTTTTTTTCTTAAAAAATTGATAATACAACACATTAAAAGAAATAAAAATTCAGAAGACATATAGGAGCTCCAATGTATTAAACAAAAATATTCTTAAAAATCCCATGAAAATTAGGTGCCTGACCCATGGTCTCAAGGCTTTGGTGATATTATAAAAGTCCATTAATACATTTATAATTGTTTACTTTAGAGACAATATTAGAAGGACTTTTCCACAAGGATAGAAAGACAGCTTGAATTTTAATCTCTTTTCTGAAAGCCAAAAGATGAATACTGCTTTAATAGGCTTATAAATACTCATTGCTACATGTGAGAAAAAAGGGCAACACATTCCTTCTTGATTCATATATTTCACAGTTCTATTGCACAAATTACACTTTATGTTTTTAATTTATGACAATCACAGTAGTGGAAGTTTAGACCATACATGTTACAGGGTCCAAACTTCTGAGTGTTTTTGGTAGCAGGAGTTCCTGCCCATATGGTGTAGGTGAAAGAACCTGTGGAACAAAGAGCATCCAAAATGAACAGAAACAACTATTGTTTTATCCATCTTTTATACATATAAAAAAAAATGTAACTTTTAACTGCTGCATGTGTTGACAGTCTCTATTTCACAGCATTTAGAAGGCCTGCCACTGAGAAAACTGAAGTAGTAAAATTCCCTCTAAGCTGTGGGAATTATTTTAGCAGCTGCAGAATCACAATGATACAGAGGCTTGTGTCATTGCAAGGGCTCCATCCACAGCTCCCCACTGAGAGGGCCATTTCCATGGATACCCAGCAATGCCAGTTCCACCTTTTTGTGGGCTAACCCACCATTGCTTAGTCAAGATGTGTTCCTCCTACCCGCAAGCACTGTGCTTCGTGTATCTGTAGCTGCACGCTCCACAGTGAGTTATTTTCCCCTGGATTGGGTTTGGGAAGGTCCCTGGAGCTGTCAGCACACCTCCACCTGCTCACACAGAGTGTTCATACAACATTCTCACCGCCTGCAGCCTGTGGCACCAGCACGGATGTTTATTGTGAACTCCTCTGAAACAAAACAGAAAGAGGAGCTGTGTGTTTTATCGTGAGCACTTCCAGAAGAAAAGGAAACACACGCAGACCTCTAACAACGCGTTCTTTGAACGCTCAGCCCCTGCCTTTTCCTGCACTGGGATAGGCATTTGCTTCCCTACGTAACCTGCAACGCCACAAAACACATTAGGCAGCATAAAAGTATTACTGTTCAGGGTCTGAAGAGATTTGTCCCTGGTGGAGCTGAGCTTAATGACACTGTCAGTAGTCCAGAGCTGGCAATGAAGGAGCTGCCCGGGTAATCCATCCCAAACGGGAAGGCGAGGAGACATGAGGTTTTCATTTCTGCCTGGTGAAGGAAACGCGAACCCACCTGGGAGAGCAGCTGGGTTTTATTGCAGAGCTGTGTCTGTCTGAAGTCCTCCTGCAGAAGCTAAGCCTTCTGTAGCACTGTCTGCTTGGGAAGGGGATGGAGGAATGAGCAATTGGGAGGACTGGTGGGTTCCGACATGAGGGAGCAGGATAGCAGAGTGTGCTGATGAATCTCAACTTTGTTATTGTAAAGCAAAGCTTTGCTTTGGTGATCTTCGAGTTTCCTTTTTCCCCCACAGCATTTGGTTACTGGTAATGTTTCACGAGATTTGTGTGTAATTGAAAAGACAGCCCGATGTGAGCCATTGAACATGCCTGACAGGAATTTGGAAGAGGGAATCGGTGGGGCTCCATCCACAAGCCCAGGACGATGCCGGGGTGGTTAATGCGAGCAGCAATTTGTGTGATATCACCAGAGCAGAACGCTGGAAAGGATCCTCAGAAAATTCCTGTTCCATGACGTTTTCACTGTGGGCAAGCAGGGGATGGTGTGTTTTCACAGGTCCTGGCAGCCGTCCAGGCCCAGCTGGAATCCTGTCCAACACGGGGAGCTGCTGACTTTGGGAATGCTCACAAATTCCCAGAGGAAGCGAGAGAAACCCTGTTCCTGCGGAATCCGGGCTCATTGTTATTACTTACACTGTAACAGTACCCCCAGGCTCTGATTTGCATGCCAGGCTCCTGCGCAGGATTTCTGCGGGGACTTATTGCCCTCTGCAGAACCTGAGAGGTTACGTGTTACGCTTATTAATTACTAATTGAACTCAATCAGCACTTTTTGGTTGTCCCAGTGTTCAGAACACGCTGCTGCCTACAGCTTTTCCATTTCTGTGTGATTCAGTGTTGCACTGAATTCCATTCTGGCCAGCTTTTGCAGTATAATTTGATAAAGGTATTCTTTTTATTCCTTACCTTTTGGTTCCTTAGCAACACTTATATTTTGCCAAATTAGTTATCCCTTTACCTGGCTCTCTGTGTCACAAAATATGCAGTGAGCACTGTATATTTGAACACTGTAAGTGATTTTAGTGTATCAAGGGAGTCTTTTTAAAGGATGTTTAAATGCCAGTTATATGTGTTGCTGCTTTATTAATTTTTGGAAAAATTGATGATTTCATTCTAGATCCTAGAAAAAAGTGCCTGCAGCAGAAAAAGGCGCGTGCAACCATTATCCACAGCAAGCAATAGATTTGGCACAACAGAAGGCAAGTGAAAAGCTTTACAAGACAGTAATGCCTGTCCATCAAGGAGTCTTTTTCCAGGGGGACATAAATTGAGGGCTCACAAGGCTGTGTCTGCACAGCAGATTCAATAAGTTTATCTGAAGGTGAAGAAATCATTTCTACTGAAGACCTTTCCAAGGAGCAATAGAGCCTAATTCATAAAAATGGGAATACTGAAGTGAGGAAATTCACACTCCAAAACAACATACATTTTAAGATTCATAATAAATATATAGCATATAAATAAAATATTCTTGGAAATGTCAACTCAGTTAATTCATCAAACTTTCATTATGTATGTTTTTATTTAAATATCAAAAGAGATTTATAATACATTTCTCCTTAAAAGCCTTGTGGGTCATTTTGGGGTTTTTTGTTCTCTTTTATCATATTGTATCTCTTACTGTGTGTTTTAGTTAAGTGAGTCAGCAGGGAGCTTAGGAATGGATGAGCAATACAAGTAGTTGTCCCATGGACTGGACAGTATCAAATCTAGAGTAGAAATAAAAAGCAGAAGTTCCAGTGATATTGTTCAACAACTGGAATAGTGAATCAAGCTCTGTAATTATAACCTGTAAATGAAATATGGGTTTGTTTCTGTATCAAATAAAGAGAATTCATAATTTCTGTACATACTACCAATACAGCAAGGGCATTTGTGCGCTGAAAAGAAATGTTTTTAATTTTTCTATTAATACAATTTTTGATGACTTAATTAGAATACGAAACAATTTCTGGATGAGGAGACCCTAAATATACTTTAATTTCTCAGTAGTCTTCTCTTAAAGACTGGCAGAGCATCATGGTTATTCATAAATTCCTGATGCTTGGGAGGAGGGTGTACACTGAACTGTCATGCCAGACAGAAAAAAAGACATGCAAAGCAATCAAGCATGTAGTGGCTTTAAAACAAATTGAAGGTGGTATTTCTCACAGTCCCTCAGCCAAATTGGCTGTAAGATCAAAACCACAAACAGGTTTAATAGAAAACGGTGTCATTTCCATTTCAATTATTGATTGTGACACAGTAAACTCAGGAAATCCCCAACCTGCTGGTTGCTGGAAGGGTCCCGTTTCTCAGACAAGAGGCGTTTGTTACAGCTCCAGGCAGATAAGGAATACGCTGGATCAAGCTTTATTGCTTTTTGCAGTGCACGCAGAAGGAATGCAGTTGGTGTTTCCCTGATTTGACTGCTTAGTTCTGCTTTTGAGCTCAGTCCCCCTGTTTGGTTTGCAAATACATAGCTCCAATTACTGACCCACAGAGATGACATTTATGATCCATTACCTAATGCTTTTTTACAGCAATGACATTCTGGCAGTTCATAATTCTGAGCTAGAAACAAGCTGAATAAAATGCCCCAGGCAGAGGTGAAGGAGTGAGGTGTTGGGGTGGGTGTGAGGTGTTGGGGTGGGTTTTGTTTGGTTTGGGGGTTTTTTTGGAGGGAAAGTCTTGGTGTTAATGCTTTGTTGTTGTTGGGTTTTGTTTGTGTGTTTGTTTTTTAAATCAATCATGAAAAGGTATAATTAAAACTTATTACCAAAGTGTTTAAGAAAGATGTTGAACTGCTTGAGAGGGTCCAGAGAAGGGCAATGAGGATGGTGAAGGGACTGGAGAACAGGCCCTATGGGGAGCGACTGAGGCAGCTGGGGTTCTTCAGCCTGGAGAATAGGAGGCTCTGAGGTGACTTCATTGCTGTTTACAACTACCTGAAGGGAGGCTGCAGTCGGATGGATGTGAATCTCTTCTCTCAAGCTGCCATCACTAGAACAAGAGGACATGGCCTTAGACTACGCCAGGGGAGGTTTAGAATGGATGTTAGGAAGAGCTTTTTCACAGAGAGAGTGATCCCTCAGTGGAATGGTCTGCCCAGGGAGGTGGTGGAGTCGCCATCCCTGGAGGTGTTTAAGAAAAGACTGGATTAAGAATTCATTGACATGGTCTAGATAATGGGATGATGGGATGGGAAGTTAGGTTATTATATTTTAAAAAATGACATGACTCTGAGATTAGCTCAGATAGATAAAACATGGTGTTCATGGCACCAGGGTCGCGGGTTCAACCCCTCTATGGGCATTTACTTAGGAGATGGACCCGATGATCCTTGTGGGTCTCTTCCAACTCAGAATATTCTCTGATTCTGTGACTCTGTAATGTTACAATCTGTAAATTTCTATTTTCATGACCTGAAGCTTGTATTTGCTGTAGCAGTGAGTCATCTAAATGCCATTTCTAGTATTTAACAACTACGTATTTAAAACATCCCGAGCCTTACAAGCACTTCATTAACATTCTCACTTCTGCAGACCGTGCAACATTCCCAGTCAAAAGAATCCCTCCCCCTTAAAGCTTCCTTGGAAAGGGACAGCATTGTGTCAGCTGTGCACCCGTAACCTTGACATCAAATACTTCACAAGGCCAAAAGAAATACATACTTAGAATTATATTTTGGTACAGTCATAGCCTTTTGACCAATCCATATTTTCAGCTTTACTGTTGTATGGAAAAAAAGAATGTCCTACTGTGTGAGCGCCAGGCAGTTGGTAAAACACTTGCAGCAGGCCATGTTACGTCCCTCATAACCTAGGAAAGTTTTGTTCTGGACAAAGAGAAAGATTTTTCCTCCAGTAAAACTCCAGTAATTCTGAAAAGATAATAAATCTTCCATCCTGTTCGAACTTCCTAGATTTATGTTGTATTATAAGCTCGTGCCTTGCCCCACGTCTCCCGCTCTGGCCTTTTTAACTGCACTAATATTAAGACAAGTTTTAAACAAGACAGGTGACCTTGTGGGTGAAAGCACATGATTTAGGAACAAATGAGGCTGTTCCTTCTGTATAATTTGTGGCAAGGAAACCATGTTGGAGATTGTAACTGAGAAAGAGATTTTAAAAATAACATGCCAAAGCTTCAAAGCAGTAACATGCTGACGGCTGTGGCAGCCTCTGAGTGTGTGCTGTAAACTCTGCAGATTATTCAGAAACTCAGTAAAGCCAGAAAAATGTCCACACCCTTCACTCACTGACAGTCAGAGAACTGTGACCCGTGTTCAGAGACCTGGTCTAGTGGGTTTAGAACTGAATGACCTTTAAGGTCCCTTCCAACCCGAAGCAGTCTGTGACTTTAAGACTTCCTTTGGTATCTGCTACTAAAATGTCGCCTCTCCCAGTAGAAGCACACCAGGCAGCACATCATCTGGTGGCTTTCCAGAAGCAGTCATTTCAGTAGTCAGTAGGACTACACAAATTTAAAGACTTGGTTCTGTTTCATTTGGGATCATGAACCTTAATGTAAGCCAGAAATGGGAGACTCCTCCAGTCCTTATAGGGACTGACATGACGGGGATATATAAGGTCACATCCCAAATTTCCAGAGCAACTTTGTCGGCATCAGTTGAGTGACTGTACATTTACATCACTGCAGGCAGCTGAGATCAGAATCTGGACCTTTGCCTGTGAAATATGGGAGGGAGCTGAGGAAAGTGTGTTAAATATAGCATAAGCTAACAGCAAAGCTCTGTTTATGTCATCATAAAGCAGAGAATAAGCCACGAGTGGAATCTGAGCATTCCCCAGCAGCACATCTGTAAATTAATTACCAGGGTCCACCAAAGGAGGCAAAGGGAATGATGTGAGTCCCTTGACTCACCAGGCTTTTATTCATGTTTTAGTACAGTGTTCCCAGCGATGAGTGCCTGGCAAAAGCACAGCATCCACCTGGGAAGCAGAATGTAGGGATGTCCTGCCTTTTCCTTTCGCTGTGAGGAAGGTACGCTGAGGACAAGGGTGTGCAGAAATTAACTGGGCTGGAAGGAAATGCATAGTTAAAGTTCTTGGAAATATGTAGAATATTGACTCTGTGTGTAGGCCAAAGCTTGCTTTGTTCCTACTGTAGTTCCAGCTACTAGCCAAAAATAGCAGTTCACAAAGCTGTTCTTTAGACCTTCCTGGCCTCAGACATAACTGGGAAGAGCACTGCATTGTGCATCCCAAATTACAATCCTCCTTGCTACTGAGAGCTGTGAGTCACAGGTAAGGAGAAAACATCTCCAGCCTAGAAGAATTGCCTTTTTAAGCCCAAGCTAGAGGTTAAAATAACAGTTCTAATGTTACCATCGGACTGCTGGCACTTTAATCTACTTTTTCCTACAAACTGTCTTCCCAAGACCTCATTTGCCGTTACTACTTCATGCTTCCCCAGACCTTGGGGTGCGATTCCCTCCCAGGATGAGTACTGGCACAAGAAATGAGGGCTTGCATCTTCCATTCTCACCACACCTCTCACTCTGGAGCTGTGTCCAGTCTTCTCCTCACCACCAGACTGTCGCCTTTTCGATGCAGCTGCACAAAGGGCCAGTCAGGGCAGGGAAAGAAAACAGGACATGTGTTACCATCCTTCTTGGAAAACATTTCTATCTGCATTTCCAAACCTGCTATCTTCTTGGGATGTATTTGTATGTCAAACATGGATGGCCTGGAAAAAGCAAGGTTAGACATGACCAGAAAAGGGCACCTTTAGCAGCAGGTAACTGCAGAGGAGCCTCCAACTGCAGCCATCCTCTCTGCACACATTTAATTAAATTAATTTTATGGTCTCAATGCACACACAGGCTGCATAACAAGCACTAAAAATATATCCTCTCCTAATGGTGTGCTAAATTCAATTTGAACTGGTGTATATTTGAATTAATGTATTCACCTCACTCAAGTTTAAATATCTATGGATGTTCTGGATTCTTTTTTCCCTTAGGGAAAAAATACTTCCTCCAGCTTTCACAACACTCCTGATCCTTACACTAAGCATCCTGAAGGGGCTGTATAAACCTTGGCTGCAATTCCTGAGCATCTATGAATATTTTCTTAAGTGGAATATCAATAGCACGTTACCTTCCAAGGTCTCTCTACTTGAAGGTCAGTGGAGTATTTTGCTGACAAAAGCCTACATTTGTTTTTGCAAAACTGAGGAGGGGGGGAAAAATGAAGCTTTGTGAGGCCCCTAAAGAAAGAAGGTCAAGTTTATAGATGTCTGGCAGAGATTGCCCTCGGGTATTTTCATTTGCAGCTGGGTAGTGATTAACAGGGTTCTGCATGGCTAAGGAGGCACTGGAAAGTCACAGTCTCTGTGCTCTTCCTGTCCCCTAATAGCTGTGCCCTGGTGCATCTGCTTAGAAATACTTTTTCTCCTATTTTTCAAACAATTTAAATTCCAAACTCTCTTTTAAATGATTCTGTAGTTCTGCTCGCTGACCATGGTAACCTGCTTAGGAGTGATCCCCCTTACCCAGACTCCTGCCAAGCTGAATATTTTGGAAGTGTTGGAAATATTTTGATTTTGGAAGCAAAATCATATACGGCTACTTAGAAATAACCAAATGTACATACTGTAACGCATGGACTGTGTAACAACTGTACTGTGATAGCTGGTGTTTGATATTTTAAAAACAAACATTAGAATTAATGAAACATTTATTTAACTACTAGAAAATATACATGATCAGATATTTAACATGATGCTCTGATGTTTGACTGAGCCCAGTCTTGTAATATAATACAGAATATAAAATGGACTACATCTTATATTAAAAGGGCATCATAATTTGTCTGTGTCAAAGGAAAAAATTGCACCACTAATCTAATTTGCATTTTATTTATGGGTTTAGGATTCTATGTACATTCTTTTGGTCTTGTAAATGTAGGGGAAAATCAAGATTAAAAATTACAATAGAGAATTCTTTTAAAGGGAGTGTAATTTCAAGGAATCATAGAATGGTTTGGGTTGGAAGGGACCTGTATTTCCAACCCCCTGCCATGGACAGGGGTAATACATATGAAAATTTCAGGGTTTCTTCAGCTTAAGATTTTGATTTTTTTTTTTTAAGGAGCCTGTGTTTATGCGCTGTAACGTTTCTCTGATTTCAGAAGATGTTCTACCTCAGGAGCTAAACTGTAGGTTTTGCAGTGCAGGTGTAATTTTATTGTACATATTACTTTTCAGTGTGGACATCCCCTTATGCAGCACAGTAAAATTCCTAAATCCACTTTTACTTCCATGTTTCCCTGCTGTAGCATTGCAAACTTCAGCACAACACTTAGTTATTTCTGAATAGTTCTTTTTCAATGGAAATATCAAAGTGGGGACACTTTGGTGCAACCTGATGTGAACAGAGCCAGTCGGATTCGACCCAAATTAAAGCTCCCTCAAGGCAGCACTACTTTGTTTTTAATCCGGGAGGGATCCCAAAGGGACGCAGGCAGGATTCCCTGGCAGGAACCAGCCGGAGCTTAGCACAGAGGTGCAGGAACTAGAGGATTCGGTCCAAGTGGCTGTTTAAGAGTCACTGCTTTACAAAACCTATTTGAGTAAAAGTCGTCGCTGTCATGCTGACTCACCTTAGATCTGACCCGCAGCTTTACCTCAGCTCAGCCTCATCGTGCGTGAGTCTAAGTTTCTGCTTGATTCACGGTCTTCCAGGACGGGCTGAAGTTGTGTTTCGCAACTGCAGCACATTCGTACTTTAACCCAAATTCTTAAAAATTACTGTGTTCTGCAAAGGCGCATTCCTGGCGTTTGCCACAGCCTCGCCAGAATTGTAGGGTTTGGGATTTGGGGCTGTTTTGTGGCTGGAAACAAATCCGGTACGTTCATACCTTCCAGATGTTTGTGGCCGTGTCAGAAACACTTAAAACAATCGATAGTGGGGAGGAGGTGTAAGACCACCTCGTGCTGGGGGTGCCGCTGGCTGGACGNGCTGGCGCCCCTGCCCGGGGAGGATGGTGGCGGCGGTGCTGGCCGGGCTCTCCCTGCTCAGCCTCCTCACCTGCGGCTACCTGGCCTGGGGCAGCCGCCGAGGGGCTCCCCAGGGCACCCCGCTCGCAGAGGAGCCCGGGGCCGGGGCCCCCCGCTCGCAGCCGCACATCATCTTCATCCTGGCCGACGATCAGGGGTTCAGGGACGTGGGGTACCACGGGTCCGAGATCAGGACGCCCACGCTGGACAAGCTGGCTGCAGAAGGTGTCAAACTGGAGAACTACTATGTCCAGCCCATGTGCACGCCATCCAGAAGCCAACTGATCACTGGAAAGTAAGTTTGCGACTACATCATTCACCTCTCCAGCCTAAACGCTGTCCCTGACGGAAAGAGAACCGTCCAGGTTCATCTCTGGGTTCTCCTGTGGGCAGAGAGGTGCCTCTCTGGTTCACTTAAATACCTTGAATGAAACAGACTTCTAATATGATCGAAATAGCGAAATAAAGCTGTTTGAGGGAGGCAGGAGAGTTCAGCCCTGCGAGCTGCCCCGCGAAGGGCTGGAGCACGGTCATGGTTACAGCATCACTGACATACGTGCTGCTCGTCAAGTAACGCTGCTGCTGCGGGGGAGCGATCGGCTCCGCTTTGCTCTGATGTCTGAGGCACTCGGAGGAGGAGTTGTCTCAGGGAACTGCCAGCCTTACGTTTGCTCCTCTGTGTTCCTTGCGGTTGGATCACGGGTCTCACTGACTCCATTGACTTAATGGGAGTTCTCTGCAAGGGTTATCCTGAATTTATGAGGTAGTTCCCCAGTGTGTCACGTGTGGATGAGCGCAGGGAATCCAGACTCTCTCTGAGCATCCTCATGGCTGCAGGATCATTCTTGTCACTTTGCAAACAGAAACTTTCCAGCCACTGAAACAGGTTCCTCACCGGAACGGTGAAAGTGGTGGGTTAATGTTGTGTGCTTTACTGTAAAATCGTGATTTATTGTGATCTGTTAACTAAATAATCAATTACTCAACCTCAGGGCCTTCTTACATCAGAAGGTTAATAGGGATTAAGGAGGAGAGTTTATGCATTTGAACTGTAGGAACAATTTCCAAATAGCTCCGAGTGTGGACCCATTTACTCTGGAACAAAACTGCCTTGTTTCTGTTTAGCTTAACTCCCTTTGACAGGAACAGGGAACTCTTAAAAGAGCAAAACATAATGAGAGGGGAAAAGTTTATTTTCTCCTTTCCTTAAGTATAAACAGGAACAAGGCAATGTTAATATTGCTGGTAAAAGAAACACATGTTAAATAAAACTAGTGACTGGCCTGGTGTCTTGCCTCTCCATATGGTAGAGCTGGAGATAATTCCTGGCCTCAGTCTAATTCCCAGACTTGCTGGACCAGGGAGATTTAAATGGAGAGCTGGCAAATTATCTAGAGCAAGAATTCCACAGGGGGATTGTTTCGTTTTTCCTTTATTTTATTTTTTAATTTTTGTGCAGACTGTGTCTCAGGTTATTTCAAGACACCTCCTCGCTCATTCACATTAACACAATTGTTCTGCAGCAACTAAAGCAGCAGCTTACAAGGGAAACGTGTATCAGGACAGTTTAGTGGCAGGACCTCTAGTAGCAGCACGTAGCTGACCAGCTTTCTGAGGATGCTGCTTTGGGAACCAGCACTTCACAACGGGAATGTCGTGCTGCACAGGAATGACTCACACAGCAGCTGGAGCAAAGGGATGACAGAGTTCCAGGGGGACTAGGGTGCTGCCTTGCCTCTTGGAGGCTTCAGAGGTTGTCTAAAGATGAACAAGTATGAAAGTCAGGAGTAAGAGTAACTCGGCTTAACTATTTTGATCTTTCTTTAAACAGAGGAAGAGGTAGGCATGTTCTAAGGAACCCTTTTCATAAACTTGCCAGGCAGAAATCATTCTGCAAATCTGCCTTCTTTGGTTTTGGAATCTTTTATAGGAAAAAAGAAATTTGCTTGTACTTCATTTTTATTTTCTTAGTCTGCTGGTCTAAAATCTTACAGCATTTTTTTTAATGTTGTTCTACTTTAAGGAAAAAGGGGCCACAGAAAGAAAGAATTGCCTTGCATGACTGAGAAATCAGGGAGGAATTTCTGATGGGTTAATAGGCTGGGTAGAGTATTCACAAGGCAGACTCAGAGAATACTGTTTCCATCCTGGCTGAAAAGAAATGCTTTGATAACTGCTTTTAGTGCTTTCTTAGTAGAGGCACCTTAAATAAATGCCAGGACTTGGAACTTTCTAATCCAGGACAAGTGCTGCTATTTCTTGAGTTTCAAAATGTGTTAGTTCAAGGCTAGAAGCCTTCCAAGGCTAGAATACACATCCCATGCTTAACATGGAATCATAGGATAGTTTAGGTTGGAAGGGACCTTTAAAGGTCATCTAGTACCCTGGCATGAGCAGGGACACCTAAAACTAGAACATATTTCAGACATTTCCTGATTGATGAGTCAAAACCAGGGGGCCTTGTAGAGTCCAGAGCCATTAAGGGGCTCTGACTCATGTTACCAAGTGGAAGTTAAACTTTGTAAGGAAACTTCAAAAAGCTCAAATTCTTCAGTCTCCAGGCAGCCCCTCCAAGGCTTGTGTAGGTAAAGAGAACCTTCTTCTGGTGACTGTCCTGTGTGTGAACAAGCTCAGGGAAGGAGGCTGGGGGTGATGTTAAAAGGAAGAGGTAGAATTGTTATCCAGGTAAAGGATGGTGAACTTGTAATCCTGACCAATTCTGCTTCCTTCTTCCTGCTTTCTCACACCCTATGTGTGAGGCTTTGGCTACTTTCCTTCCTTGCATTCCCCCGGTATTACTCTTTTGCCATTCACTCCATCCAAAGCTATTATTTTTAGGCCGTAAGTAGGGCCACTTCCACAGTTTCTTTTTATTTGGGGCTTTGTTTCTGAGTGTGGGGAGGGGGTTGCAGCTGAGCTTAGCCTTGGGAATAGAGAAGAAATGTCAGTGGGCTGAGGGAGGGGACACCCAGGGATCCCCAGTCTGCATCCAGAGAGCCATCTCCTTTTTAAATGGAGAACCACTGAAGCACAGTCAGTGTGTGAGGCGGTTTCTCCGAGTGTTTTAAAAAATGTTGTAGGTTTACGACTAACAGGACAAACATTTCCTTGAGACAAAGGCTATGATCTTAGCTGAACATCTGATGGGGTAGCTGCCCCAATTTTGTACAGAGGGCATTGTGCAATGTAGTGGTATTTGCTAGAGCAATATTTAATTTAGCAAAGGAATTTGAGAATTAATCCTAACTGATAAGGAGAAATCTAGATCTAATATGCCATAGATGTTTTTGGCATTCTGTGGACAGAAGACACTCCTCTAGGTTCCCAGTTTTCTGCTGACCACCAGACTTGTAACCTTAGAACCATTATGTGCCCTGGAATCCCTCTGGGCCACAGGAAGGTTCCTCAGCTCTTCAGGTACAAGGCACAAAGCTCCTTAAGGAGACCGATGCACAGCTGGAGTTCAAGGTCACCGGGGATTCCGAACTCCCTTTTAGGAGTCATGGAAGCCCTACACTAATCTCAGGAATGAGCTTTGCACAGTAGATGGAATGTGGAATGGAAGGTGTTGAGATATGTTGAAAGCCTGGGGAAATACGTAAATCCTTTTTTCCCATGGAATAAAATGGAATATGGAGAATTTGCTTACCCAAAGCAAATAGAAATAGATTGCACAATCAGTAAGCATAATTCCACTGTTATTTTAATAGAAGGAGTTATATGCTCTTTAATTATGGAAATACTACATTTATGAATACATATATAGCTATGTGTGTTAGACATACAGCTACAGGCTTCCATGTGGAGCCATGCCTAGTTCCCCATTGGAAATGACAATGTCACAGCAAACTAAGAGTGATTTTGGCAAACAGAAATCAGTAAGTGTTTTGAATTGAGAGCAGTGAAGCTGACCTGCAAGGAAACAGAAATGCTCTACTCTGAGGGATTGGAGTTCTTGGTAAGCCTCCTCTTTCCCTGCCTCCTGGGTGCACCATGGTCCAACCTGCAGTTCCAACAGCATGGCTGCTCTGGGAAGGATCCAGTGGTGCATGACTAGGAAGTTACCTGCTGTGCTCCGAGCTGGCATGAAGGGTCTCAGAGCTGTGACAGGACACTGGGAAATGTATGTAACACTCCATTATGCATATTCCCTGTTCTGCAGTTAGCGAAATATGAGGGCTGCACAATATCAGCCTTAAGTAGCAGGAGGTGATCTGATACTTTATCTGCTCTGGAGTAAAGAGTCTTGGCAGTCGTCGGTCCTGAGTTTAATTCTGATCAGTGTTTCCATTAAGATGAAATAAAGTGTTCTGATTAAGTACACCAGTAAGGTAGAAGGACCTGCCAGCATTAAAGGACTGTAGTGATATTGAAAATCATCTTGACAGATTAGAGAAATACTCTGGGGAAAAAAAAAAAAAGAAGGCAGAATCAAAGCCAGTGGTGATAAAAAGAAGATACTCTGCTGAACCAGGAAGGATAACTTTACAAGGAGAGGATTGCGAACAACTCCTTAGAAGTACGTATTTCTCTGGAAAAGTAGCTGAATTTATAGTGAATCATGCACTGACTATGAGGTCAACAATGTCATGCAGTTACAAAAAAGGCAAGCATCACAGGAGTTTGTGAGAACAGGGGAGCCTGGTAGGTTTGTGAAGCATCCCTTCTGCTCCACAGCTGGAGCACTTATGCCCAAACTTGGGCATCATTCTCCAAGAGCAATGTGTGCATCATTGGAGAGCGTCCAGAGAAGGGTGATCTGATATCTCAGAGAGATAACTGTGGGGCAACGATCAGAAGAAATGGAGTTGTTTAGTCTAAAGAAGAGGTAAAATGAGAAGGGCCGTGGTAAGTCTCCAGTGTTTCAAGAGCTGTGCAAAGGGAAAGGGCATCATGTGTGTTCAGTGTCATGATGGGTGGCACAAGAAGTGAGGGGCCTTCTGGAGCAGGGAAAACTTCAGGTTAGATAAGAGGGAAAACTTTCTGGTCTAAAGACTTTGAAACACTGGAATAGCTGGCTTTGGGAAATCGCTGAGTGTCTTCATCAGCAGTCATTAAGAACAGGCAAGACAAATATGTCAGGAATGACATAATGTAGTTGGATCTGTCTTGAGGAAAAGGGTTGAAGTGGATGGCGTCTCTTCCAGCTCAGATTCTTCTGTGGCTTATTTGAAGTACAGATTAAATACAGAAGGCCTTCAGAGGGACAGTGTGCACAAAGTATTATTCAATGCTAGAAAGGATTTCAGCATTCACTCAGAGAAAATACTGTGTGAAAGTTTTCTCCTGGAAATTCCTGTTTTATGTATCCTCATTTTCTCTGGAAATTTTCAAGATTGTTCCCCCTAGGCCTCATAACTCTTGCAGTATGTCATTGTTTCTTTCTGCTGACTTCATTCAGGACCATTAGTGGGACTGTTGCCATACACGTTGAGGTATCTTTTTCCATGTTCTTCTTATGTCTTTCATTTAGGGTGACGTTGTCCACACATATATATATGTGAAACATGCACAGAGAACACATAAATAAATGCAAGGATTTCCTTTTCTTGTTTTGTTCTGCCCCTGTGCTCTCCTCTGTTCATTCCACAGAATAGATCCAGGTACTGAGCTGCTCTATGGTCTTAAGCTCTAAGAGGTCTGTCCATCTCCCTGTAATTATTAATGGACCACACAAAGAAGCTGGAAAGGAAACTACTTGCAAGCAAATACAGCATAGAGGAAGTAGCAAAGTCAAGTACAGGTTGTGATAACTTTTCCTTGCTTCAGAAAATCTGTGACCCTAAACTATTAGTCCTCCGAGGAATTTAAGTTATAAGTTTTTATCCTGTTGTTTGGTTTTACTGGGTTTTTTTAACTGTAAAAGAGAAGTTATATTCCATAGAAATGTAATGCTTAAAATAATTAAGGAATTTAGCTCGTTCAGCATTGTCCCTGGTGCATATTGCTGCCTGTAATGATAAGCTGAACACTTGAATGGGTGGTAGCAGTGGACTTCAGTTCAGTTCTCACTTTTCACTGTTCCTCTTCCTTCCTGAGACCCTTTAAGTGAATCAAGATGGAAATAAAAAGCTGGGGTCTGCTTTCATTTCAAAGAGTTTAGACCAGACTAAATGGAACAAATTAAATTAATGTTTTCATTTAAACACTTTACATTTCACAGAAAGGTTTTCCAGATTCATGAGCTGAAGGTCAGAAGGGAAAAATCTGGCTACTGTGTTTTTGTCTCTGTCACACTGGTGATAATACCAGGCCTAGGGAGTTGTTTTCATAATTGTGTGTGTCTTAGTTCTGGGCTTGAATTTTTCTGCACTTTGGGTTTTAAATCGATCTTTGAAATTTCCTGTGTCCCCTGTGTTTGTTTTTTGCCTTGTTTTGTATTGATTTGTGGTCAGATTTGCTATCCTGAGGTGAGTTTGCTCAGCCCTAGAATGTCTGTTTCAGAAGGAATGAGGTAATTCCACCAGCCTTCATGTGTTCCATTGATTTAAGCAGCACAAGGCAAACAAGGATTGTGCTTGTGGGGGATGCATTTCCTTCCTCCGCATCCATAGTCTTTCTATCAAAGCTGCCCAGTTTATTAGTTTGCTTACTCAAAAGCCAGTAGACCTGGCTGGTGACCTCAGCTTCTCCCTGTAAATGTAAATTGGGAGGTTGAAATGAAATACGAAGAGTTCAGAAAGAAACCAAGGCAACCCTAATGGGTAGCAAATTTAAAGGACAAATATAAAAGATGTTTTAACCATTGAGGTTTGACTAAAATAGCTTTGTGGTCTGTGATGAAGTTGAAAAAATTGAAACAGGGAACGTTCTTCTACCTGCTAGCTCATAATAAGAAAGAAATTAAATATGTTTCATCATACTGGTTTAACTGCAGTTGTAATATGTTAATTGGTGGTGTCAGCTATCACCTGCTTATTAATTCAGGCTCTTATCAACATGTTATCAAGCTCTAGGTTGGAGGGACAGGGTGTTGCTAGAGTTGGAAAAAAAATCTGGGGTAATTAAATACAATTTAATATGCTTCAAATAGAAAATTATCTTCCTACATGCATGTATGCAGAGACTGTATAAGATAAGCATTGAAGTAGACATTATTAATGTTGTAGGTATGTTGTGGCTCCAGAATGTTGCATTTTCAACTTTTTAGCGGAAAATTCCTGCATAGAAACCAAACCCATTCCTTATTTTTCTTACACTTGAACACCTGATTAATGAAGAAATTTGTGCCACAGCAGCTTTCTCAGTGTTGTGGCAGGACGCTAACTAAATTGCTCTGGCTTTTATTTTACTTTTATTTTTTGCTTCTTTTTAAATGAAATATTAATTCAGCTTTCCAGAGTACATTTTAATTCCAATGCATACATTTATCAGAATACATGTATTAGCTGTTTTCTAGATAAATCTCTTATGTCCATTTTTGGATCCAGTCTACTTTTGTCTTCACTTTTGCAAATCTTTTCTTCCCTGAAAGAGAATATTGTACCATTATGAGATAACAGCATGTTATTTTTTCTTAGCATTTATAGAACACAAGTGGGTACCAAGGTACTACTTTGGAGGCAATCTCTGTGATAATGAGCTCTCATGAGAAACGAGTTCCCTTCTCTTTTGAAGAGAGAGAAAATTACAAATATGAAGAAACACTGTAATTTGAGGAAAATGTGAAGCGGGAAGTAGTGGAGAAAAGTAGACCCATGGTAGGGAGAAGCAGTGTAGTGTCTTTAAACTAAATGTCCTCTAATAGACACACCGGTGCCTCACAAATTGTGCCTCTCTGAAGTCAATAAGCTTCATCCAAACAATATTTCCCATCACATTTTATATGCTTAGTTTTAGTTGTCATATGTCATAGTTGATAAATTTGAGGGGACCTCTGGAGGTTCCTGAACTCCTGCCAACTTATATTGCACAGCAGGGACACACTGACTTCATAAACTCTCTTTTATTGTTTGTTTCCTCCTGGAAATGAGAAAATATTGCCAAGTATTCAAGTAATTGGAATATATTCAAGAAATTGGAATCCTGATTGTTAGGGAGTTCCCTGACTTTTGTCTGTTTGACTTTTGTCAATTTTAGTAAAGAAAACCTTTTCATTAACTTTTTAATATTTGATGTTTAATATATTTTGTTCCTATTTTTAAGGGCCAACTGATGTAATTATTGACTTTGCTAATGATCACAACATAATGGCAGCTCCTTCTTTAAGTGTTCCATGGTCCCATCTTCAGGAACCTCCAGAGAAGGCTGTTCTAGTCTGCTTGCTGATTTCTCTTAAAGCTGGACTTTTTGACTTCAGTACCTACTTTACTACCATCATTCTAAATTAATTCCACTTTGCAGTCTGCTTAATTATTAAGTCTTACCTTATTTTGTGGTTCTGATTTGTCACAGTAAAATCCCTGGTGGAGGAGAGGGAGGAACAACGTGTTGTTTCTGCCCCTGTAGAAATATTCTAACCAAAAAATAAAGTGTTTGGAGTGTTTGCTGCTTGGTTTATGGCTCTCTCCGTTCTCACCACCTTCTGTTTCCATGTTCCCTGCATCAATTTGAAGTCTGGGATTGCTTTATCTGGTTATAGCTTCTGCTTGCTTTTTGCATGACATTTCTGTCATTCAGAAATGAATGACTGACATGTTTCCCACTGTTTTCTACTGGGAAAACACGGCTCAGCAGCATGTAAATGTGTTCTGTACTGACCTCAAGGCTCTGACCTGTGCTGCTCTCAGAAGCCAAGTGGGTTCCTCAGCATCCTTCTCGTGCTGCCTGCTCCTACTAAATGTGACCTGGAAGTGCACTGGAGTTCAGTGTCTCCTACACTGTGTTATCCTTAGCAGTAAACTCATTTGATGGGATTTTTTTTAATAGGTGTAGCTTTTCTTTTCAAATCCTTGAAGTGCTTTTGAATCTGAAAAACCGTAATGTCAAGATGACTCGAGTTATTCAACGTGCATCCTCTGTGTAACTGAGTCATACCCGCTCACTTCAGTAACAAAACCATATATTTTGCTACCATTATCCATCATGAGTCAGCTTAGGTAAGGCAAAATTAAGTTTGTAGGCTATTCTGCTTTGTCTTTCTTAATAAACAAGACACAGCCTGAGACATCTTAAAAGGAAAAAATCAGTGATGCATTTCTGTATGAAGTGATTTCATGTTGTAGTTGGGTTTGGGCGGGGCTTGAGGGGCATTTCTGCTACCTAACAAATTACTGATCTTCATAATAGATGTATTTAGGGCCAGAGCAGGCGAAGGAACTTAGACAGTCACCTGACAAATATTTTACTTTCTGACCTGGGATCATTTGCCTAGCTTTGTGTGTTTGGAAACCTTCCCTGAAGGGTGAAGGTGCCCAACACACAGGGGGGAAAGTAGTGCAACCCCTCTTCCTCCCCAGTCAACTTGGAGAGAGCTGTTGCCTGGATTGTGTTTTAGAAAATAAGACTGTTTATCAACCTGACCTGGTTGCCAGTTCCTTCTGCAACATCCTGTCCTTCTAGGGGAAAACCACAGGGAATTGTTATATCCATAGTAATACTGGTTCTCTGTGCAACACTTTCCTCCCATCTTTCAGGATACCCCTTTGACCTTTTTCACACTACTCCCAGAAAACATTCAAGGTTGTTCCAAAATTAGGTTTAAACCTTCACAGCCTCTTCCAGGCTTTCCTGGATACCAGCCCACAAGGATGTCCTTTTAAAGTCCTCCCTCTGCTTCCAAGGCCAGGGAGTTTGGCTGCTCAGACTTAAATCCATTTGCTTTATTTTCCCCTTTATCCTGTCTCCAGCATGAAGCAGAGGAAGAGCCAAACCAAGCCTTTTCACAAGAAAGAATTGTCTCGCCCTGTCCTTTAGTTCAGGTAATTTTTGGCTGAGCAGCTTGATGTATCTTTCAGATACCACGAGAATTTATGTTCCTGTTAATCAATTGCTGGCATGCATGAAGCTTTTGTAGTTCTAAGGAAACAATATTTATACTTGCTCTGTAACAGCATTTTAAGGCTGGATTAATTATAGTTGATCGCAGCAGTAAATACACTTTAAGTGGTATCAAAGATGATTCTCCTTTCGCAGTATTTTAAAACAGTTTAAAAGCCTGTTGTCAAAGGATATTTTCTAATAAATATTTGGGGTTTACCCTGTAGCTTTCCATCAGCATTATACTTTAAAACTGGAAGAACAAAAGTGATACTAACAGGGAGAAGAAGGAACTTTACAAAGTTTGTGCTAATCTTAAGAGTGTTTGGAAAAGAAAACAAACCTAAGGCACTTGGAAAGAGTTCAGGGATTTCTAATTGGATACGACAAGATATGATATGTGATGTGAGGTGATGTATAGGCAAATTATTCACCTTTTATGTTCACCCTTTATTCAAACCAAACGGTGCTTCACTGATTTACTACAAGCCCTGGAATTCAGTTCTCTGCTACTGCCAGCTTGTCTTAGCAGTGCAGGAGATTTGTTACACTTGGGTTTGCAAGCTGAGCTGAGGACAAGGTGTTTCTGGTGGACCAGATGTTGTCTGACTGTAGCGTCCTGGGCTTCGGGATGGCTTGGCTGGGCCCAGCTCCTGCAGGAGGAACTTGCTGCTATTTGTGCCGAGGGAACAAATTTAACCCCTGTGCTGCTCCGGCTGGGGTTGCTCAGCTGCTCCCTGTGCATCCAGCTCTTTCTCTGAAGAGAATCCCAGCTGGACTGGCTGCCTGGTGCACTCCACATGGTTCCCTTCACTGCCCCTGAACTGATGCTCTGTTGCTTCTGGCCAGCTGGGATTGCAGGCAACGAACTGGCATTTGCAGCTTTCTATCCGCAGGTGACTCCAGAAAACAGGGATTTTAGAAATCTTAATAAATTACCTAGTCCATTCTTCTTTAGGAAGTCATGTAGGAATAACTTGTGCCTAAAAACTTTCAACAAAGATTTCCACACTTTTCCCAGGCAATCTTGGCTTTAATTTTGGTTTTACAGCACTTAAATTGTCTAACTTCTACCTTTCTTGCTGCAGTTTAAGCGTCTGATCTCTTGGCAGTTTTCAAGTGAAGAACTAACTTTGCTACAAAAAGGTGATGAATCTCCTGTACATCTGAGTCTATGATCACATCTCTGCTCTTCCCTTCTCTTGCCTGAGTCACAGAATCACAGAATCACAGAATATTATGAGCTGGAAGGGACCCACAAGGATCATCTAGTCCAACTCACCATCTAACACCCGTAGGGAGACCGAGAGCACATCGCAGGGCATAACACCAGCCTAGATCCCTCACAGTCTAGCAGGCCACTCCGAGCCGGAAGGGGCCCAACGTCATCCAGCCCTATACCTCCCTGCTAGACCATGTCACTAAGCTCCTCGTCCAGTCTTCTCTTAAACACCTCCAGGGACGGTGACTCCACCACCTCCCCGGGCAGCCCATTCCAATATGCGATTACTCTCTCTGTGAAGAACCGCTTCCTAATGTTAAGATTGAACCTCCCCTGGCGTAGCTTGAGGCCGTGCCCTCTCGTTCTGGTGTCGTCAGCCTGGAAGAAGAGGTCTACACCCATCTGGCTGCA